>JAYKKM010000216.1:435000-895000 GCA_035772405.1 Chrysogorgia sp. JL179-B06 | reverse complement strand
CACGCTGTTATGAAAAGTACACGTCGTTTCTTAGGCACAGCACAGCATCCCAAACCCAAGAACAACATGAATGCAAGTATGAAAAATCCTTTGATGTTTTTTGTGAGGATTTTGTGAGAACACAAATAATTAAGGAAGAGAATGTATTTTACATGAAGAGATTAACGAAAGAGTTCGTAAAAACAGTGGCACTTGTTGAAAACGAAGACGCCTCTAACTATAGAACTTTTCGCTTGAAAGAACGACTCCGGGAAAGGTTTCCTCAGCTTGTGTTTCATACGCCCACAGTACGCAACAAAAGCGAAATTGTTTATGTTGAATGTCTCAGTCAAGGCAGTGTAGCAGAGAGTTTTCTGAATGAGGAGGTCGAAACGTCTGAGAGTGAACAGGAGTTGGAGGCTGAGGTAGATAATGACGCCAAAGGAGCATCGCATGATTGCACTGGAGCAACACTGAAAGATATGTATACGGTTGGTCTTACATTTAGGAATATCTTGCGCGGGCGTACGTCAGATTGGTATGGGAGCTGGCCACCACTTGCGTCGGACTTTACTGCCGAGAATGTTAAGAAACTGGTATCACCTCTCTTATTTAATTTTATCGCATGGTTTCTTGGGGTTTCTGACGTACCAGAAGATGCTGACTACGTCAAACTAGACGAGAAAACGACAGCAATGATTTTTTCTCTTTGCCAAGATTTGGTCTATGCTGCAAATAAAGGGAAAGTATAGACACCCAAATCCCTAGCGTTAGCGATGACTGTTAGGCAGATGACAGGTTGCTCCGGCCTCATCAAGATTTTGAGTGGTCTTGGACATTGCGTTTCACTATCCTCCACAATGGCATATGATTCGGCAATTGCACAGGCAACTATTAATACATCGAACATTATTCCCAGAGAATTTGTTGCAAAAGAGTATGTCAACCTCGTTTATGACAACATTGACTTTGGAGAGGAGATTTCGAAGCAGACTCATGTTACTAATGGAATTATCACTCAAAGGAAATCTGTTCAAAAACAGATAAGTTCGTCCGGCCAGCCAACCCTGATAAAGAAGACACAACGGACAGTAGCAATGCCTACAACTGATATAGCGCCTTATAGTATCGGTGTAAAGAAGACACCAAAGTTTCAAAGCGTTGAATTGGATCCTGAAAGCCTAGAGCTAAAAGTGAACAGCGATTCAGCAGAAACAGCCTATAAACTTGATTTGGCATATGTTTTAATCAAGCATATATGTGCTGCAACAGAAGAAGTATTACCAGGATGGACAGGATTCAACACACTTCTCTGCAAAGAAATACCAGATGTATCTCGAGTTGGTTATTTGCCCGTTATCGATGCATCGCCAACAGAGTATGCTACCATCAACGCAATCCTGGAAAGAAGCAAAGAAATTGCTGATAAGTTGGAGCTCAAGTACGCTGTGTTGGTTTTTGATGAAGCTGTGTATGCGAAGGTTCAACAAGTTCGTTGGAAACAAGAGATATTCAGTAATCGATTCATTGTACGGCTTGGCGAGTTTCACACCATCATGAGCTATATATCTGCTATGTCAAAGATCTTTGAAGATGGAGGTCTCAAGGTATATAGTCTTCTACCATCTCATGCCCTTGTAAACCTTTTCATTATAAAATATTGTAAGATTCCTATTATTCTTTTCATTTATATATTATTATAGGATGTGTTTATAGAATCTGGTATTGTTAGTGAAGGATCTATCAAGGGTGTTCTCTCTGGTAAACATTACAACCGGTCTGTGTTATGTCACAAAATTATGTATGAAGCCCTACAACGCCTAAGACTCGAGGCATTTTTGGATTACGTGGCAGAAAATCAAGAAATGACTTCATTCATTGACAACATGGCGGGATCGTTTCTAGAAGACAAGTTCCTCACGCGTGAATTGGACAGGCCAGAAATGCAGAAGATAGTGGAATCATATGACCTATTTATAGCCGATTCGTCCAGTAAATCGAGAACCTTTGCCTTTTGGAGCATGTATATTAAAATGGCAGGTAACTTTCATTACAAGTTATTAACGAAATCTATTTTCTCATAATCTATTTTCTCATTTCTTTAGTTAGAGTTTTAAGTTTTTGACTTTGAATAAACAGGTGTGTTACTGATGTTCATCCGAGCCACCAGAGAAGTCAACTGGGATCTCCATCTGACAGCGTTCAGAGCTATGCTTCCATGGTTCTTCATTTGTGACAGAGTCAACTATGCCAGGTACGGGTCGGCGTATATACTGGAGATGACTGCATTGGAAAAGTCGCACCCAGGTACGAACATTTATTTCAGTTTCAAACAAAAATGCCAAAAGTATTAAATTAAGGAGGCTCCCTACAGTTAAACTTGTTTTCCCAATATCTTCGCAATAAAGGGCTATTAATGCAAATCGCGAATTCTTTTCGACTTGGTGGCAATATTTGAATCCTATGGAATATTTAGAATTATATTAAATATTAATATTGTTTGACATAAGACTAACGTTTCCTTTGTAGGAATTCGTGAAGAACTTTCTACCAACTTTGCTGTCCAGCGTCAGGATAATTATGGATTTTCTGCAGTGGCATGCGACCAAACGATAGAACAAACTGCCAATCGGGATTCAAAAACGAAAGGTGGTCCAATTGGGTTTTCCATGAACCGTTCCACTGTTCACAGATGGTTGTTGTCGCAGTCTGAGAGGGCTTCAATTACAAGCAAATGTAAGGGCATGGCAGGGATGGAATGTATGCCAAGGTAATGTATTTATAAAGGATTTCCACAACTATTACACATATAGGAAGTATATAAAGATTTGTAGCAGGTACACATTTATTTATTTTACACGAAGTTTGGTTTGTGTTACAGTATTATTGTTTTAAACTTTTCAGAACCCGCAAGGACCTTGATGACACCAAATGCAAGCGCCATGAGAAATCAGTCACTGACGTCATTAACACCATCTCGAGCATGATAAAACCCGTTCGAAACAGAGCAAGAAGAACTGCTAGCATTGGCAAGTGGTGTTATGGTAGAGAACCAGGTCGCAGATACTCTTTTAAACGCGGAAGTACTAGGAGAGAAACAGTCTGTGGAGTTTTCGAAGAGCCATTTGTGCTGTGATAACCCAGATATCTTCACGAAGTTAAAACGTAACAAGATCCAGACATTTTCGTCAACGAAGCAACTATCTGTAAAGGAGAAAGATGGAAAGAAAACTAGCATCGTGATGAACAGAAACTTGTTCGCTCGTTTACTGGTTATCGCCAAAAGTCGTAAAGTTGACTTAAAAGAGTTGCTGACTTACAGTCTTGGTGCCTATCCCCTTTCGTTGTCTACAACAACCGGAGGCCTTGTGAAAACTGCCAAATCCAAACTCTTTGATATCTTGGAAGAAGAAGCTGGAAACCCAGAAGTTGATATGCGCGCATTCAACAACAACGCAATCATTGTGGATGCTATGGCAGTTGTTCAGTCGATCAAAGGAAAGTGGAAAACGTTCGGAGAGCTCGCAGATGCTATCTTGAACAACCTCACCAAGCTAGCAAGGCAATGGAATTGCACGCGTTTAGATTTCTTGGCAGATCGATATCCTGTTTTAAGTATTAAGAATACGGAGCGAGGAAGAAGAGCTGAGAAAGGAGTCCAGAGAGTTCACGTTTTTGGCAAAGATCAGAATGTCCCAAAACAATGGAAAAAAGTATCTGAGCTGCGGTGAAAACAAAGAATCCCTTGTGGTATTTTTATGTGAGCATTGGAGATCGTGCAGTTCGCTTCGATTGGGTGGCATTTCAACCATGTATGTGACAGCAAAGGAAAAATGTTACGTAATTTCTCCTGGTGATTCGGACGATGATCCTGTAAGAAGTGAAGAGGTGTCAATCCTTCAAAGCAATCACGAGGAAGCAGACACGCGATTACTACTCCATGCCAAGCATGCTACCCACAACATACGATAGGATCATAGTCGAGAGTCCTGACACCGATGTGTTTATTCTGTCTATTGCCACGCAACCCGCGTTTCCGAAAGAACTTTACGTGATGACTGGCACAGGAAACAGATTTCGCTGCATACCAGTGTCAACGATCTCTAATAACCTGGGAGTGGAAATTTGCGGATGCTTACTAGGATTCCACGCATTCACAGGTTCATAATGACAATTTATTTTTAAAACAAAACAACAATGTACAATTTTACCTCATGCCACAAACATAATAGTGGTACAACTATATATTATATACAAACAGTCCTGAGCTTCATAATAAAGGCTAATTTTAACTCAGGAAAATTGTCCGCAGGATAGGAACGAACAGGAAAGTTGTCTTTATCTTGTGAGCTCTCAGTTGGATCTACCGGTAATGATTTTAACACAAAGAAAACTTTTCCTTCCTTTCCTGCAGACGATTTTCCTGAGTGGGAACTACCCTTAACAAGTCGTTGTTTTAACTTTTAGGATGTGACAGTACAAGTTCTTTTCATGGAAAAGGAAAGAAAACGGCATGGAAAACACTTGTAACCTTTCCTGAGTTTGTTGAATGTTTTTCCATGCTTGGAAGAGATTTTCCTCCTGGAGAAGAGCTTATCGAGGGCTTAAACAAGTTCACCTGCCTACTATATGGAGATAAGGAATCAACAACCGTGGATGACTGCAGGTACAGACTATTTTCCTCTGGAAAATGCTCGGATGATGTATTGCCTCCAACCTGTGACAGCCTTGTTCAACATATCCTGAGAACAAATTTTCAAACATTATGGTGCCAATGTTTAAATGCTGAAGTCATTGTCCCTCCTCCAGTTGGTAATGGTTGGACTCTCGCCAATGGAGAGTTAGAAATTGTCTGGATGACACGCCTTTCTGCCCCACAATCGTTGCTTGAATGTGTTGAGTGTGGTTGCAAGAAAGGATGCAAGTCAATGCGTTGTTCCTGCAGAAAAGCGAACTTAAAGTGTACAGACTTGTGTGCATGCTCGGATTGCCAGAACTGTGTTGCAGCAGATACCGATGACGAGTTATCAGATGCAGAGGACGAGGTTGAGGTCGACTCGGAAAGTAGTGATGACGATTTGTGAAATGTCACTAAATGTGACACTCATTGGCCTTGTACATTTATATGTCGCGACCAAATTGAGAAATGAAGATGCCCATGAAATGATAGCCAGATATTTTTATACAGTATATTCATTAGATGTTAAAACAAACCCACGGTAAGTACCATTGGTATATTTGGTAGTTTTTTGCCGTTTTTGCCAGTGTTCTAACTCCCAAAAACAGAATCGCGACGCTTTTAAAAAGTATTTTTCGTCAGCGGAACGCAGCAAACTTCATGTAAGAATCAATGTAAAACCCCGCGCCACCTTACTTATAGTGTTTATTACACCAAGTATCCTGGAATAAACATGGCGGCGTGTTGTGAATATTTGCCGAAATTCTGAATTTTCAAAGAAGAAGTTTACAAAATCTGCAGGTTTTGGGAAATGCCAACAAGTGGATTTGGATTTGGTATATCAAAAGGTACATATTTATCTGGTTTTAAAGTACTGCCCGAACCATGGCAGCGGAATTAATTTTCTAGGCTACTTTTGGCTCCACAGAATACGGCCTAACTGTTTTTATACGAGATTATACGGCCGCCATTACTCGAACATGATCCGGACGTTTAGGACTTTAGATTGCGATTAGAGGAAGTGACGTCAACTAAGACTCAACACGTAGTTGTGTATGAATATAAAGCTACTTGGGGAAAACAAAGCTTTGTCACGTGTTGAGTCTCTAACGACACAATCACATACTGTGGAATCGCGGGCTCGTCTGGAACAAGTTTTGAGCAATGGCGGACAAAATTTGGGCGAAATGTTTGTTGTTCATTTTTTTGGCAAATGCGAACTTATTAACCTAAAATGATGTTCTGTAGCAAAAAATGCCAGGAAACGTAATGTGATTTTTCGTCGCAGGACCACTTTGAGTTTTTTTGTTGAGTTTCGTTTTTGAAGAGGGAAAATGCCAACCTCGTGGCTACGAAAATGCCGTACTGAGTTGTGTTTGTGTGTACGAACATGAGAAAAAGGACCACATGGTTAAGCTGGATTTCGATTAAGCGAATATAGTCGTGCGAACGACTTTTTCCTTTTGTTTTAAGAGCGCTCGTGTGCAACCAAGTAAAAGAAAAGTGTTCAATAGGAACGGCTGCACATTTTGGTAGAGTAACAAGGAGAACGCTGAAGGCTTGTGGGTAATAGAGACGAGAAAAGTCAAAAAAATCGTGGAAAGTGGAAAAATATAAACAGGTCAAAATATCGATATATTTTACCTGATTTGAGTTTTTGTTTTTCCAGGGTTGGGGTCTAGCTCGTCTTCTCTCGCATGCAACAGCACTGGGATTACTTCGAGAAGATTCATCTCACAAAAAATACGTCGAAGATGACAATGAAAGGTATTTTGAGCAGATACTCATTGAAATCTGATCTAGGAATTTCCAACTTCAGAAAAGCATCGCTCGTGTCGTTGTTCGTGTACAAAACTTGGAAAGTTAAAGTATCACCTTAAATATGATATTACTGATATATAGATTCTACATGAAGTGAGTAGTTGAATGCAAATTTGTTTTTTTATTTGAGCTTTACGTTGATGTTCTATAAAGGTTTGTTTGTCTGAAATGGTAATGAGAGTTTGACGTCAAATCTGGAATTTGACATTCTTTTCTGTTTTCCGTGTGATAGTCTTTCAATCTTTAGGCCTGTAAAAATGATGCGGTTTGAAGACGACGATAAATCATGGACACCCAAATCCATTATTCAGCAAGGAATAGGTTGGTAGCGTGGTATTCTTATGTCTATTAATATTATTAACCACGTTGCCCATCACTACTGAAGTTTGACGTTAAGCCTCCTACCTCGCTCTGATAATTTCCCGTAATGACCGCGCTCTCAGTTAATAAGAGGTTAATATTAAACGTTGTCATGGTATTACTTCTAAATATTAGACGTTGTATAGAACAAAGATTTAATAGAATGCTGCTTCTGATTGGCTGTCGTATGTGTTCCATTTAACAATTAGACAACGAGTCCGACTTGTCTATTTAACAATTAGACAACGAGAACGAGTTGTCTATGAGCAGATAGTCAACGAGGGCGAAGCCCGAGTTGACTATCTGCTCATAGACAACGAGGGCGAGTTGTCTAATTGTTTTAGTATCAACCATAAACAACCTTTCTAACATTGTTCCAAATTTTCAGATAATTTTACCTTTTTGTTTGTAGAAATCTCCCATTCAAAATGTAGAGTTGCTCGATGGCACATGAAAAACAATCGCTCACAAAAAACGAGTTTGTAATTACTTTGCTTCACATTTGGTATAGATATACTCCATAGGCATAAGCGAATTCATTTTCCTATTCGAAAATGTCAAACTGAACAATTTTCCATTACTTTCATGATTTCATCACTCGTATATAAATTTTAGCGGGCGCCATGTTTGGACTAGATTTCAGGTTTGGCCGTGCAGCGTGAATATGTCGTAGCTTCTGATTGGTCAGGATAGGAATATTCCAGCATAAGAAGGTTTGTGATTGGGTAACGCTACTCACCGTCTATCACCAATAGACAGTGAGTAGCTCAGCCAATCAGAATGCCGAATTTGTAATAGACCACTAGTTGGTTGATACTAAGAGCTAATAGTCAACGAAGAAGCCTGAATTGACTATTCGCTCAAAGACAATGAGGACGAGTTGTCTAATTGTTTTAGTAGAAACAAATTAATGGACTATTACAAATCACGCATTCTCCAAAAAGATTATCCAATAACTCATCTGAAACCTCCCCAAAACGAGAGTTTTTGCCATTGTTTTAGTTGAGCGTGTTTCGCATTCATGGTCTATCACGAATAGATAACGGTTGAGTAGCCAATCAGAATGCAGCATTTGTAATGGACCATGGTCAGTTTCTACTAAAACTCGATGGAGCACGGCAATTTCAAGCGACCAATTAGAAAAAAGGAGATAGTTCTTCATTATTTTCTCAGTTTTGTGATTTCTGCAGATAAGGCTGAGTAAATAAAGTTTACAATGTAATTTCGTCAACACCCGCGAAACATTTGATGGTAAAAGCAAGGAGTCGACTAATGAATACCTATTCTAAGTGTCTTAGAAACCCACAGTATTGTAGTATACTCTTGTAAAGGTGTACTTTTTGGGTTTTTTCTAGTCACTTTATTTGACGAGTTTTGTCACACTTTAAATCGGACAGAGGTCGGTGCTCGGGCTGCATTCGTCATGTCATTCTTAGAGCAAGCATTGTCAAGCACTGGTCTCCTCTCATCGCCTATTCTAACATGTCTTCAACCTCAGCTGGTAAACCATTTCAACCTTGAGTTGTCTGTCTGTCTGTCTGTCTGTCCCTGTTTGTTTGTTTGCTAATTTACTTATCTATTCCTTCGTTTTCAGATAGCGGAAGTGTTACAACATGTCCCAGGCTCCTTGTCTGAGGATTACTTGCTCGGTCTGTACGACTTAGAGTCACTTGAAGGTCGAGAGTTGTGTTCGAAAGCGATTTGTGCCACGTTAAGGAAATAGAGATCACAAAGACGTACATCTGTACTAGGCAGCCTGCCTTGACCTGGGTACGAGGTTGAGATAGAACTATATATTTAAATGACATATGATTCGAAAATTGAGATGACTTTATTATTGATTTATTTGAAAGAACTCCTAAAACGATAAATAATGGCTTTTTGTAGTTCTTGTATTTCTTATCTCGTTCTTGAGTTATTCAAGGTTGTGTAATATGACCTATGATGTCACAAGTTGTACCATCTTCAAAACTATTGAATAAAATTGCTTGAAACTTTGCACACGTCAATTTTATCGTTACCATAGTAACAGATTAGTTTCCAGACTCCTTTTAAATCAAAATCTTTGTAGGGTTATGGTAGAAAGTATATTTTTTTGCTTTAGGAAGAAAGGAGTCTGGGAACTAATCTGCAACTATGACAACGATAAAGTTGATGTGGGATATAATTCAATTTAATGAACTGTATACTTTGCAGAGTCAAGCAATTTTATACAATAATTTTGAAGATATGCTTCATTTTCAGATTGGTCATAATGGCGGGTACAACTTGCGACAACACAACCTTGAATAACTCAAGAACGAGATACGCGATATGAAAGAACTGCAAAAAGCCATTCTTTATTGTCTTAGGAGTTCTTTCAAATAAATCAATAAAAAAGTCATCTCGATTTTCGAATAATATGCCTTTAAAGACTGAATAGCCAATGATATCTTTGAAAGATGAAAGCAAACCTAAAGGTCCTCATCAGACAAGGATAAGAGTTGATGAACTTTGCAACTCTCTTGTATTATTTTGATGAGTCCATGGAAGTTCATGTAGACTGCGAACAACTTTCATAATTCGCACAAACTCTTGTTTACCAGATTCTTGTTTACCAGAAGCAAGGACAGTCGAAATAACTTTCATGCAAAGTGTTGTCTACCAACTCTCATCAATTCTCATTGTCGTTTGATCAATGATTTATAGCCATATGTAAAATAAAATCTAATTATATTTTTCGTCGTTAAATCCGTCACAACAACCCAGTCTCCACCTAGTTAATGTAGACAGTCTACATTGGTAACATGTAGCTATGAATGTATGTCTATATTAACCGGTAAATACGTACCTAAAATGAACAGGTTTCGTGAATTGTTTTTTGTTTTAATCAACCAATCACAAAACTTGATAGTATAGGTATGTGGCGACTGGCGACCCAATGTTAATACACAAGCGCGTTAATGCTATTCATAGAACCAAAACCAAAATTGAATCTCAAGGGTTCCTAAATAGCCATTTTCTATTGTTGGGAATGCAAGAATAAATTATAGACTCATACAAACATATACATACTGACGTCAGTACCGCGCTTCGCTTTGAAGTGCTAAATTAGTAGACTCATAAGAGAGACTAATAATTGACTGTTAAACGCATGCGCTATCTATGGCGCTCCGCTATTGAGGGAGCAGAGGGTGCGCGTTATCTTTGTTGTTTTGCGGTTAGCGGTTATTTAATGTAGACATACATTCACAGCTACATGTTACCTATGTAGACTGTCTACATGGTTGGTCACAAACAATGAGGAATCGCCATCATTGTTCAAAATGTCATCTATCACGTGGTGTTCTATGTTTCAAGAAGTTTTGTCGCCATTCCTCTTGCAGTCGTTCTAATTGTCGTCGAGTTAAAACTTTATTTCGGAGAAGTTTTGAGGTGAGTGATGACGCTTTCTTGTTGCCATAATTTCGACTACTGTCCCACCAAGGTCTGTCGCTGCCTGTTTCAAGAAAAAAAATATCAAAGCTTCAGTTACTAAGAAGTTTGGCCATTCCAAGCGCCAAAAATGGCATCTATGACGGCTTTCTTCGCAGTTTTCACCTAATCTAGATAGAAATTGCGCAACTAAGGCACTTTTTGCGAAAATTGTGCGGCCGCGGGAAATTCTATAGCGAAAATTGCGCGACGGAAATATCCATTGCGAGATACAAACTTCCCAGTCTGGGCTTGGCTCCGAAAGATGGCTAAAGATGACGGTCGTGGCTAGATGGAATACTCGCAGTTGAGGTATTAGTATTAGAAAACCATTAGGTGGGGGGTTAAGTTGTTTCCATGATGTATGACAGCAGTACAATCTCTCATTTCGTCTCGCGGATACTAAAAAAGATCGTCCAGAAGACGAGTAAGACCAAGTACCTCACGGTCACCTCAACTGCGAGTATTTGGATGACATGCGGCAGGAGACAATGGGAGATGATGACAATCCCCGTGTAACCATGGAAACTGTCTGCATTTAATTTAAACGAAAATGATGAGGGGGGGTGGGATTATCGAGCTTTGATAATCAAGAAAAGATTGACGGCTTTGAAAAGTTAATCAGCGGTCAGATGATGTTCTCAAGAAAAGGTTGTCGGAAGGCGCAGGATTTTGTCCTGGCTTTGTACAGATAATTGAGAATGCGTTCAATGCATGTATAGTTGAAAGACCACTGGTTTAGTTCCTTAATCTAAGGCCAAATAAAAAAATTACTTGGTTAGCGTCACACTCTCAGAAATTTTCAGAGGCGGGAGGGCGTTTTTTTTGCACCATGTTGACATCGCGAACAATGTTGTCAACAAGGTTGATCAGTCATCAATACTGTTACAACTTGTTTACAAGGTTGAACAACAATGATAACAATTAAACGAACATGCTTCCTGTTCCAATGGCAGACCTGCCAAGTCTCACGGTTTTGACCACAATCTCACGGAAGAAGAAGAAGACTACTCGATTCTCACGGTAAAAGGTTAAAAATCTCACAATTTTTAATTGTATTAAATCCTCACCTTTATTTGTGTGATTTCAATATTTAACGAGTTAACTTAACGACAAAATATTTATAAATATGGACGTAAATTGCATATTACTTTGCACTACAGACGCCATTTTGAAGTAATATGCGCACGTACATAAAATGTTTCTGACCGAGAGAAACGCCCAGGCTTTGGTTACGAAATTATGCACCACGTCGCCAGCCTCGTCCCTCGGCGCTTGTATGACGTTGCGCGGGCTTTGCGTGGGACGCGTGGACGTGCTGACAGGAAAATACTGTGTAGCGCCTCGCAGAAACCGTGTCGATTTCTGGAGCGGCTGTCGATTTCTGGAGCGGCTGTCGATTTCTGGAGCGGACTATAAAGGAGCGACTCACAAAGTTACAAACGCCATTGAGAAGCAGTTTTGGCTTTTGGTCTCGAAAAATGGATGATATTGATGAGTCTTTTAAAAGAATAACTGTTACAGGTAAATATATGCAAATATATGGATTTATAAATATTTAAATTTATAAATATTTAAATTTGGCCGCCAGCTGTATCAGAAATATAAATATTCAAGCTTCCCACACTACGTGGCATTTTAATGTCATTGATGGAACAAATTTATATTGTTCGCTGGTACACACGAAATATTTAACTATATTTTACGACATTTATTGTGTTGAAAATATTATTTGCTGTAAGTTGTAACCATGCAGTTTGATAACTAGGAAATATAAATTTTGTGGTAAAAAAGCAGTATTTACAAGCAGAACTTTATCAGAACAATGCTCGATTGTTGTTTATTTTGCTTCCAGTTCCAGAATATGTCAGAACTTGAGCTGACTTGATCATATTAAAACAAAAGTTAAATTTAAAATAAGTTTCGTCTTGATAAAGATTCACCTGTTCTGAACACAATTCTGAACACAATTGGACACAAAACCTTTCCAGCTGAGAAAGCTTTATGTACAGGTCGTTCCACTCCAGAGATAATCGAACGCACGCCGTCGTCAAAACCTTATTTATATTTGTTTATTTCGGAATTTTCTTGCATACTATCCGCCATCTTGAAATGCAGATTCTCCGAGGCGCTTCCCGCCGAATTTCAGCGTCCCCCCACGCGTGTCCTCCACGCAACGCGTCCAACGTCATACAAGCGCCGAGGGACGAGGCTGCACGTCGCCACGTGAAGTATTTCAACATGGCGTCTAATATTGATAATGACGATCAGCAAAACCTCGAAAACAACAAAAAATCGTATCTTGTATTATACTATTTGTTAAAACCTTGCTGTTATATGGGAAAATACAAAATATATCGTTACGTTGATATCTCACTATTTTTGCACTTTTCTCACAACTTTTTGGGAGAAAAACATTGGATCTCACTATTTTTGCTTTGGATGGGTTGGCAGGTCTGCAATGACGAAGAACATTGTTGAAACAATACTGAAGAACATTGTTGAAACAATACTGAACAACATTGTTGAAACAATATTTTGGTCAGCCATGATAGCCGCATTGTTACAGTATTGTTGCTACCTCCTCCGCAGGCGTTTTTTGGGGGAGGGGCGCTGGCGGAAAAAATTGGGTATTGTTGAGACAACACGCTGGAACAACTTTTTTAAAAGCTATTTTTCGCTTTAAAAAATCAAAATTAATAATGTAATTACTTTCAATATGGAATACCATCGACTGGTGTTCATTATTCAAACGTACCGTGGTCTTGTTCTCTCGAGAAAACAAAGGCGTCGCTGTCACCATGGCGACCTCGGTCGTCTCTCGACACCATGTCAGCGGTTGACTGTTGGCGAGGTGCAATGAAAGTTAATGCAATACTTGAGAGAGAGTTGTTGATGAGGGTCTGAAGCTGACTTTGCATTGCTCGGATCTTTTCACGGTCCACGAAAATCTCGGGGTAGCGATAACTAAAATATTTAATAAGAGATGGGTCGGTGGATGGTTGGATGAATCACCCATCATGAAAATGGTCATGTGAGGACACAGTCGCCCAAGATCGTTGTGTGTCAATCTGTGTTTATATTGAAATTTATTCGATTTGTCAAAATTAGAGGGTATTTTCATCTATTATTTGCAGTTTATTGACAATATAATGAAATAATGTGTAGTTATTTCTACCTTAAGGTGCATGTGTGGTCAGTTCGGTAATATTTAGAACATTTACAGTGCGAAAATATAATGACCATATATAACCATATATTAAATTTGTTTATATCGAACATTATACTGTCTAAGAATATTCAACAAAATAAACATTTATAAACCTTGTTGTTCTATCTACATGTTTATTGTATCGGTATGTTCGTCCTTGTAAAACTTGGCATCATTTTTGAAGTATAATGAACAGAATGGTGCCAAATTTTACAAGAACGAACATACCGATACAATAAGCATGTAGGTAGAACAACAAGGTTTATAAATGTTTATTTTGTTGAATATTCTTAGTATAATGTTCGATATAAACAAATTTAATATATGGTTATATATGGTCATTATATTTTCGCACTGTAAATGTCCTAAATATTACCAAAGACACTGATCACACATACACCTTATGGTAGATATAACTACACATTATTTCATTATATTGTAACAATAAACTGCAAATAATAGATATCCTCTAATTTTGACAAATCGAATAAATTCCAATATAAACACATATTGCCACACAACGAGCTTGAGCGACTGTGGTGAGGATTGCTTTGTTCACTCTCGAGAGAAATAGAGAAATACTTACCTCAGCCAAAGATAAAGGTCGAAGGATTCATGAAGAACCTCGAGGTCTTGCATGGAGCGCAGTGACGTTGGTCGAATTGGAGGCCAACCAACAATTCTTCGTAATCCTTCGGCAGAGATGATCTTACTGGAACTAATAGAGCGGGCAAACTACAGAATAGAAACGAGAATCATTTCAAAATATGCTTCGGTAAATAGAGTCTTAGAGATTATCATGTAAAAAAATGTTTAAAAAATAAAACAATTTGTTATATAATAATATAATAGAAGAGCAGCGAGTGTTTTGAACGGTTTCAAAAACGACTGCATCTAAATAACCATGTTTCCAACTATTTCAGTGATTCAAGCCATTTTCGCCGAGAAAATCAAAGGAAAAGTTTTATAAAATAACATGTATGCTACGCAGGCTCTGATTGGTCAATACCCGTGTTTGGATCAAGCCAACCAAACACGGAAATTTCTCGAAAATCTAAGAAACACTCGCCCAGCGGCTCGTGTTATGCTTTTCTCCAGTCTCGCAACTTCCCGCGTGTTTGGATCACAGTGTCCAAACACGGAAACCATTAGGTATTTAAATACCTATAATGGTTTCCGTGTTTGGATACTGTTGGATACTGTGATCCAAACACGTGGGAAGTTGCGAGACTGGAGAAAATCAGGACTAATCTTTATCACATATGAAGAGACAATACGGTCATGATTTTCCTTTGTGTTTATCTCGTGAATTATTAATGAGTTTTTGAAGAGTAACTCATATCTCATTATGCTATTTTACATAAAAGGAATCTATGACCTAACGGAGCATTCATTATTTATGGTTGAGGTTGGTACCGATGAGAAATGGGTTGGGTAAGCCAAATGTTTGGCAGTAAAAGGTTGGGTAAAATTTTTTGTTGCTTTATAAATATTGGGTAACAAATTTTAAAACAAAATAAATCAGTGTTTAATGTCTATAGTTATAATAATATAGAGATTATTTGTTCAAAGACATTGTCATGAGGTAAAACCTCTTGTTAAATAATATTTTAGATAGACATATTTTCATGCTGATAAACAGCAACACAAACTTTAACTTCCTTAGAATATTGTAATGATCTCATATACTATATGAACCAATATTTATCACCATAAATATCCGATAAATATCTCAAGGTTATAATAAGAGCAACGACAGGACAGTAGACAAAGGGCGTATATATACATATATGATATACATGTATGCAGTATAACATGTATATATGGTTGGATCATCTAGTAATGGTTGAGTAGAAGAAAAATTCAGTGTTTGAAAGGTTGCGTAAAACCTCTTTATTGGTTTCAACATGTTTCTCTTCGGTACCAACCCCGTCCATAAATAATGAACTACTGCCGAAATAATGTGTATCAAGTGTAATGTTTCGAGCGAAGGCCTTTCGTCACAATGTAAAACAGTTTTACATCTTTGATATGCTCTTATACTCTACTCTGAGACGTTCTATTGTGAATCTTTGTTTTCATCTTACCCTCAGTAACATAACTCTAGTGAAAGGATGTCTTGAATCAGCAGGAGACATGCACAATGTATAACGATCACGGATACTCAGAGGTATATTTTCAATAATATCTGCTGTGACCTGAAAAACGAGATATGCAGGTTTAGCTTTTTTAAAGGGGAACTGCACCCAAAAAACAAATTACTTTTAAATAAAAGGCCTATTAATAGTTTTACGGTATCTGCTCTTGTACTCGAGAAATAACGTTTTTATTCTTGTATTTTATGCTTCTGGACGCCGCCATTTTTTTGGAAAGGAACAAAAGGCAAGCACTCAATGACGTCAAAATTGAAAAGAAAACCACCGCTGTACGTCAATCTTGAGCCGTCGAGCAAACTCGAAAATGGCGGCGTCCAGAAGCATAAAATACGAGAATGAAAATGTTATTTCTCAAATAGAAAAGCAGATACCATAAAACTATTAACATTTCTAAACATTATACTTAAAGGCCTTTTATTTAAAAGTAATTAATTTTTTGGGTACAGTTCCCCTTTAAAACAAATTGTCATCCAGCACATTGAAGTTATTGTAGGATCAACTAAACGGGTCATTAAGCGAGAATCCGTGGAACATTTGTACCTTTTTCTTTTCCAAAGTACAGATGAAGTAACTGCCGCTAACTTGAGAAATACCACAAAACGTTTCCTAAGGAACAAAAAGATCAAAGTTGAACAGTGTTCGCCAGAGAAATTGCGTGAAGTTGGTTTTGCATGTGCACGTGATTGCCAACTGTTGAGTTGGCGCCGCCAAACAGCGCCCAGATTAAAGTACAGTACCAGATTATTAATTGTCAGTGGTTAGTGGTTCGAGAATATATAGTTTGTTTCAGAAGTACTTTTCTGGAATATTTTTTTGTAAGATTGTATTAAGTAAGATTTTCAGTCACTTTTTACTTTTACTTAAGTACAAAATATCAGTACTTTGGTGAACACTGAAGGTGAATACATGTTCGTAATTATAGTGCATGAAATGTTTTTCATTTTACTCAAGAAGTGACCAAATCATGTAACCATGCAAGGCTCGTCAAAATTTACTCATTCCATAACTAGAGAATGTGGTGAACGTTTATAGTCACCGAGCATTAGTTATAGTCACTAAGTCACCCCTTTGAAAAAATCCTGTATCCGCTCCTGGTTGCATGGATAGGACTTTATATAGCATGTGATATCTGCACAGTAGTCATTTTAATATGGCACTTGAAAGCTCCGAACTTTATTAGAGCGAAGGATGAAAGGAGGAAGAAAGGTTTTTCTCTTCTCAAATCCTCAGAAAATATTTCTGAGTCCCGGATGCGGATTGAACCTCTAACCTACTGAACAACCGAGATTGATATATGTACCTTGATAGTCACTATTTATAATTAATATATACATCGTCTGTATACTCCAAGCTCCCACATTCGTTGCATGCGTAACTTACGAATATTTCTTTCAAAGAAGCTTTTGGAAGCTGATATGAAAACATTTCAACTTGCTCGGTTGTCGGAGCAATGCCAGCTTCCTAAAAATACAAAACAACAAGTCCGATAAACAATCAAATATAAAAACCCAAGAAATACAACATGCCAGTGATTTGTTCTATTTAAAAATATTCTCTAAATTCCTTAAAAGCATAAACATTTAAATCTGTAAAATATTAACGTTGTTGAGGTTTTTTAAATTAACAAACAATTTCCCAACGCAGCCAAGTGTGCAAAACAAAATCCAAATGAGTCATAAAACGTGTTGTGCTGCGTAGGCAGTGTAGAAATACAAATCAAATATCTAAAAAGTTTGGCGTACTGCCGAAATAACGTCATGTAAGTAGTTTAAGGTTTCGAGTGAAGGCCCTTCATCAGAAAGTGAAACGTGAAAGGGCCTTCACTCGAAACGTTAGACTATACTTACACGCTTTTTCAGCAGCACACAAACCTTTTTAGATATTTGATGTGCAATACAAGACATAGTTTGATGTTGCTATGGCTTAAAAAGTTATTCAATGCGACACTCCTGTTCGTAGGTCTCCATAATGAGAGGGTGATCAATCTGATGACGGGTTCACGTATTTATATCTTCACTGAGCTATGCCCCAATCAATCGCGATAATAGTAGTAAATGTCCATAAATTAAGCCAACTTTCCCTCAAATTTCTCTTAATATCCTGGTTCGTTTGAGAAGCTATATATCATTATACTCGAAATGCGTTTATTATCTGATTCGAAAACACCTCGAAGTTGGTTAAAAAACTCGGCTATCGCTTCGTTTTTCAACACACTTCTCGGTGTTTTCAAATCAGATAATAAACGCCTAGCCTCCTCCGCATGAGGCAACTCTGTGTCTTCCCAGCTGTGCGGGCTGATTTTTCAGGCTGGGACAGTGCGGGCTAGGGGGCTGGACTGGGAGGGGACTAGGAACTACGGACGCGGAAAATTGAGAGAGAGTAAACGCCTTGGATATATTACGTCATAGTACGCTTTCGATATAAGGAAGATAAATACATTGCCTTGGTTACCAAGGACGAGCGATTTCAAAATGGCTGTCATCCCGACAACGAATTGTTCCTAAAAATACTGTAAATATAATCCTAACATATAGTGTAAATAATCAAAAATAATGTAAATAATACTAACCCTAATATAAACCCTAATACTGACGGCCTAATACTAACAGTAACATAAAGTCAGCGCAATGTATTTCTTCCTTACACATGCAATACATATACTATGTCTACAAGTTCAGATCTTGTGATGGAGACTAAATGCGACAAATGTTGCATGTATAACTTTACCTTTATATCTTCGCTTTCCTGGTTCATTAATTCTCGTAGCGTTGAAAAGTCTTCTTCGTGAAGACTGCAAGATGTAAACAGAAAATATCAACATTTTAATAATTTTGATTGAACAACGCGTACGATAGATGATACATGGACAATCGTCAACCTCAAGTTCTCAGAAAATGAGTCCTAGACAGGGATCGAACCTGTAACCTTCTATAATGCTGATGAGACGCTCTAACCATTGAGCTACCGAGACTCAGATGCAGAGCGAAGGTTACAATGTATGCGGCAGTCACTATAGTGTGTTATCCCCTCGTATATATGTATAGTGTGTTATATGTAGGGTGTTAATCTCGCCGCGGCAGCATAATATATATATATATTAACATCTCAAATAATCAAGCTCATAGTTTACGTAGTAATAATCTAGAGTATTCTTTGGATAAACCTAAAACCAACTTCCTTAACAAAAGCATTAGTTATTCAGGAATTTATTCTAAAATATGGAATGAGTTGCCAAGACCACTAAAGGCTAACAGCGTTTCCCTGGGGGAATTTAAGGCTCGTCTCAGGGACAGATGTATAAACGATGTAAATTAATTAAATATTTAATATCTTAATTGTACTAAGTAGTTTCTCTTTATTGTAATTAATAGTTAGTTAGTTGGTTCTTTTTTTATATAGGTTATAAGTATAGGTAATAAGTATAGGTTATAAGTATATACATATACAGATAAAAGTTTCAATAAACAACCAAAAGAAACAACATTTGAAATAAGATGTAGTAAAACCACTCGTAAAATTGCACTAACGTTTTCGCTTTTTTGTAAGCTCTTCAGGTGCGTGTATATAATGAGTGGTTGGGTGTCTAATTAACAAGTAAATGACGTAAGAGAATTAATATAAATGTAATTAGACACCCAACCACTCATTATATACACGAACCTGAAGAGCTTACAATAAAGCGAAAACGTTAGTGCAGTTTTACGAGTGGTTTTACTACATCTTATTTCAAATGTTGTTTCTTTTTGTTGTTTATTGAAACTTTTATCTATATAGAACACTTGTGTTTGTTAACGAAACGATTTTACTATATATATATATATATATATGAACGGAGCATGGTAGGACCAACTCCTTATAAAGAGTAATCTTTTTGGATGATCCGTTTGAATCGGACAATATTTGGATTTTGGGCGAAGAGCGGCCATTGGCGAGTGGTGATCTGACGAACTACATAAACCGTTTTTACGAAGGGTATACACGTTCTCGTAATATAATAGATACGTATGTTATGTATTTAGACTAGTTAATTCCAAAACTGTTTTCAGAATTGAAATGGAGTAAATATTGGCCGAAATAACGTTCAAAATCTACGTACGACGAACCGGCCTTTTGGGATTTGTTATCGACAGACGCGGTCTGGGCACTGGGGTCCATGGATGGGGAAAAGAAACTCTAGGGATGGAGTGGGCGTCTTGATAGAAAAGGTGAGCGAGGGGTTATTGCGGAACGTATTTCTATAGTGACGTAAGCACTTACGTTGTCACCAAACCAGCGTCATATTCTGTACCGTAGCGACCAGCTCGACCAGCAATTTGTTTTACTTGCGAAGATGACAGCACTGACATTTGTTTACCATCAAACTTTTCCATCGAACTGAAGACTATTCGACGAATATTACTATAGAAAAAAGAAAATCACTTTAATTGACGCGTATATGATGTAATATACTATAACATTGTGATGTGATGAATGTCAAAGCTTGGAGTAAACAGACGATACATGGACGACCGTCAAGCTCAAATCCTCAGAAAATGACAGGGGATTGAACCTGTAACCTTCTGACTCTCAGTAGCTCAATGGTTATAGAACATCTCACTGGCAATCAGAAGGTTAAGGTTCGATCCTCCGCAGAGGCTTCCAATGCTGCGGTAGAGGGGGTAATGGGACAAGGAAAACCGCTGAAATTCGCAACGCGGGCGAGGGGAGGGAAGAGAGGTCGGCGATTTCTTGCAATCCGTTTTATATCTCGGCAATCGTTTTGTTTCTCGTTCTAATTTTTCATGTAAGGAGACATGCGACCAAGAGCGTTTGGCTCGACGTCATAATTTTTGTATTTTAACGTTTTGATGAGATGAAAGAGCCTGATGATAATTTACACTCGAGCTAGGGGCTCTGAAGTCGATATTTTGAGCACATCGTTCCAAAATAACAAGTTTGTCTAGAACAAACGTATGTCATGTTGCTCTCTCGAACATATCAACATGAATTATTCAGAATAACGTACGTTATGTTGCTCTCTCAAATATATCAAAGAAGATTGAACCCCCCGGTTTAGCGCCATATTTGGCGCTTTCTCGATACATGAACAAACCGAAATTCAAACAATCGCTAATCCTAACCCAAATCCTAACCCTAAAACTAACTTGGGTTGATGTTATAATAATTTTAAATTTCGGTTGCTCATATATCGAGAAAGGGCCCCATATTTTGGCCTGAAATCTGGCAGAGGCTTCCCCTCTCTCCTCCCTTCCCCTCGCCCGCAGGATTTTCGTATCCTATTACCCTCTACCGCACACTACCCCCTCTACCGCATTGGAAGTCTCTGCGGACGAGAGGGTTCGATCCTTGAGCGGGAGTCATAAACATTTTCTGAGGATTAAGCTTGACGATCGCCTTGTATCGTCTATAATTATCATCTTTACGGATTAAAGATGATGTACTCTACTAATGCAGGTAGTCTATATTCCCAGCCCTCGAAAACGAAGTCGGCATTCGGCAGTGCCGACCTTTTTGTCAACCTGCATTCAACCTACGAGGACGGCAAATTTTCGCCGACCTCAATCTAGTTCTTCTCAGGAGAAGAAATACTTTTTTATTATGATATAAAGCGATTCCACGTCTTGCTGCAATGAAAGTGCTAAAAATAAAATTTTCCATACTTTAATATTTTGACGTTTTGACTAATTTCGAAATTGAATATAGAGTTCAAATGGATTTCCAATCTGTTCCGCACGAGGGCTTCATATAAGGCAAAAAAACGCAGGGTTTGACAAAGTTCGCCAGTGAAAACCGGCTATTTTATTGTATAAAACGTCCGCGGTCCGTCGTCGCACATTCGTCCTCATCTTTGAATTTTAAATTTATTTGTGTATTATGTCGTCGATGTTAATGCGGCCTTGTTTCATCGGTAGTGGGAAACGTGATCTGTTGAATGCGTTCTTACTGCTATTATAACTAAGATGTTTTGTGTGCTTTCTTGGGCTTGCATGTGCTCTGAAATCGTAATTCCGTTGCCTGCAAAAATGCCGAGAGGTGCCGACCTGGGTCACATTTAGCTCGGCATTTATTTTCCGATCCTATTTCCCAATACTTACAGATTTAAGCCCATGCCAACGGCATCAGATGCAACTAGTACTTTGCAGTTATCGTTTGGATCATTAAAACGCCTAGCTTGGTCAACTTTTGTTGCTTAAAATAAGAGATAAAAGCTGTGAGAAAACCGAAAACGTAACAGGGAGGATGAGCACGTCATTTATCCCGGTCAGCGGCAAGCAATCGTCTTCTGGGTAAGTACTTCATCTTGCAAGAATATAGCGAACCCATACCACTGGTTAGACTATATCCCTGCAAGATGAAGTATTAACCCAGAAGACGAGTGCTTGCCGCTGACCGGGATAAATGGCGTGCTCACGGCCCTCTACGCCCGTGATGCAACGTTACCCGAGAAAAACTACTATGCCATCACGGTGTTTGTTTGTTACTTCGGGTCTTCGGTCTTACCTGGCGGTAACCCACCATACACAATCGCACACTTCCATTTTGAAGCTGACTCTATAATTTTCCTTATCCTATATAACTCTCTCTGGGAAAAAGCAATGATGCAATCACCACGTTCTATCTTTGTAAAATCACTATCTAAAATACAAACAAATTAGATGTTTTTGAGTATCATTCAGGATCGTCTTTCAAAATATCTTTGCGAAAAGCAGGAGTTACCTAAACTGGTTGTTTCTATTTCAAGAGAAGTTAAACGCTCATGATAAATAATCTAAAAAGTAATAGCAATTGAGAGTGAGTATAATGTAGACCAAGCAGAATTAAAACTATATTTATTAAGGTGGCTCGATAGTCAAAATGGAGTCATTTTGAGAGCACGATTTATAATACTACAAATTTTAAATAGTCATATTTTTTACATATTTTTCAAATAGTTAAAGTGCCCATAACCTCAAAAAATGTTATTGTCTTGTTTGGAAGAACTTTTAAAATGATAAAGTAACTTCTTTTGAAGATTTTCGTTTCTTCGCTTTCTTTTAGAGATTTATCAGTTTGTTTGATATGCAAATGTCTGGAATTTACGTCACACATGCATGACTTATTGGAGAAATGTGTGTATCTCTTTCATTCTCGAACGAAATCCTTTAAAATCGAGACGTTTAGTGTTGCGGGAGAAACACGCACACGTGTTATTCACACTTAGTGTTTTTATTTGATGAACGCAAAGATATATAACATTCTCGTATAACTCATTACAGTGTATGCATGTGTGACGTAAATTCCGTACATTTGCATATCAAACAAACTGATATATCTCAAAAAGAAAGCGAAGAAACGAAAATCTTCAAAAGAAGTTACTTTATCATTTCAAAAGTTCTTACAAATAAGCCAATAAAAAATGTTTAGGTTAGGGGCACTTTAACATGGTCCAATAGCATTTACAAAGAAAAAGATTTGGGTCCATATCTTTAATTGCTTAGCAGTCACACCCTTTTCTCCAAACAGGTAAGTGCTAAGGGTCTGAAATTTTATATGTGGTACATGATGCAATACCAGAGTTGTGCAATGACGAATTATTTTACAGATATGTCAATGCCTTCATATATTTTAGCCTTTCCCAAAAATCACCAAGAAAAATGTCCAATTATATCTCTTCCAAAGGCCCTAGATATTTTTTGGAGTAATCTAACAACAAATCAATTCGTCATTGCACAGATAATACCTGTATGAACGGTCAAATATTGATAATATCACAAAAATAGCATCTCGTGGCCTTCAAATTCCAGAATTCGAGGAAAAACACTTTAAGGAAATTGAAATGAGAAATTGCATTTTTCCCCATAAAATGTTTTGTAATGCAGATCTGAGCTTTATTTTGGTTCATTGCATAGCTCTAGCAGTGGTCTTGATTATTGAAACGTTTCACACTTGTAGCATTTGTATATCTAGAGAAATTGTGTTTATGATAAGCAGCAGATTTTATGCAAATTAGTTTTCTGGATTTATTGGAAACACGATTTCTCCACTCAGGTAAACTTTGAGGGTATAAAACGTTTCAGTCAACAAGACCACCATGGTTCATTGAACTATGTTTTTATGCGGAAAAATGCAATTTCTCATGATTTAGACTATCGAGCCACCTTAAATAAGTATCGATAAAATACCAGTCGAAAACTCTGAAAGTTTGCATTGCCGAAATAGTGTCATGGCTATTTCATCGATTTCAATAGACGAGTTTCAGGGTCATGCGCAGTAGCAATTTTATTTCAAATTTTCATATGAGGTAAAAACTACTGTTTTAGCTAGAAAGATCATATTAAAAATAGTAAAAGTGCAAAGTTTGAAACTAATCGGGCAAATAGTGCGAAAGCTACACACTTTGGAAGTTTTGCTCTTCACTATGGATTTAATAGGGATTTTGGCTTGGCGTGCAACGCCCGCCCGCCAAGCCAAAATCCTTATTAAATCACTAATAAATCCCTTTTGAAATGGCCAACTTTCTACTTGTGTAATTTCTTCCTTTTTTACACAATTCCTTTCAAACTTTGCACTTCTACTATTTTCAATATGCTCTTTCCAGCTGAAACAATTGTTTTTACCTACGATGAAAATTTGAATATTTGTTGCTACTGCGCATGATCGTGAAAGTCGTCTATATAAGATAAATAGAACATGGCCGCTTGGAGATACGAATTTTATCTTCTCTTTGATAATATGCCTTAGTAAACGTCCACTTCGCTCACTCGTGAGATATTACCAATACTCGAAGATTCTCTACATCTCAAAAACGTTAATAATCATACAGATCAGACATGACTGTTAATCAGGAGTACATCGGGCAGACTAAACGTCAGTTTCGTACGCGTTTAAAAGAACACCAAAAGGCTGTGTTCTTTTCAAAAAAGGAAAATTCTGTTTTGTCGGAGCACGCGTGCGTAACCAACCATGAGATTGCGGGGGAAAATTCCAAAATTATTACCACTAATCCGCCCACTCCCCATTGAATCGCGATGACGGTGGTTTATTACAAGAAGCTTATTAGCATCTTGTTAATAGATAACGTCATCATCGGTTCTATGAGGGTATAAATAGGGATGCTAACTTTACAACGATCACCCCAGATGAAGACACTAGATTGGAGTATCGAAACGTTGGGTCATAAATTATGTTCAAAAAACCTTTTTAAAGTCAGAGTATAGTAGAGTCAAACTATGTCTGATTTATCACCTGGTTGCGTTGGAAAATTATTTGTTAAAGGACATTGATAACAGAAATTAAGTTTGTCTAATATGAAAGAACTCGTAAAATGATAGAGTAACACATTTTACAACTTATCAGTATTTTACTTCGTTTTTGAATATTTCAGTTTGTTTGATATGTAAATGAGATGGTCTTTGACGTCAAGTGTAGGGTAGAGAATTTTCACTCATTAAAATATTAGTTCCATCTTCAACTTTGTTCCACAAATTTACTTGAAAATGTATGTAAACTTAGCAATCACTGAGATATAAGATATTTTTAATGAGTGAAAATTCGCTACCCTGCACATGACGTCAGAGACCATCTCATTTACATATCAAACAAACTGAAATATTTCAAAAACGAAGTAAAATACGGAAAAGTTATAAAATCAGCGTTTCAGGTTTTTGTGAAAGGGTCTGGAGAATGAAATTGATGACCCAGAGAATGGCCCGGCCGCATCAATTTATTTTTTATTTATTATTTTATTTGCATCGAAATCTGTCTTGTTTTTGGGGCCTTTTGCGCCACCTGTCGGCCATTTTCGTGCGTTTCGGTATCTTCCAGTTCATTTCGGGTTTTACACGCCACAATCTAAATCTAAAATTTGCATATTGGCCGCCATATTGAATTCTACCGCGCTCCAGCGCCGTAGAATCAATGGCCAATGTGCAAATTCTAGATTTAGCCGCTGGTGACGACGGCGAAATACGATGGAGACACGGCGAATTAGCTACAAAATCCGCTCAACCACCAGCGAAATTCGCCGTTCGCCGGCCTAAATCTGAAACGCTGATAAAATGTGTTACAAACTTACTCTATCATTTTACGAGTTCTTTCATATTAGACAAACTTAATTTTTGTTGCCAATGTCCAATCAATGTCCTTTAGATAATAAATTTCTTCAAAAAAAGAGCCTGCACGAGTTGTTCAATAGCAGAGTTCAACATCTAATGGTCCATGTTATTTCAATATATGTTCTATACTTGACTAATTAGACGAATTTATTACATATGCGAAAAAATACCGTGTCAACATAAGTTTGTCAGAAGAGCCACAGTATTGAGTAAATCAAAGAACGTATATACGTACTGTTTACCTATAGTAACGTCTTGCTGTTTGGTCCAACAACTACAATACGCAAATAAGAAGCACCGAATAATGCAAAAAATATGTCTAGTGGCCTCTAGTCGTACTACATCTGAGTCGTCTATATCAAGTATAGGGGCCGTACTACATTTTAGAAATATGTTAAACATTTTCTGTTGATACGATTTACCATGGATTTACATGAATTCTATATCGGAACCATCGCTTGAATCTGCCGAATTAAGCACTATAGGTTTTGTCTACTGAAAGCTATTAAGATCGTTTAATTATTCGGCTATTACGCGGGCTTGTGCCTTGTTGTTTACACGGCAATCGCTTCAAGGGTCGTTCGATTTGTGTACCCTTTCAGGGTTCTACCTGACTACATTGCTTTATAATGATTGCTTCTAAGAGTTTAGTACTTTTTAACAAATACTTAATATGCACACGTTGTTCCACAGGTTTTCTAGATGTGCGAAGGCTACGCCAATTACAAACATCAGTATCCCGAGTGAACGCCTGAGCAGGCGTCATGTTTAGTCGATACTTCCCTGGATAAAATTTCTCTGAAATGTTATAATATCTGAAAAAGAAAACTCCTATTTACTCTGCAAACTTCCTCGCAATTCGTTCACAATTCTTTTACTAATCAAGGATTAAGGCAATTGACTTTTGAACAACAGGGCCAATGGATTAACTTTCTCAATTATCACGTAACAATTTTCACCTCAAATTCGTCTCCACAAGCATGAACCAGTTTCTTGACTAAATCTATTGCAGTTGGTTCTCCACAGAGATGGATCTCAGGCGCCAGTAAACCTGATAAACAGAAATAAATATTTTTACTTTTAGAATGCGAGGAGAGCTTGTTTGAAATACTTAAGACAGCAAGGTCAGAACGAATGAAGTGACTTGTCATGAAGGAGCTTATTATACCAAGAAGTGCTTTGGTCCACGCAAATCCTCGCTCTTCTTCCGATATCATCTGTATTTCGTCGATCACTGCGCAATCATCTGGATAAGAGTAGAAAAGTAAATGAATAAACAGGCGAGATCCCAATTGAGGAAGCTAACATATATACTACCTTCGGTCAATAAAGTTAACAAATACTACATTCTCTCAATGAAGAGAACATTGACGAATGTTTGTTGATCGTGTTTGACACCAAGTTTGTACAGTCAGTGACGTCATAACGACATTACTAGCAACACCAAACAGCTGATGAATGGAACATCATTGGACTTACATTCACGAGTGGCTGAGCACACCTCTACAGTGCATGCCAAGTGATTTGAAGGTTCATTCTCTGACACTGCCCATCTCCTCTCTTCTCCAGTTATTAGATCACATAATATCCCCTGAGAAAAATATATTCATCTTAATGACAGACATCCTGCCTTGCAGTCTTTAACTGCGTAATTAAGAATAAATCAACATGACAAGTCTTACATTATCATTTGTTTTCTGGTAAACTTCTGAAGCTAAAAGACGCAATGGTCCACAGTAAATACCAGATTTTGCACCCTGAAACCTTTCCAATGCTTTATGAGTCTTGCCACTGTTTGTTGGCCCAGCATGAAATATTATCTTTCTTTTCATATTCCGTGCTTCTGGAAATCTAAATAGCAAAGTAACCAGCTCTGGTTGGTACGCGCACAAATGAATCTATTTTTCACCTACACCCTACTCTCCCAATCTAAATATGTATCAGGGTCCACTGCCTCAACCACCCCAGTGACTAAGCCTCTGCTTTTCTATATATACACAATACCATATGTACATCAGTATTCTGGCGTTACTGCACCTTACCCTTTCTTGATGGTGCTCTCCTACCCTGGCAAACGGGAAAATTGTGGGAGCGGCAAGCGGAGAGAACCTCTGACCACTGGTCGCTATTTTACTGCTGTCTTGACTGGAATTTGACACCTCCAGCAGTTGGTGAGCAGAGTAAAGTTCTGTCGAATATCTTCTTTTATGGCACCTTTTTAAGAAACGGTCGACGGCCAATGAAATATATTATTAGAATAGCTTCTTCAGTTAACCAACCCAGATGTTGTACTGATGTGGTCATGACAACGTTTTTATTGGTAGTCAATTTATCCCGGGCGTTCTGTGAACCCCTCCCGCAAGAAATGGTCTTCTGGACGATCTTTTTTAGTATCCGCGAGAGCTGGGACAGAATGAGAGAATGTACTGCTATCATACGATCGAACATGCCTGTATGATGAAATACATCATAGAACTGCTAACCCCAAAACATGTTAGATCCTAACCCTAACTCCTGCCTAATGGGTTTTCTAACCCAACCCCCCCCCCCCCCTAATGTTTTCTAGTACTAACCTTAATACTAATAAAAGAATCGTCCGGGTCACAGAATGCCCGGGATAAATTGACTACGGTTTTCATTAGCTCGGCGAGATCTGAGAAAGAACCACTGGTCCAGAGGTTCTTCCCGATGGCAGACTACAATTTTGGCCTGTTCCCTTTATGATTGTGGAAAAAGCTCAATACGTTGCCATCTTGAAAACCTAGCTAAACATTGGAATATGCTTTCAATTTCCTTTCTCTGTACTCACAAATCAGTTGGTCCTCTAAAATCACTAATTTCTCGAAGGTCTTCAAGACAATCTAACACTGGGTACAACCTCTTTGCATAACTGAGAAAAAATGGAAGCAAGTCATCCACATGACCTAAAGGTAAAAAAATAGGCACATAATGCATATATGTAAATTTGAAATCCAATCAAGCTGTCCAAAATTGCGGGAACGAAACGCGCGTTACCCCAAAAGGAGATACCGTTATCCAAGAACCAAAAAATGTGAACTATTAAAACAACGCTTTTTGTGATGTCTTTCGTCCAGACATTTTTGTAGTTATTTTAATGGTTCTTATTTCGCCAGAACGTTCTAATTTCGTTTCTACGCGCTATAAGTAAGCTTGGGCTAAGTCCAACGTTGGTCTATCAAAGAACGTATACGTACTGTTTACGTACTGTTTATTGCTGGTCACATTAAGTTTCTTTTGCATTTGAAATGTTGGGGTGTTGGTTGTGCGTTGTCTTCTTATTAACCATGAATAAGACTGGAAATAACAGTATTCAACGCAATATATTTACAATTTAATTCAAAGTTTCGTGTCTACTCTTGAAGCTGCGTATTTTCAAAGATATTTGGCATTAAAGTAGAGCATGTTAAAGAGGGATAATCATATTTAAAAATAATGCACTCGATATAAGTGCTATTGAGTTTATCGTACGGTTAAATTAGTTAAATTTTTATTTTAATTTTAGTTTGACTTTCATGACTAAAAGCAACAAAATTAAAATAAATCATAAAAATTATCCACGATCATTGTCTGTGGTAACACTTGCGGTAACGCGTCTCCCTAAAAACAGATCTGTAACGCAATTACGTTATCGCCCCATTTAGTTTTGGACATCCTGATAACGTAGCTACGTATAAATAACATCGCTTTATAAAACGTACTGACCTGCATGGTGATTTGTAAATTGTAATAAGTTTAGAACGTTCTGAAAACTAAACTGCTTATTTATAAACACATTTACCAAAATCTAACAATGGCATTCTAATAATAGAATTAAACAGCATGTACCTTCTGTCATTTGAAATAAAACCACTTCCACTCGCCAACAACCAACACGGCAGTGTCGTAATAAATGAACAGTTAGTTGTGACTCAGCCATCGCAAAATATCTTTTGTCTAATGCGCATTGTGCCGAATCATACTTGTTCCAACTAATGGTGATGGAATCCATTTTAATTAAGTTCCTTGATCCAAAAGGACTTTGTTTTACAGTCTGTCACTATTTTAAGTGTCACTTGCCTATCGGGGTGACATAATCCTACCTCTTTCCCTATAAATATGCACTCTAAGTTTCAGTTTATCAGCAAACGTAGCACCTAATTGATAAGTTGTCTGCCGAAATGCATCGTGCTCTTTTATTTTAAGCCTATTTATTTCTCAAATCTTTAAACAGTATTTCTAAGAACTCACCTTTGCTCCAACTTAATCGCCATTATTAGATTTTGGTAAATGTGTTTATAAATAAGCAGTTTATTACCAATCACGATGGTCAGTACGTTTTATAAAGCGATATTTAAATTTGTCACCACGACAAAGTCACTATTTTATTGTATAAATAACAATCCTTTGAACAGGAGTTGCTTGTTCATTTTCCTGCTTACCTATCCCGTTTTGTAATTCATATAATACATTATAGAGATCATTGTCTACTTTAGCTTCTTGGAAAATATTCTTCCTAAAACTTTTAAATGTTTCCACAAAGAGATTTTCTAGAAAAGCAAAACTTATTTTTATTACATTAATACATATCTGATAAAATATATAGACATGCTGATTTAAGCATGCTGATTTAAGCAGTAGGTATGTCACATACACAAATTAGTACACAGCGTAACCTTCACTCTGCTATCTGAGTTCTGGTAGCTCAATGGTTAGAGTGTTTAACCATAGATCAGAAAGTTGTGGGTTCGATTCCAGTCTGGGGCTTAGAAACATTTTTCTGAAAAAAGCTTGAGTAGCAAACAATTTACTACAGGTATATTAAAATAACCAAACTGCAAGTCACATTTAATATATATATATATATATATTTAAAGAAATACCTAATGGTTTCCGTGTTTGGATGGTCTGATCCAAACACGTGGGATGTTGCGAGACTTGAGAAAAGCGTAAAGAAACACGAGCCGCAAGGCGAGTGTTTTTTAGCTTTTCGAAAGTCGAGCAACATCCCAAGTGTTTGGATCAGGCCATCCAAACACGGAAATACCATTAGGTATTTCTTTTATAAAATAATACAAACGAACGAGTAACACAAACTTGAGTAAAATTTTGGCGGGAAATTTCCATGGATTTGGATGGCCTGATCCAAACATGGGTATTGACCAATCAGAGCTTGCGTAGCATACATGTTATTTTATAAATATGTTTATTATATGGCATTCTCATATCCTCAATTCTGATTGGTTAATGCCCGGTCCGTAAAAATGCGTCTGGTGCACGGTCTGTCTTTTATCTTTTCCCGTATACAGACCGCTTGCCCGGATGTTGTTGTTGCCTGCGGAGACTTCAAGGACAAGGTTGTTTATCAGTTTGTCTCGTCTTTGTTCGATGGCTAGCAGCCTTTTTTAACTTCTTGACGTTCATGAAGAACTTGCAAAACCAAAGGAGATAATCGAGATTCAAGGGAAGGTATAGGTCATGTATTTTAGTTCTGTCATGTTTGAAAGTCTACAATCTACGACAAAACCTGTTGAGACAAACTACGCCGTCGATTTTTCTACTTTACCGCAATAATTTATTCAAACGAAAAGCTCTCCCCCGCCCCCCCTTGACAATGTTGGATATACTTCAGCTCACATTGGACAGTGGGCCTAAAACACCATACTCTGATCCAGCCATCACACCACCATACTCTGATCCAGCCATTACACCACCATATCCTGATCCAGCAATCACACCACCATACTTCATACTCTGATCCAACAATCACACCACCATATCCTGATCTCCTTGGTGGGTGAGAGGTTCGGGTTTCAAAAGGCCGGATGCAACGCAGGCTAAGGGGGAGGGTGCCCAAATATAGGCGTGGTTGTCAAATTTTACTAATTGAGAACAATTGTCTCAACAGTTTTGTCCAAGATTGTAGGTATTTTGAAGTATGTTTAAGATCCCACTTATTTTTTATTGTGATTTTTGCCGTCTGACTTGTTAAATTGCCTGTCTTGTTTTGTTGCTGGCTTTTCGTAACGAAAAGTGGCATTTTCATCTGTTTTCTCGTCAGAATCGTGAAAATCACATGGAGAATGCTCCTCTTTATCCACGTTAGCTGAAGGGCAATTCCATGTAACGGACATTACACAGTTTGTCAAATGTTGAAAACTAATTTGATATATTTCTTCCACTTTTACCATTGTTTCATTTTGAATTAGAAATTCTGATAAGTGAACAACAATTGATGTTCAACTTACTAATTTTTCAGAGTGTTTTGGAAAATGTCATATATTTACAATCACAATATTTTGCGTAACGGACATTACTCCAGAAAAGACATGCCTATTTTAGTACTTTTTCAAACAACATATCTTCTCAATTACAATGATTGTTACAACAAAACACCTAAATTATGAATCATTTGTACATACTTTAAAATTATTTGTACATGTTGGATAAAATTTTACCTTTTTTGAAATAAATAACAAATTTGTGTGTAGCGGACATTACACAGAAGCCGTAACGGACATTACACTTTTGTCTCATGCTTCTTTATTAATATTTGTCCCCAAAGTTAGCCAATTTGATAGGGGATTGGATTTAAAACAAATTTAATCCATTGTAATATTTTCAACAATCAACCAAATTAGTGCTTTTTGCTTTTTTAAGCATTATATGCACACATTGTAAATGTTGTGTAAAAACCTTAATTTCATGTAAAATTGTAACTATGTAGAGGTAAATTTGAAGAATTACAACACTGTATTTGGATGTTGGCAATAAAGTTAGACGTTTTTATAGCTAAAAAGCATAAATATAGGATAAAATTTCCTTAGCCACTAAGGGCTCTTGCTTCATGAAATCACAAAAAGTGCATTTAAACATGGAATTGCCCTGAATGGATTTGCTGGGCTTCAGTAAACGAAATGTTACGTTATATTTGGTAATAAATTTCAATGGTAATAAACGTTTTTTTCGATGTAAAATTCTTTTTTGTGCAGAGCGTATAGTCAATGAAAATGAGACAACAAATATACGCTTGGGTTCGATTCCTTTCCCAGACAATAATTTTTCTGAGGATATGAGCAGTTTGAGCTTGACGATCGATGTATGTATCATCTGTCTACTCCCCCATTCTCTATGTAGCAGTATATATTAACACAAATATGTATTAATACCTATTTTTTTAATGTACCTCAATTCAATGAAGTATAGGATTTTCATCCAGTTTCTTATCAACTTACTATCTAAACCATGTTCTTTAGCTTCTGCTTCAACTTGATGATGACTGAAAAATGCTTTCAGACACATGATAATTTTGGCTAGAATGTTAAAGTTAAAAAGAACATGTATTTTTGTATTATGTCTGGCAACAGTAAAGATGTGAAACTAATAAGTCTACATGACATTCTTTAGTTACAAGGCTGTATTGTTTACAATGTACCATATCTTAACAAGACTTCTCAAATCTAATCTTCAGGATGATCATCTATTCTTTTCTAAACATGATAGGTTTTGGTGTAATTCTAGGAGTTACACAAACAATCCCTAAACCCAACACATTCTCCATATATATAATCTCCACCCCTAACCCAACCATCACACCACCATATCCTGATCCAGCCATCACACTAACATATCCTGATCTAGCCATCACAACACCATATTCTGATCCAGCCATCACACCACCATACTATGATCCAACCATCTCACTACCATATCCTGACCCAGCCATCACACCACCATACAATGATCCAGCCATCTCACCACCATATCCTGATCCAACCATCACACCACCATATCCTGATCCAGCCATCACACCACCATACTCTGATCAAACCATCTCACCACCATATCCTGATCCAACCATCACACCACCACACTCTGATCCAGCCATCACACCACTATACTATGATCCAGCCATCACACCACCATACTATGATCCAACCATCTCATCACCATATCCTGATCCAGCCACCACACACCATATCCTGATCCAGCCATCACACTAACATATCCTGATCCAGCCATCACAACACCATATTCTGATCCAGTCACCCCACCATACTATGATCCAGCCATCACACCACCATACTATGATCCAACCATCTCATCACCATATCCTGTTCCAGCAATCACACCACCATACTTCATACTCTGATCCAACCATCTCATCACCATATCCTGATCCAGCCATAACACCACCATATCCTGATCCAGCCATCACACCACCATACTACTGTATGATCCAACCATCTCATCACCATATCCTGATCCAGCCATCACACCACCATACTCTGATCTAGCCATCACACCACCATATCCTGATCCAACCATCACATCACCATCTCTGATCACACCACCATATCCTGATCCACCATCACACCACCATATCCTGATCCCACCACCATATCCTGATTCAGCCATCACACCACCATATCCTGATCCAACCACCATATCCTGATTCAGCTATCACACCACCATATCCTGATCCAACCACCACACCACCATATCCTATCACACCACCATATCCTGATCCAGCCATCACACCACCATACTATGATCCAACCATCACATCATCATACTCTGATCCAACCATCACACTACCATATCCTGATCCAGCCATAACACACTACATCCTGATCACCACACTTCCTACTTCACCAAACACCTCAATCCTCAAGGAATTTTATGATTAGGGACATAACTGATCCACACAAGGTGAGGGGCGACAGCCTTGTTCCAGTGCTTCATGGATTACAAATCCTGGCTCATAAAGATCTTGGGATACCTAAGATCTTAAATACCTTTATCCAAGGGTTCTGAAGGCAATGGGAACCTCTCATCTTCAACTTTCAAGTGATTTAAACTAACTTCATCTTTTGACAGTGAAGCTACAACATCTTGAGAAATGTCTTTGTAAGATCCTACATCTCTGACATCCAAGTCAATCCCTGCGCAAGGATCACTTTCATCTCCAGTTTGCCAAGAAAAAGATTCAGGTATTGTCTCGTTAACCTTGTAACTAGAACTATCTTCAAGTTTTTGAATTTCTTGGTTCGGCTGGTTTTTATCTGAAGTGTACTCTAACTTTATAACTTCCTGTGTTGTTTTGAATAATTTGTCATTCTCTTCGGTAGTCTGTGAATTGTATTCTCTTTTTGGTAAGTACATAGATCTACACTGTATTATACTGCTCGCTCCATACGCTGATCTTCGTACGTTAAAACTTGAAACATCTTGAAATAACTTTGATAATATAAAACAACATCTTCGTCTTCGGCCTGCGATTATAATATTTCTACAAGACATTTAAACCTCGGAGAAAATACTGTTTAAACTCGAGCGAAACAATCATTAGGTGTTAAAGTACAAATATGAGACTAAACTGAAAATTAGTTTCGTCCACCATATTGGTTTTCAAGGCCAGGTTGCTTAGTCTAGAAACGTAACTTTCCGTAAAGTTCCGAAGTATATTCCGAAATTTGTCCGGCCTCGTATTAGAGCGAAGTGTGTGCGCATGCGTAAAAAGATGGATCTTTGTTTATTAGTGGTGGGCGATACCCGAAAAATCGTTTCGATACGATACCGATTACTTTTGAGGTTAGGTATCGATGGTATCGATTACTCAAACGATTACTTTGACGTCACACCTGTTAGAATGTCAGTGTGACGTCACACCTGTTGTGTGTTGTTAGAATGTTGAAAAACATCGTTGCACAACAAGCACTTCGACTTTGTTTCGTCTGGAAACTTTTCAAAATAGATCTACAACAGACTACGCGTTGCAGTTAATTGATGATGAAAGACAATATAGACGAGAAAATTAGAAAAAGTCAAAAAGGAACGCAGACTCAAGTAATCGAAAGCAAGTTCGATACCAGTCCCAGTATCGATTACTCGCGTTAGTGGCTCAGTAATCGTGAGTGGTCAGTAGACAAAGTACTTCATACACTAGTTAAATATGTTCGTACCACAACAATTAATAGTCTTTATATTAAATTTAACATTAAATTACGGTATCCAACTTTTCAAAATAATCCCCAAACAACGCCACGAGAACGTTTGTGATTGACATTGGCGCCGACATTAAATGTTGACGCCATTTCTGCCATTTTCCAGCACGAAAAAGAAAAACCGCATGCTCGTTTGGCAAAGAACTAAACGAAGAACTTCATGTAACATTAAATATTAACCATAATCCGGTCACATGACAAGTATCGAAAACATCGATATTTAAAAAAGTATCGATACCATCTTTTGAATTGTGAATATCGAAAGTATCGATACTTTAGTAGTGGTATCGCCCATGACTGGAAAGTTTGTATCGCGCAACGGAGATCTCCGTTGCGCAGTTTCGAGCCAAACTTGGTCGCGGCCGCGCAATTTTGGCAATTTATGTCGGCGCGCGCGCAATCTTTGCGAGATTTTGGCGCGCGGGCAATTTTTGCGCTTGTGCCATAATCTCGCGCGCAACAGGCGCGAGATTCTGGCGCGCACACAATCTTGGCGAGATTCTGACGCGCGGCCGCGCGCACGCAATCCTGGGGAAAACCTGCTGATATTTTCACACGAGACACGCGTGTAGCAATAAGATTCGCCATGCACAAAAGATGTTTTCTTGCAAAAGTTATGATAAGTGGTGATAACCAGGTGACAGATAAAATGCGCAAGGAAATGTATAATTCACTTCCGGTGACATGTCTTTCACCGGTTCAACGTGGTTCAACCAATGATAATCGTCGTATCGACAATTGGGCAGCTTGCACTATTTCTCGCTCAAGAAAGAATGTAAAATTTTACTTTGGAATTTGACCTTCTTTGGGGAAACGTAAGTTTACAGCCTTGAGCCTTCGGCCTTGATTTACGCAAGTTGGATTTCATTTCAATACTTCAGGATTTTCTGAGGTAAGTTTTTAAGCAGATTTAGTTTCTAAACAGTTAGGCTAAGTTAGCGGTTATTAAGTACCGTAATTGTTCGAATAAGCGCCGCGGCGCTAATTAAATTTTTCGCGTCTTACATGTGGCGCTTATTCGAGGGCGGCGCTGCAATTTTCCGTCTCGTAAACGGTCGTTGCCAACCCAAACGGTCGATGCCAACCTGATATCCTTCTATTACCCCTGTAACCCCTTGTGTCCCCACGACACACACATGTTTTTTCCAAGATGGCGGATTTTTTTACTGATAAAACTCTGATGATTGGGGTGACTGTAAGTGCCCTCATGTAACATACCGACTAGCTAGGAATTCAGTCTGTTTTTCTGTAAATCTCAGTGTGTTTTTGTGCCAATTTCAGTCTATTTTTGTGCCAATTTCAGTCGATTTTTGTGCCAATTGGAACACTGTTCGAACACCGGACTGAGATTTTCAAAAAAACAGACTGAAATTGGCACAAAAACACACTGAGATTTACAAAAAAACAGACTGAATTCCTAGCTAGTCGGTATGTTACATGAGGGCACTTACAGTCACCCCAATCATCAGAGTTTTATCAGTAAAAAAATCCGCCATCTTGGAAAAAAACACATGTGTGTGTCGCGGGGACACAAGAGGTTACAGGGGTAATAGAAGGATATCAGGTTGGCATCGACCGTTTGGGTTGGCAACGACCGTTTACGAGACGGAAAATTGCGGCGGCGCTTATTTAAAAGAGACAAAGCATATAGTCACTTTGAACTGAAGAACATTGCCATTAATGAAAATAAATTACCAAAGCTGTTTTAGAATCGGATTACAGTGGTGTTTTTAGTGATAGTCAAGTCGGGTAAAACGCATTGCATTTTGCGCTATTAGTGAAGCGAGAGACATTGCGATGTTTTACCCGCTTTGACTATATATATGGAATTCTTCGAATAAGCGCCGCACTGGGACCGCGGCGCTTATTCGAGGGCGGTGCTTATTAACTTTTTTGCTCAAAATGCGGCGCTTATTTTGATAAAAAGATAGGTGGTGGGACCTGCACCAGTGTTAAATATGGTAATAAGTAGGATGTTTTGACAATCGACTGGAGTAAATTCAGATACGGCATGGGGCTCTGAGTTGGATGACGTGATTTTACAATTAAAAACGGGTGACGTAAATTTGAAACTTAAAAACGGGTGTTCCCATTTCGATACGAAATACACGTATGTGGCGTGCACCAACAGTAGGAGTAGATAGCGATTGTGAATAGTGTGAGATTTTGTGTAATATATGGGCGGGTATAATGAGACCTACATCGGTGTTGAATTTTGTAAATAGTGGGCAAACAGTACATTTGAGCATATTAACGGATATCAAAATAATTATATTATGTGGATAACACTGATGATTCATGCATATATTACACAAAATCTCACACTATTCACAATCGCTATCTACTCCTACTGTTGGTGCACGCCACATACGTGTCAATACGTGTCCGTTTTTAAGTGTCAAATTCACGTCACCCGTTTCTAATTGTAAAATCACGTCATCCAACTCAGAGCCCCATGCCGTATCTGAATTTACTCCAGTCGATTGTCAAAACATCCTACTTATTACCATATTTAACACCGGTGCAGGTCCCACCACCTATCTTTTTATCAAAATGTATGCAAAGACTGGAACTGAGGCAGTGGCAGAATCGTTCTACCGTGTAGTAGAAAAGCAGGAAATGGATGGTGGGCAGAGCCACAAGGTACTTATCAACCGTGCTAAGGTTGATTGGTGTCTTCCGGCAGTGGTTCAATGTGAATCAGCTCTCACTGAAATGGCACGACTTTACATAGACGGTGACCAAGACGCTGGGTTCAAACGTCATTTAATACCTGTTTACAGGGACAAACGCTCTTGGAAAAAGAGTGCGGGAGACTTGTCCAAAGTGGTCAACAGGATTGTACATTCGATCCTCCTAAATTGCCTTTCCTCTTAGACTGAAATAACCTATTTTGAACATAACAATGAATTACTTTTACTTTTGCTGCCAATACATTTTCGTGTCTGCACCAGCTGCCTACTTTGAACTTTCCAATGAATATACCTTGCTCCAGCTGCCTACTTTGAACTTTCCAATGAATTTACCTTACTTCTACTGCTGTTTACCTAACTGCCAATGGTTTTTGCTGTCTTCTCTGAATGTACACTGCTCCTGCTGCCTACTTTGAACTTTCCAATGAATTTACTTTACTTCTACTGCTTAATTTACCTTTAGCGCGAGTATTTGTTTTGCTTGTAGAGCGATGAATTTGTGAGCTGGTGAGAAAATACTCGGAACGCCAATGTGATATATACTTTTTATTACATACAGAAATTCGTCACTAAATATAATATAGTTGATTTGAAGAGATGTTCTCGTGAGAGCACCAAGCGAGCCTATCTTATTGTATTTACAAGCAGGTATTATATATACTAGCAAATGAGTAGGCGTTAAATTATTAAGGAAGCTGTCATCAAAGATTATAAGCTGGGAGTGTTAAACGTCACTACCAAGGTTAAGGCGCGTCTTAGGCGAGGCTATTTCCTAAAAGGATTAGGAACTAAAAATAATGTTTATAAATGTTCTGAAAGTTCCTTGCGCGCAAACAGGAAACCGCATCATATGCGCGTAGTTAAATCGCGTTACGAGGCACTACAGTAGCCCCCTGCTAGTGCAGGAGTTAATGAATATTAACGATGAACGATAGTAACATAACGCGCAGGAAAATGGACATGTCGACCAGATCTCGTTTTGCGAACAGCCGGGGCGTCTTGCATGTTTGGAGTTGTTGAAATCGCGGGCGGTGGAGTGGCAGGCAACATAATATCTGTGTCGAGATGTGCAGGCTTGAGGCGATCGATGGAAACGCTGTCCGTACGCGTGCCGAGGTCGACTTTAAAATGCTTCGTAGAGCGCGAAAGAACTTTAAAGGGACCATCGTCCCGACGAATGAAAACGTGGGTGCAAGTCTGCAGGTCGGTTGGGACGTGGGTGGTTTGCTGCTGAGGGCGGTCTCTTGGAGGTTGGAGTTCAAGTACAGCTTTTCTGAGGCGGTCGACATAGGAAGTAGGGTCAAGGTTTGGAGGATCGGGAGTTTGATGGAAGAATTCTCCTGGCAAGCACAGGGTTGTACCGTAAACTCGTTCAGAAACGCTGTGTCCTAGGTCGGCTTTTACTGCTGTGCGGATACCCAAAAGAATTAAAGGTAGGCGTTCACTCCAGTGGGATGGGTCGCTTGTGACTTTCAGAGAGGCTTTCAACTGGCGATGGAAACGTTCGACGAGACCATTGGCGATAGGGTGGTAAGCAGTAGTTCGAATGCGGGTAGTTCCAAGAAAACGAGTGAGTGAGGCAAAAAGATGGCTTTCGAATTGTTTGCCGCGGTCGGTGGTAATGACGTGTGGAATACCAAAACGAGCAACCCAATGGGTGACGAACGCTTGTGCAACTGAGTCAGCTGTGATGTTGGAGATTGGGATTGCTTCAGGCCACCGAGTAAAACGATCGATGCATGTCAAAAGGTAGGTGGAGCCATTGGAAGGAGACCAAGGGCCAACGAGGTCGATGTGGACATGGGAAAATCGGGCAGTGGGGATCTCAAAGTTGGAAAGAGGAGCATAGGTGTGGCGGTGGACTTTGCAGCGTTGACATTGCAGACATGTTCGGGTCCATTGACGTACATCGCGATTGATGTTGGGCGAGACATATCGTTCGGTTGGGAGAGGTTGTGGAGGGAGTCGAAGATAGAGCGACGAAAGGCTACCGGTGGAAATATCGCAAGTCATGGTGGTATTGGATGCGGGTATAGGATGGTCTTGGAATTGTAAAGGTGATGACGCAGGGTCATTGCGAAATTTGGCCAGTTCTTTGTCAGTCTGTTGAGCCAAAGCCATAGCAGCAAGATCGATGGTGGGCGGAGGAGTGAGGGTGGCGATGCGTGATAAGGCGTCGGCGACTGGATTTTCATTACCTTTGACATGGCGAAGGTCGGTGGTAAATTGGGAAATGAAATCCAAGTGGCGTATTTCTCGTGGCGAATGACGGAAGTGTGCAAGGCATACGTCAAGGGTTTATGGTCGGTCAAAACCAGGAACTGACGGCCTTCGAGGTGGTGGCGAAAATGGCGAATGGAGAGGTACACTGCGAGGAGTTCCCGTCCGAAGGTGCTGTATCGGGTTTCCGCGGGTTGAAGTCGTTTCGAGAAGAAACCAATAGGTTGCCAAACGTTATGAACCTTTTGCTGAAGAACGGCGCCAACGGCCACATCAGATGCATCTGTCATAAGGCACAATTCGGCGTCATGCTTTGGATGCGACAACATGGTGAAATCAGCAAGCGCAGTCTTAATCTGGTTGAAGGCAGAGGTGGCAGCTTCGGACCAGACCAGAGGAGAGGTACGAGGTGGCTTGGTTGAACCAGGATATTTGAGCATGTCGGTGAGAGGCTGGATAATGTGGGAACACGTGTGTATGAAACGGCGGTAGAAATTCACAAGGCCAAGGAATTCACGCAGTTTGGTAAGGGAGGAAGGAAGGGGAAAATCACGAATGGCTTGGACTTTGGAATCGAGGGGCTGGATGCCTTGAGGAGTGACTTTATGACCAAGGAACTCGATGGCAGAAACCCCCAAAACAGACTTGGCGAGATTGATGATAAGACCGTATTGGCGGAAGCATTCGAATAGGAGACGTAGATGGGTTTCGTGTTCGAGGGCGTTTGTGCTGGCAACAAGAATGCCGTCGATGTACAGCCTCGTCCCTCGGCGCTTGTATGACGTTGGACGCGTGCGTGGAACGCGTGCGTGGAGGACACGCGTGGGGGGGACGCTGAAATTCGGCGGGAAGCGCCTTGGAGAATCTGCATTTCAAGATGGCAGATAGTATGCAAGAAAATTCCGAAATAGGTTCCGAAACAAATATAAACAAGACGCCCGCTAGGCGTTAACTCGGGCTACTTAATAGTGGACAAATGGCACGCATAAATTGCCTGCGGAGATGCAATATGGCCCCAATGGGCATGTTAGACAGTTGGAATTAGAAAACCCGCTCACTTGTCTTATAATACAAAGGTTTTTAATTATTTTATTTATTAATATTATACATGTATGGAGAACCTAGATCTGGAGAACATATAATTGATTTATGTATGTTCACCGGTCCCGTCGATCCCGGGGGACAAATTTTCTAACATGGCGCTTGTTTACCTCAATCACAATAAATTTAGCATAACGAGATCTACATTCCTTTGTGTTTAAAGTCTCTGGGTCAATATCAGCGGAAACTTGTAGTGATAACTGGGAACCTTTTATATTCTCATATACAATGTCAAGCGAAGCAGGGTTATTTGATGGCACGTGCTTTAGGCAAAACATGCTTGATGCGACTGTTCATGGAACGATAAACGACTATTCAATGAAATGATAAACGATAAATTTTGCACGACATTTGTAACACAATACAGGCAAAAATAAAACAAATCATAAATTTTAATAAAATTTAATACCAGTCTTCGGGTGATAATATCAACACAGCATGTTTAATACCTGACAGTCACAACGTTGTATTCAAGTTTATATTCGTTTTTGGTATTCGTTGTAAGATATTTGGCATTCATAGTTTTCATCAGATCGCGGACCAACCCGTTTCGAAATCGCTCGGCATCTTTTAGAGTAGGTCTACCGTGATTGCGACTGCGGTTGTAAACATATTAAAATGTGAGCGTATTCAAGAAGTCAAGAACAAGATACTTCCCGCGACATATACTAACTGAACACTGCAATCCTTTATATCCCTCGCAAAAACTCTTCCCTTCGAAACACGAAAAGAAAGAAGACGCGTGACCACAGCGACATAACCGACTTACCGACTCCCTGGCAAAAACTCTGAAGACGCGCAAAGCTGTTGGGGGCCTGGGGCCATATCTCGATCCAGAGCCCGCGTTCCCCCTGACCTGCGGCCTTGCTCGACCCCAAAACGACGACCAAGAACAAAAACAGGGAAACCTAGACTCGGCTACCGCCCGAGTAATAATGATTTTGACGACGGCGTGCGTTCGATTATCTCTGGAGTGGAACGACCTGTACATAAAGCTTTCTCAGCTGGAAAGGTTTTGTGTCCAAGGGACAATTGTGTTCAGAATTTATCTTTTTTTGACGTATTGGGGATCGATCATCATTTCCGCGTTAGACACCACCAATCTTTTACCAAAGATGAACGTGAAAGTTCAGTTAAACTCTGCCAGTTAAACTCAGTTAAACTCTCAAGTTCTGACATATTCTGGAACTGGAAGCAAAATAAACAACAATCGAGCATTGTTCTGATAAAGTTCTGCTTGTAAATACTGCTTTTTTACCACAAAATTTATATTTCCTAGTTATCAAACTGCATGGTTACAGCAAATAATATTTTCAACACAATAAATGTCGTAAAATATAGTTAAATATTTCGTGTGTACCAGCGAACAATATAAATTTGTTCCATCAATGACATTAAAATGCCACGTAGTGTGCTGGCGGCCAAATTTAAATATTTATAAATCCATATATTTGCATATATTTACCTGTAACAGTTATTATTTTAAAAGACTCATCAATATCATCCATTTTTCGAGACCAAAAGCCAAAACTGCTTCTCAATGGCGTTTGTAACTTTGTGAGTCGCTCCTTTATAGTCCGCTCCAGAAATCGACAGCCGCTCCAGAAATCGACACGGTTTCTGCAAGGCGCTACACATTATTTTCCTGTCAGCACGTCCACGCGTCCCACGCAAAGCCCGCGCAAACGTCATACAAGCGCCGAGGGACGAGGCTGGTCGATGTAGACGAAAACACAATCGAGACCACGAGTTACTTCATCCATAAAACGTTGAAAGGTTTGGGCTGCGTTGCGGAGACCAAAGGGCATTCGTGTGAATTCGAAAAGGCCAAATTGTGTGGTGATGGCCGTTTTGCAACTGTCCTCGTCAGCCATAGGAATTTGGTGGTAAGCGCGGACGAGGTCAATCTTGGAGAAGATGGTGGCGCCATGTAGTGCAGCGGAAAAATCGTGAAGATGCGGCACTGGGTATTGGTCAGGTATAGTTGCATGGTTAAGAGCGCGGTAGTCTCCACAGGGACGCCAATCACCAGGTTGAGATTTGGGAACCATGTGAAGAGGTGAAGCCCAAGGACTGCTGGATGGTCGAACAATGCCGGTGTCTAACATATGTTGGAATTCGTCCTTTTAAGTCGTTCTGGTGGAAGGCGACGAGGTCTGGAAGAGCATGGTGGGCCTCGCGTGAGGATGTGATGGGCGACGTTGTGTTTGACCGTGGTCTGCTTGGTGGTAGGTCGTGTAATGTCTGGGTATTCGTTGAGGAGCTCCGTGAATGGACTGGATGGTAATGCCGCGTAGACAAGGTTTGGAGCGGTTATTGGCGAAGTCCGTCCGTTAACTCGAAGGTTGGTTACTGCGTCAGTAAGGCTGCGATTGCGTAGATCTACGAGCAGGTTGAAATGACGTAGGAAATCAGCGCCGATGATGGCGTGGTTGACGTCTGCGATTGTGAAAATCCAAGGAAAGGATCGTCGAAGACCGAGGTTGAGGGTTAATGATCTTGTACCGTAGGTAGCAATTGTGGAGGAATTGGCTGCCTGAAGATCATATCCTTGTCGATTTGCGCGGTCGCTTGGTTGTGGTGGGAGAACGCTGACCTCGGCGCCTGTGTCGATGAGGAAGTGTTGTTTTGTGGAAGCGTCGGTGACGTAAAACAGGCGGCTTTGGTGGGAAACGCCAGACGATTTTGCCGCGTAGTTTGACGGTGACGAAGTGTGGCTGGCAAAAGAACAAGGTGGGGTACACTTCTTCGCTGAGGCACCGAACTTGTTGTGGTACCAACACACAGGCGAGCGAGTACGTTGGTCGTTGCGGCCACGATGATCGTCGCGGTGTGGTGAGGGGGAACGGGAACGTGGGACGGAACGACGACGATCGTGCGGGTCGTAGTTTGTCTGCGATGGTGTGAAGTTTTGGTTGAGGTTGTTGACGGTGATTGTTAGCTGCGAAACAAGGTCTCGAAGTTCACGCAATTCGTTGGATTGGTTGAGGTGGTTGGTGTTGATTTGGGTACCACTTCGAACAGGGTTGATGCAGTAGTATGTGTTGGGGCAACTTCCAGGATCTTATCAGCCAACTTCGATAAACTCTCTATGTCAAGATCGTCCTTCGTCGAAGCCAAGATTAGCTGTGCGCTCGTTGAAAGCCGCTGGAGAAACAATTGCTTCATTATCGACGGTTCGAGGTGATTTTCTCCCAACAACTGTTGCATCCTGCAGTAGTTGGGATGGTTTGCGGTTGCCTAATTCTTCGGTGGTGAGCAGCTGATGAAGGCGCTGTTGCTCCGAGGCCGATGTGCGTTTGACGAGTTCAGTTTTAAGATGAGTGTAAGGAGTCTCGGCCGGTGGATTGATCAGGAGATCTCGAACTTCTTGGCGACGTCGGGTTGGAGAGAGCCCACAACATACGCAAATTTAGTTTGTTCCAAGGTTATGCCTCTGGTAGTTAACTGTGCTTCGACCTGGGCAAACCAAAGAGCGGGGTCACTAGGCCAGTACGGAGGCAATTTGATTCTGATAGCTGAGGTCACCGGTGAAGCTGTCGGTTGTGCGGCGGTGTTGCCAGACGAACTTTCTGGTTGTATACTTTCGGTGGACATTTGTCATCGGGGTCACCAATTTAGCGCGAGTATTTATTTTGCTTGTAGAGCGATGAATTTGTGAGTATATGCCAATGTGATATATACTTTTTATTACATACAGAAATTCGTCACTAAATATAATATAGTTGATTTGAAGAGATGTGCTCGTGAGAGCACCAAGCGAGCCTATCTTATTGTATTTACAAGCAGGTATTATATATACTAGCAAATGAGTAGGCGTTAAATTATTAAGGAAGCTGTCATCAAAGACGTCACTACCAAGGTTAAGGCACGTCTTAGGCGAGGCTATTTCCTAAAAGGATTAGGAACTAAAAATAATGTTTATAAATGTTCTGAAAGTTCCTTGCACGCAAACAGGAAACCGCATCATATGCGCGTAGTTAAATCGCGTGACGAGGCACTACATACCTAACTGCCAATGGTTTTTGCTGTCTTCTCTGCATGTACACTGCTCCTGGTGCCTACTTTGAACTTTCCAATGAATTTACCTTACTTCTACTGCTGAATTTACCTAACTGCCAATGGTTTCTGGTGTCTTCTCTACATGTATGCTGCTCCAGCTGCCTACTTTGAACTTTTCAATGAATTTACCTTACTTTTACTGCTGAATTTACCTAACTGCCAATGGTTTTTGCTGTCTTCTCTGCATGTACGCTGCTCCTGCTGCCTATTTTGAACTTTCCAATGAATTTACCTTACTTCTACTGCTGAATTTACCTAACTGCCAATGGTTTCTGGTGTCTTCTCTACATGTATGCTGCTTCTGACTTCTGCTGGCTGCTGCCTATTTTGAACTTAAATCAATACTTCAATGTATTTTGGTGTCTTCTAGCTCTTCGCATCTTTTTTGGTGAACTACTATTCAAATTTGTCCATTGGTGTGATACTGTGATGGTGTCTGAGGGAGCTGCCTTTTAAACTGATTTTATTTATTTGAAAGGAAAATCAGTTTGATAGGTAATTTTCTCACGAATTAACTCTAAGTATGTTTGAATGTCTACTGTGTACACGCCGGATGGAGAAGTGTAAGGACTGAGATGCTGCAAGAAAGGTAGGTAAGTTAACAGAAAGGCCAAGGAACTGGTAAGTGGCACATTTTTATGGTAACTAAAATTAAAACTCTAAAGTTGCAGACTACTTCTAAATTTAGCAAACTTATGTTAAATATTCTGTAATAATACATTAGTACATTACTAATTTACTTATTTACATATCCACGAGCCTCAGTAGTAAGCACAGCGCCGCCCGGGCAAAGCCTGAGGCGAACAGCGAACCCACTGCCCAGGGGCCCAGGGCTAGATAACTTGCAGTCCACGTGCATGCAAATTAAATAACCATGAGAAACAAATTCTGTGTTACGTTTATTCTTACAATACAAATAGTAAATTTAACTTTCAGTTTCACTTACCAGGTAAATTTCGTTATTTCGGTTGTCAGTGCGCGCAGTGGCCTGGCAACTAGTTGAAAAACGACCCCCCATGCAACGCCGTTTGTACGCTAAAATTTCGAAAGCGCGCGCGGCGCGCGCACAATATTACAATCTAGCCGCGCAAAATTTCCGCCTAATTTTGATATCCGTCGCGCATTTTGCACATTTTCCAGTCTGGCCCCGCCATGTTGTACTGAGAAATGAACAATAGTGGTGGGCGATATTAATAATATCGCCCACCACTATTGTTCATTTCTCAGTACAACATGGCGGTGAATATGTCTTGTGCTGGTGTAGTGACTTTTTTATGTCTCATTTGTGCACAAACTACCTTTGCCTTGTACTTTCACATGGGTGAAACAGAAAAGAAATGTTTTATTGAAGAGATCCCCGATGAAACAATGGTTACAGGTTGGTTTTGTAGTCAGCTTAATATGTCAATACATACGTGATACGACTACTCACTACGTGAGTACGTCTACACTATTACTCTGTAATACTACAGTATTACTCTGTGGTGTAACTACAAGTGTAAAGTCTACACTTTGGTACACTAGAGTACAGGCAGTATACATAGCTGGAGTATATATAATTGTTAGCAACCAAGTTTGCACTATTTTGTTTTTCAATAAACTGAGAAACAACCTTCAAAGATCTTAAAACACAGATGTATTCATATCAGGACCGCTGAAAGGGGGGTAGCTGGGGCAACTGCCCCAGGGCCCACCATTCTAGGGACCCGCGAATACGGCGCCAAGCAAATCCGTGCCCGTGCAGAAATTTGCCATATATGCGCTGTGACGCTGTCTCCAACATCTGAGGCATTTAGGGATGTGCGAGCTGACTACATGCCCCCGGACCCATCCTGTCTCTCGGCGACCCTGATTGATATACAAACTTTTAAAGATTTGATAGCTCAGAGACAACTTTACACAAACTAAAAAATGCCATCAGACTTGCCATTTGGTTGCATCTTATTCTAGGTGCATTGCCAAGTATAATTGTATGTGACCCATTGTGATGAGAGTAAGCTTGGGCGGTTTTGATTAAAATAAAAACCGGTAAACTATCTGCCTCAAATGAATTTGACGCCGTGGATACGCGTCAAGTGATTGGTTGAATTGCGCATTTTATGCTTAAAATATGTCATCACAATATATGTCAACATTGCTTAAAAATTATTGTGCTTTTCCAGATAATAAAAACCGGTTTTCCGGTTGTTGAAAAAAAAAAGTTTAATAAAAAAACCTGGGAAAAAAACGGAAAACCGGTAAACCGCCCTAGCTTAGATGAGAGAGACAGTCCTCGTAATTTGCCTCAGCACTCAACAATTATGTACCGATCAATTCAAAACATCATCCCCCCTGGGCAGACCTTTTGAAACTTTATTTGTTCAAATTCCCATCCCCTGGGCAAAAAAGTGTTCAAATGCCCTACTGTAGCAAGAAATTAATTAAACCACAAGCAGGAATTCCACCCGAAAACGCGCAAGTTCTATACTTCAGGTTCAAATTCCCCACCCGACAAAAGGCCTCGAACGTCAAATTGCCTACTCCCCGGACACAGCTTAGAGTCAAATTCCTGGGGTATGCTCCAAGGGGGGGGGAGGGTGATGTTTTTAATTGATCGGTACATTACCAAGGCAAATTGAAAATTTACTGGTTTGCCAAAATGCCGAGGAAAATAAAGCCAAGGTAGATCAGTAAATTATCAAAAGACCTCACAAAATGAGTTGAGTTACATGGACTGGAGTACAGTACAGACTGTTGCACAAGACTATACTTGAAATACACATGTCACTCACTTACAGTTATTCTTTAGGAAAGTATAAAACTCAACTTTATGATCAAAACCTCAATGACTTCTTGCCATCAAGTCCTGGAATAGGCATGCATGTTGAGGTGAAAGACCCCAATGATAAAATTATCATGTCAAGATATTTCTCAGCTGAAGGAAGGTTCACTTTCACGTCACATACGCTAGGAGAACATAGTATTTGTTTGCATTCAAATTCAACAAGATGGTCATTATTTGCTGGGGCCAAACTGGTATGTTGTGTTATTTGATATTAAATAAAGAAAATAGAATCTAGAAGACAAAGTTACTTTTTCTCAAAACATTAGACACCTCCTACAGTACATATTATTTCAGCAGTACTGCACCAACCAACCTTTCGATAAATTGTATTGCTATTGCACTGCTATGCAGAACTTCCAAAAATTACCACCTCCCCCTGAATAGTGTTCATGTGTATCCTTACCCCCATCATGTTGAAATTCTGAAGGTGAGGGAGGGTGTTAGACACCAAAATTTCCAACGGAGTGGAGGGTCGAAGTGGATGAGACAGACAAGAGTTTTTCTGTTTTTGTTCACCATTTATGAGCAGTGACTTGTAGCAAACCATTATGGTGTTCAGAGTTTTACTTATTGTGCCAGTGAATATTTGTTCCATGATACAAAAATCCCAGCCAATAATAAACCCAAGATATTTTGCAAAGTGAAAAGGTAGTGAACCGCCAAGATTTTTACTAACAAAATACTAACATTTTGAGCTGAGCCCCTCGTCTTACTCTGATGAAGGGCTCCGCTCCAAACGTCAGTATTTCGTTCCTAAAATCTTGGCAGTTTATCACCTTTTCACTTTGCTATACATGTATATCCAAAACACTGCCTACACAGCACTCTACTTTTTTACAACCCAAGATATAGTTTGAGTGCAAAATTACCCCCTGAAAATATGTGCTCTCCCCAAATAAGCCCACAAAAAACGTTGTTTGGACAAAATAATTATAAGCTCAGGGCTTATTTTGGAAGTTTGCAGTAGATTGTGGTGGAGTTTTGTAGTACAGGTAGCTCAGGTATAACAATATTCTTTATTAATTATTCTCATTTCAGCGTGTGCATTTAGACCTTCAGGTTGGTGAACACACCAACGATTATTCCGAAATTGCAGCTAAGGATAAGTTGACTGAGTTACAGTTAAGGATCCGTCAGCTGCTCGATCAAGTTGAACAGATAGGCAAAGAGCAAGCTTATCAAAGGGTGAGTGATTCAACAATGTCTGTTTTCAAAGTTAAGTTAGAGACTTTTTTTCGAAAAGTAGTGTTTTTCTTTAAATATTATTTAAAGGGTTTTTCTAAATTGCTTATTCTGCAATTGCTGCTGTTTGTTTTCAGTACCGTGAAGAGAGATTCAGAACAACAAGTGAAAGTACAAACCAACGTGTCTTGTGGTGGTCCTTAAGTCAAACTTTGATTTTATTGCTAACTGGATTTTGGCAAATGAGAAACATTTTAAACATTTTAACCAGAGATGAGAAAGTTGTGGGTTCGATTCCAGTCTGGGGCTTAGAAACATTTTTCTGAAAAAAGCTTGAGTAGCAAACAATTTACTACAGGTATATTAAAATAACCAAACTGCAAGTCACATTTAATATATATATATATATATATATATATATATATATTTAAAGAAATACCTAATGGTTTCCGTGTTTGGATGGCCTGATCCAAACACGTGGGATGTTGCGAGACTTGAGAAAAGCGTAAAGAAATACGAGCCGCAAGGCGAGTGTTTTTTAGCTTTTCGAAAGTCGAGCAACATCCCAAGTGTTTGTATCAGGCCATCCAAACACGGAAATACTATTAGGTATTTCTTTTATAAAATAATACAAACGAACGAGTAACACAAACTTGAGTAAAATTTTGGCGGGAAATTTCCGTGGATTTGGATGGCCTGATCCAAACATGGGTATTGACCAATCAGAGCTTGCGTAGCATACATGTTATTTTATAAATATGTTTATTATATGGCATTCTCATATCCTCAATTCTGATTGGTTAATGCCCGGTCCGTAAAAATGCGTCTGGTGCACGGTCTGTCTTTTATCTTTTCCCGTATACAGACCGCTGTCCCGGATGTTGTTGTTGCCTGCGGAGACTTCAAGGACAAGGTTGTTTATCAGTTTGTCTCGTCTTTGTTCGATGGCTAGCAGCCTTTTTTAACTTCTTGACGTTCATGAAGAACTTGCAAAACCAAAGGAGATAATCGAGATTCAAGGGAAGGTATAGGTCATGTATTTTAGTTCGGTCATGTTTGAAAGTCTACAATCTAGGACAAAACCTGTTGAGACAAACTACGCCGTCGATTTTTCTACTTTACCGCAATAATTTATTCAAACAAAAAGCTCTCCCCCGCCCCCCCTTGACAATGTTGGATATACTTCAGCTCACATTGGACAGTGGGCCTAAAACACCATACTCTGATCCAGCCATCACACCACCATATCCTGATCCAGCAATCACACCACCATACTTCATACTCTGATCCAACAATCATGCCACCATATCCTGATCTCCTTGGTGGGGGAGAGGTTCGGGTTTCAAAAGGCCGGATGCAACGCAGGCTAAGGGGGAGGGTGCCCAAATATAGGCGTGGTTGTCAAATTTTACTAATTGAGAACAATTGTCTCAACAGTTTTGTCCCAAGATTGTAGGTATTTTGAAGTATGTTTAAGATCCCACTTATTTTTTATTGTGATTTTTGCCGTCTGACTTGTTAAATTGCCTGTCTTGTTTTGTTGCTGGCTTTTCGTAACGAAAAGTGGCATTTTCATCTGTTTTCTCGTCAGAATCGTGAAAATCACATGGAGAATGCTCCTCTTTATCCACGTTAGCTGAAGGGCAATTCCATGTAACGGACATTACACAGTTTGTCAAATGTTGAAAACTAATTTGATATATTTCTTCCACTTTTACCATTGTTTCATTTTGAATTAGAAATTCTGATAAGTGAACAACAATTGATGTTCAACTTACTAATTTTTCAGAGTGTTTTGGAAAATGTCATATATTTACAATCACAATATTTTGCGTAACGGACATTACTCCAGAAAAGACATGCCTATTTTAGTACTTTTTCAAACAACATATCTTCTCAATTACAATGATTGTTACAACAAAACACCTAAATTATGAATCCATTTGTACATACTTTAAAATTATTTGTACATGTTGGATAAAATTTTACCTTTTTTGAAATAAATAACAAATTTGTGTGTAGCGGACATTACACAGAAGCCGTAACGGACATTACACTTTTGTCTCATGCTTCTTTATTAATATTTGTCCCCAAAGTTAGCCAATTTGATAGGGGATTGGATTTAAAACAAATTTAATCCATTGTAATATTTTCAACAATCAACCAAAATAGTGCTTTTTGCTTTTTTAAGCATAGTATGCACACATTGTAAATGTTGTGTAAAAACTAGAGGTCAACCGAAATCGATTTTGCTTGCCGATCCGATGGCCGATGTTTCTTTTACAACATCGGCCGATGTCCGATCCGATGTTTTTAGAAATTACTGCATGGGGCCGTTTGTCCCAGATTAATCGCTATATCCGGTTATGGTTATGTAAACAAACTAAATAAAAAATACGCTGTTTTGGTCGTTTGTAATTTTGCATGTTTTTTGTTGACTAACAAGTCATTTGGCAACTGATAAAAGGAGAATGCCTAGTTTTATCAGTCCATGTTTTACAACATGCCGTATTTGCCCAACTATTCGCGTACTATTCGTCGACTATTCGCACTATTCGTCGACTATTCGCCGACTATTCGCACTATTCGTCGACTATTCGCACTATTCGCACTATTCTCCTTTTATCAATTGCCGCCAAAAATGTTGCATTTTCACAAGTCGCTCTCTGAAATTTCCGGTCTGACTTTCGTCAATCGCACCTTATCTTTCTAAATAAACAGGTTCACACAATTCCCAGCAGGAGATGGAAATTAAGTCATGCAGTCTTTTAGCTTTTGTCTTTTTATAAATGACAAAATTTAGAAACTTAACATCGGCAAAAACATCGGCCACGGAGTGATATTTTACCGATCCGATGATTTGCCGATGTTGCAAAATATCGGCAAAATCCGATGTCCGATCCGATGATCGGTTGACCTCTAGTAAAAACCTTAATTTCATGTAAAATTGTAACTATGTAGAGGTAATTTGAAGAATTACAACACTGTATTTGGATGTTGGCAATAAAGTTAGACGTTTTTATAGCTAAAAAGCATAAATATAGGATAAAATTTCCTTAGCCACTAAGGGCTCTTGCTTCATGAAATCACAAAAAGTGCATTTAAACATGGAATTGCCCTGAATGGATTTGCTGGGCTTCAGTAAACGAAATGTAACGTTATATTTGGTAATAAATTTCAATGGTAATAAATTTCAATGGTAATAAACGTTTTTTTCGATGTAAAATTCTTTGTTTGTGCAGAGCGTATAGTCAATGAAAATGAGACAACAAATATACGCTTGGGTTCGATTCCTTTCCCAGACAATAATTTTTCTGAGGATATGAGCAGTTTGAGCTTGATGATCGATGTATGTATCATCTGTCTACTCCCCCATTCTCTATGTAGCAATATATATTAACACAAATATGTATTAATACCTATTTTTTTAATGTACCTCAATTCAATGAAGTATAGGATTTTCATCCAGTTTCTTATCAACTTACTATCTAAACCATGTTCTTTAGCTTCTGCTTCAACTTGACGATGACTGAAAAATGCTTTCAGACACATGATAATTTTGGCTAGAATGTTAAAGTTAAAAAGAACATGTATTTTTGTATTATATCTGGCAACAGTAAAGATGTGAAACTAATAAGTCTACATGACATTCTTTAGTTACAAGGCTGTATTGTTTACAATGTACCATATCTTAACAAGACTTCTCAAATCTAATCTTCAGGATGATCATCTATTCTTTTCTAAACATGATAGGTTTTGGTGTAATTCTAGGAGTTACACAAACAATCCCTAAACCCAACACATTCTCCATATATATAATTTCCACCCCTAACCCAGCCATCACACCACCATATCCTGATCCAGCCATCACACTAACATATCCTGATCTAGCCATCACAACACCATATTCTGATCCAGCCATCACACCACCATACTATGATCCAACCATCTCACTACCATATCCTGACCCAGCCATCACACCACCATACAATGATCCAACCATCTCACCACCATATCCTGATCCAACCATCACACCACCATATCCTGATCCAGCCATCACACCACCATACTCTGATCAAACCATCTCACCACCATATCCTGATCCAACCATCACACACCATATCCTGATCCAGCCATCACACTAACATATCCTGATCCGGCCATCACACTAACATATCCTGATCCAGCCATCACAACACTATATTCTGATCCAGTCACCCCACCATACTATGATCCAACCATCTCATCACCATATCCTGATCCAGCCATAACACCACCATATCCTGATACAGCTATCACACCACCATATCCTGATCCAGCCATCACACCACCATACTACTGTATGATCCAACCATCTCATCACCATATCCTGATCCAGCCATAACACCACCATATCCTGATCCAGCTATCACACCACCATATCCTGATCCAGCCATCACACCACCATACTCTGATCTAGCCATCACACCACCATATCCTGATCCAACCATCACATCACCATCTCTGATCACACCACCATATCCTGATCCACCATCACACCACCATATCCTGATCCCACCACCATATCCTTATTCAGCCATCACACCACCATATCCTGATCCAACCACCATATCCTGATCCAGCTATCACACCACCATATCCTGATCCAACCATCACACCACCATATCCTATCACACCACCATATCCTATCACACCACCATATCCTTATCCAGCCATCACACCACCATACTCTGATCCAACCATCACACTACCATATCCTGATCCAGCCATAACACACTACATCCTGATCACCACACTTCCTACTTCACCAAACAGCTCAATCCTCAAGGAATTTTATGATTAGGGACATAACTGATCCACACAAGGTGAGGGGCGACAGCCTTGTTCCAGTGCTTCATGGATTACAAATCCTGGCTCATAAAGATCTTGGGATACCTAAGATCTTAAATACCTTCATCCAAGGGTTCTGAAGGCAATGGGAACCTCTCATCTTCAACTTTCAAGTGATTTAAACTAACTTCATCTTTTGACAGTGAAGCTACAACATCTTGAGAAATGTCTTTGTAAGATCCTACATCTCTGACATCCAAGTCAATCCCTGCGCAAGGATCACTTTCATCTCCAGTTTGCCAAGAAAAAGATTCAGGTATTGTCTCGTTAACCTTGTAACTAGAACTATCTTCAAGTTTTTGAATTTCTTGGTTCGGCTGGTTTTTATCTGAAGTGTACTCTAACTTTATAACTTCCTGTGTTGTTTTGAATAATTTGTCATTCTCTTCGGTAGTCTGTGAATTGTATTCTCTTTTTGGTAAGTACATAGATCTACACTGTATTATACTGCTCGCTCCATACGCTGATCTTCGTACGTTAAAACTTGAAACATCTTGAAATAACTTTGATAATATAAAACAACATCTTCGTCTTCGGCCTGCGATTATAATATTTCTACAAGACATTTAAACCTCGGAGAAAATACTGTTTAAACTCGAGCGAAACAATCATTAGGTGTTAAAGTACAAATATGAGACTAAACTGAAAATTAGTTTCGTCCACCATATTGGTTTTCAAGGCCAGGTTGCTTAGTCTAGAAACGTAACTTTCCGTAACGTTCCGAAGTATATTCCGAAATTTGTCCGGCCTCGTAACAACGTGGCATTATTAGAGCGAAGTGTGTGCGCATGCGTAAAAAGATGGATCTTTGTTCATTTCTCAGTACAACATGGCGGTGAATATGTCTTGTGCTGGTGTAGTGACTTTTTTATGTCTCATTTGTGCACAAACTACCTTTGCCTTGTACTTTCACATGGGTGAAACAGAAAAGAAATGTTTTATTGAAGAGATCCCCGATGAAACAATGGTTACAGGTTGGTTTTGTAGTCAGCTTAATATGTCAATACATACGTGATACGACTACTCACTACGTGAGTACGTCTACACTATTACTCTGTAATACTACAGTATTACTCTGTGGTGTAACTACAAGTGTAAAGTCTACACTTTGGTACACTAGAGTACAGGCAGTATACATAGCTGGAGTATATATAATTGTTAGCAACCAAGTTTGCACTATTTTGTTTTTCAATAAACTGAGAAACAACCTTCAAAGATCTTAAAACACAGATGTATTCATATCAGGACCGCTGAAAGGGGGGTAGCTGGGGCAACTGCCCCAGGGCCCACCATTCTAGGGACCCGCGAATACGGCGCCAAGCAAATCCGTGCCCGTGCAGAAATTTGCCATATACACGCTGTGACGCTGTCTCCAACATCTGAGGCATTTAGGGATGTGCGAGCTGACTACATGCCCCCGGACCCATCCTGTCTCTCGGCGGCCCTGATTGATATACAAACTTTTAAAGATTTGATAGCTCAGAGACAACTTTACACAAACTAAAAAATGCCATCAGACTTGCCATTTGGTTGCATCTTATTCTAGGTGCATTGCCAAGTATAATTGTATGTGACCAATTAGAATCACATTGTGATGAGAGTAAGCTTGGGCGGTTTTGATTAAAATAAAAACCGGTAAACTATCTGCCTCAAATGACGCCGTGGATACGCGGATACGCGAATTTGACGCCGTGGATACGCGTCAAGTGATTGGTTGAATTGCGCATTTTATGCTTAAAATATGTCATCACAATATATGTCAACATTGCTTAAAAATTATTGTGCTTTTCCAGATAATAAAAACCGGTTTTCCGGTTGTTGAAAAAAAAAAGTTTAATAAAAAAAACGGAAAACCGGTAAACCGCCCTAGCTTAGATGAGAGAGACAGTCCTCGTAATTTGCCTCAGCACTCAACAATTATGTACCGATCAATTCAAAACATCATCCCCCCTGGGCAGACCTTTTGAAACTTTATTTGTTCAAATTCCCATCCCCTGGGCAAAAAAGTGTTCAAATGCCCTACTGTAGCAAGAAATTAATTAAACGGGCAAATGCCCAACCCCGATGGCTAAATTATGGAACTGGAAGTACAGAAATTCCATTCCATTTTTGACAAACCAGTCCTTAACGAAAGCGTAATCTTTCCCATTAAAATCTAACAATAACAATCGTTCAACGGATTCCGCCACCATTTGTAAAGAAAATGGTGGCCGTGACAAAGCTTTAGTTAGACCACAAGCAGGAATTCCACCCGAAAACGCGCAAGTTCTATACTTCAGGTTCAAATTCCCCACCCGACAAAAGGCCTCGAACGTCAAATTGCCTACTCCCCGGACACAGCTTAGAGTCAAATTCCTGGGGTATGCTCCAAGGGGGGGGGGGGGGGGGGGGGGGGGGGGGGGGGGGGGGGGGGGGAGCGGGGGGGGGGGGGAGGGTGATGTTTTTAATTGATCGGTACATTACCAAGGCAAATTGAAAATTTACTGGTTTGCCAAAATGCCGAGGAAAATAAAGCCAAGGTAGATCAGTAAATTATCAAAAGACCTCACAAAATGAGTTGAGTTACATGGACTGGAGTACAGTACAGACTGTTGCACAAGACTATACTTGAAATACACATGTCACTCACTTACAGTTATTCTTTAGGAAAGTATAAAACTCAACTTTATGATCAAAACCTCAATGACTTCTTGCCATCAAGTCCTGGAATAGGCATGCATGTTGAGGTGAAAGACCCCAATGATAAAATTATCATGTCAAGATATTTCTCAGCTGAAGGAAGGTTCACTTTCACATCACATACGCCAGGAGAACATAGTATTTGTTTGCATTCAAATTCAACAAGATGGTCATTATTTGCTGGGGGCAAACTGGTATGTTGTGTTATTTGATATTAAATAAAGAAAATAGAATCTAGAAGACAAAGTTACTTTTTCTCAAAACATTAGACACCTCCTACATATTATTTCAGCAGTACTGCACCAACCAACCTTTCGATAAATTGTATTGCTATTGCACTGCTATGCAGAACTTCCAAAAATTACCACCTCCCCCTGAATAGTGTTCATGTGTATCCTTACCCCCATCATGTTGAAATTCTGAAGGTGAGGGAGGGTGTTAGACACCAAAATTTCCAACGGAGTGGAGGGTCGAAGTGGATGAGACAGACAAGAGTTTTTCTGTTTTTGTTCACCATTTATGAGCAGTGACTTGTAGCAAACCATTATGGTGTTCAGAGTTTTACTTATTGTGCTAGTGAATATTTGTTCCATGATACAAAAATCCCAGCCAATAATAAACCCAAGATATTTTGCAAAGTGAAAAGGTAGTGAACTGCCAAGATTTTTACTAACAAAATACTAACATTTCGAGCTGAGCCCCTCGTCTTACTCTGATGAAGGGCTCCGCTCCAAACGTCAGTATTTCGTTCCTAAAATCTTGGCAGTTTATCACCTTTTCACTTTGCTATACATGTATATCCAAAACACTGCCTACACAGCACTCTACTTTTTTACAACCCAAGATATAGTTTGAGTGCAAAATTACCCCCTGAAAATATGTGCTCTCCCCAAATAAGCCCACCAAAAAACGTTGTTTGGACAAATTATAAGCTCAGGGCTTATTTTGGAAGTTTGCAGTAGATTGTGGTGGAGTTTTGTAGTACAGGTAGCTCAGGTATAACAATATTCTTTATTAATTATTCTCATTTCAGCGTGTGCATTTAGACCTTCAGGTTGGTGAACACACCAACGATTATTCCGAAATTGCAGCTAAGGATAAGTTGACTGAGTTACAGTTAAGGATCCGTCAGCTGCTCGATCAAGTTGAACAGATAGGCAAAGAGCAAGCTTATCAAAGGGTGAGTGATTCAACAATGTCTGTTTTCAAAGTTAAGTTAGAGACTTTTTTTCGAAAAGTAGTGTTTTTCTTTAAATATTATTTAAAGGGTTTTTCTAAATTGCTTATTCTGTAATTGCTGCTGTTTGTTTTCAGTACCGTGAAGAGAGATTCAGAACAACAAGTGAAAGTACAAACCAACGTGTCTTGTGGTGGTCCTTAGGTCAAACTTTGATTTTATTGCTAACTGGATTTTGGCAAATGAGACATCTCAAGGGTTTCTTTGAGGCCAAAAAACTTGTGTAAATTACAGATTATCGTCTCAAATCTGGTGATCAAAAATTGTTTGGTTCCCTTTCTTGCTTGAGTTGAAAACAAAGTTTTAACATACAGAAACGTTGATAGCCTCTGATAACAACAAATTTTGTTTTTACCATCAAGCAGTGGTTTTCCTGAATTTAATAAAAGAACGACAGAACATTGAATATCTTATTACGACAGAATTTTCACTTGTTCTTGGTCAGTAAGAAAGACAAAATAGGATTCTGAGAGATGTGTTTTTGAAAGGAAAGTTGTGATTATTGTATTTTAGTAAAACTGTTTGATTTTGCTTGTGTTTAGGGTATGTATTCTTGCTAGGTGTTTTCAATTAAAATAAAAAACAATACTTGTCATGATTCATTTCTGAATCAAGCAACTTTCTGTGTTGTGGTAAACTGTGTTATGCATGATCAATTCCTATGGTCAGGACCGTACTCAGAAAATTTTACAGGGGGGTGTAAGCTCACTTCAACCGACTGACGCACTACTAAGCTTGTACCGACTACATCCAATCGATCGAAGTTTGTCAAAACAGTTGCGGATCCAGTTTAGTTCGAAAGAGGGGGTGCACATGAAGAATCAGTACGTTGTGGTGTATCTTAGCCGCGAAACCACTAGGGGGGTCTGGGGGCAAGACCCCCAGGAAAATCTTTAAGAAGTGCTTTTCCAACGATTTCTGATAACAAAAATTGTGAGATTAGGGCACCACACCGTTGCTAAAAATGCACGATTACAAAACGGCATCAAGATTATGAAACACTTATAAACTGATCAGAAGTAGTACAGAACCAATATATACACTTCTGAAAACGTCCATCGTTTTATCTTGGAACCCATGTTAAAATATCTATGAGTGTATGCAAACTGGCTTTTGCAATGAAAATTGGATAAGCTACCGAAACAAATCGGTCATACAATATTGCGTTTATCACTCCGACTTCTTCGTCTTGACATGGTAAAAAACAGAAAACACTTGTTTGCGGAATTTTAAAGGTGGGCGCGCGCCGCGTGCGTGGATCCGCCACTGCAAAATATTAACATTTAATATCAACATTAGATTTGTGAGTCTTAAATTTGGTAGTTTTAAATTAATTTAAACTGATAAGTGCTAAACGTTAATGATTCTACTTGTCCGTGTTAAATCGAACACGTCTAAAATATAATTTCTGCCGACTAAAATATAACTTTTTCCGACTGAAACTCGTATAAAGATTTTGGGGGGGGTGTCGCACCTCCCCACACCCCCCTATTAAAAATTGGTATTAAGGGTTAGTTAGAAAATCATTAGGCGAAGGATCTATTAGTAAAGTTGTTTACTTTTGGGGTTAGCAGTTCTACGATGAATTTCATCATACAGGTAATGTCTGTACATAGCAGTACAATACTACAGTCCAGAAGACGACAACCTCGTACCCAGGCTTTTCACACGCTCGGCGCCGCTGAGCGTGTGAAAAACCTGGGTACGAGGTTGAGCGGGCGCTGACAAAGAACGCCCGGGATGTAGTAAAATCCAGTTTTTCGTCCGCCATCTAGTCCGCCATGTAGTTTGACGCCATTTTCGCCCCATAATTACATGCGCACCTACATATTGCAATTATCCCCTACCCCCGGACAAGACTACTTGAAAAATTCCCCACCGCTATGGTAACCGCAGGAATTGAACGCATTATGACTCGAAGGCAAATTCAAACATCAGCGTTGAGGGGCAACGCGCGTACTGCACATGCCAGCACCCATAACTCAATGGAGCAATGTTTTCCTCCGGGGTCTCAGGTTTTCCTCCCTCAGTAAAATCAACACTTAGATATCAGCTGTGCTCCGTGGTCAGATATAGGTCGTATGGTGGAAACCTGCAGCGGCTTTGATATACCGTTCGAGCTAAACATTTGCAAAGTCACACGTCTGTAAATAAGACCATTACAAAATCATGAACCATTTATTAAATCTTGACACAACAATTAATATATATCATTACTTTTTAATGCCTCATAAACAAGTTCAACTACAGCAAAATTGTTATAAATTGATCTCCACGCCCCTCGCAAACCAAGGACCCAGTTTGTTTTAACTTTGATCATTGAGACATCTATTATTAAGCAGCGCAAAGATCTCAAGTCTCAACTGTCCATCTATCAGCCTTAAGAACTTTCTTGGTTTGGAGGTATAGTTTGTGAAACCGTGACCTTAGTATCCACTTCCAAATTGTTTGTTCCATTCGATGTAAACATCCAGGTCTTTCATAGAAACACTAGCACGCACTTGTTTAAATGCATTATTAAAGTCGGAACACAAGATGGGTCTAACCTATGAAAAAAAAAGAGAAAAAAAGAGTAAATTTTGACATCAATAAGTGTTGTGCTGCGTAGGTAGTGTAGGAAATACAAATCAAAAACTTTAAAAGGTTGGTGTACCACTGAACTAATATATATAAGGGTTCGTAAAAAATGAAATGTACAGTAAAAAGGCCTACTTCATCCGCTTTTGGCATGGTACCAACTTCGAGTTTTTGATTTGTATCTGATATAAAAAGACTTCTATGGTTTTAAAAAATTTACTGTGACCCGGGTCACATGATGCGCGAGGCAGAACAATATTTTGGCCTCATTTTTTAAAATTTCCTGTGTAACCAGGCCTTATTCAAAATGGCCGCCAGTATTAGCTAAAAGGGGAGCTATATAATCGTCAGAATTTTGTCACTAAACCATGTAAATAACCACTAACCCCAAAACAACAAAGATCCTAACCCCCCGCCTAACGAGTTTTCTAACCCCAATATTGGCTGCCATTTTGCAGCGAAAAGTGAGCCCAAAATATTATTCTGCATGCGCGAGCGAGTTGAAAATTGCGCAAAGAAGAAAGCCGTCGTCGCGTTCACACGGATCCTGGGTCGAAATTATGTGAAACCATCACTTTTACCGGAGCCATTTCAAAACGATTTCTAAACTGTGCGAAATGAAAACGAAATCCTTCCAATGCGTTATAGGTAATGGGGGTTGGGATACGGAACGCGGTGGAGGGTAATGGGATAAGGAAAACCGCTGAAATTCGTCTACCGCATTCCCTATCCCAACCCATTACACAGGGAGACCCTTAGCGGTGTCGTGTGAACACATGCTGCATAAGTTTTTTGCAACCGGCCTCCCCCACATCAAAACAGTAACCTAAACTGCTTTCCGACGGCTGAGCACGCTTTTATTATTAGCCATCGCGTGTGAGCGCGGGAAAGAAAAAATGTAGCATTTCTTTTTTCATGCTTTGAGCCTGTCAGCAAGGTCACGTCGTTCCTTACCTGATCAGGTGTAATAGCCTGAATGTCTCCAGAAATTGATCGAATTGGTCCTAAGGCTGCCTCTCGACACAAGTTACTCATATCAGAACCAGAATAACCTAGAAATTTGAAAAATATTAGTTTTCATTTTTATAAGAGATTTCTAGAAGAAGTACCATTTCTAAGAAGTAATGGAGTGTCATTTCTATGAAGTAATGGGGTGCCATTTCTAAGAAGTAATGGAGTGCCATTTCTAAGAAGTAATGGAGTGCCATTTCTAAGAAGTAATGGAGTGCCATTTCTATGAAATAATGGAGTGTCATTTCTATGAAATAATGGAGTACCATTTCTATGAAGTAATGGAGTGCCATTTCTATGAAGTAATGGAGTGCCATTTCTATGAAGTAATGGAGTGCCATTTCTAAGAAGTAATAGAATGCCATTTCTATGAAATAATGGAGTGCCATTTCTAGTAATAGAATGCCATTTCTATGAAATAATGGAGTGCCATTTCTAGTAATGGAGTGCCATTTCTAGTAATGGAGTGCCATTTCTATGAAATAATGGAGTGCCATTTCTCGCCATTTCTTTGAAGTAATGGAGTGCCATTTCTACGAAGTAATGGTGTGCCATTTCTAAGAAGTAATGAAGTGCCATTTCTAAGATGTAATGGAGTGCCACTTCTTATAAATATTGGAGTGCCATTTCTAAGAACTCATTTTGGTGAGCTGCTGAGTTCATTTAACCTTTTGATTTTTCAACCAACATTCCAAAGTCCTCTTCAGACAACGAGTAATGTTGTTCTTTTAATAAGTTTGTGATGATTTGTCTTCTTGCTTCCCCTTCAGGCAGAGGGATGTACAGTCGTTTGACCATACGACGTCGTGCGGCTTCATCGATCTCTTGAGGCCTAAAAATTAAAAACAATGTTCGCATATAATTAGTTCTAGCTCCAATAACCAGAGAAGATTTTCCATTCGTTCACCACAATATGATTAGTCTGTTATTCTTTTAGAGAGCTTAGCATTTACACAAACCTGTTTGTTGCTCCAATTACTAGTAGTCGGTCTTCAGATCTTGTGGTTGTGCCATCCTAAAATTTGAGTCAATGAATTATAAGAAGTGTACTATATAATGCTTCACGATGGATGGACGGATGGATGGACGGATGGAGGGATGGATGAATGAATGGAAATGCTGGCTGTGCTTTAAAGTGCAGTTTTTAGTTCACTATATAGAGGATGTGAAAAGAGCTGATTAGTTATTTTACAGTATTCAATTTGGACCGTTATTTCCCGAAATATATATATATCTAAACATAGCCAATTGAATGAAAAAGCCGCGCGTCGTTACTCCTGGAGTCAGGAACGATTAGATTTCACATGGAAGTAAGGAACGATTAGATTTCACACAACAAGGAATACATGAGTTATACCACAGAGTTACGAAAAACTATATGCGGCATTACTACCAAAAATACACAAGCTTGAACTGATAGGACGCAGTTTTTGGTAATCAAAGATCAGTGAGCGAGCGGCGTCGGGTTCCCTAAAGTATTGAAAACATTCTTGCCAATTTCTGGTGGGGAATCATGCGACATTTCATTGAAAATTCGTTGAAAAGAGGTTGTATTTTAGGTGGGAAACGTTAATTTTGTACGCCGCCATTAGAATTGCAAAACGTAGCAAAGTGGATTATATCTAATATTATTTTAACAAATTGCGAGCTTATAAAAGCTTATAAAACAAATTTAACGAGCTTATAAAACAAATTGAAATTAAACGAGCTTATAAAACAAATTGCGAGCTTTAAAAAAACCCGTTAAGAATAGTAATAGTGGATACAGGTCCGACAATTTTAGGGGTATTTAGGGTTAGGAATAGGAATATTTAGGGTTAGGGTTAGGATTTTTTAGGGTTATTTTGTCGCAATTGCGTTTATATGTTTATATGGTGATGTCGGACCGGGACCTGTATACACGGCGTTAAGAATAACAGTGGGATTTGTTACTTTAAAATAAATATTAAAACTTACAAACTGAACTAAGAATTCTGTTTTCATTTTACGAGAAGAGTCGTGTTCCCCATCGCATCTTTGTGACAATAATGAATCAATTTCGTCAATAAATATCACAGCTGGTTGGTGGCATCTTGCTACGGCGAACAGAGCACGAACCATTTTTTCTCCTTCCCCCACCTGGAGTAATTTGAAATTGTGCAGAGATAACGTGACATGTTGAGGTACAAGATATTAGTGACGGATAGTAAGTCCAGACATTGTTATAATTATTTATTAATAGAAAACCTCTAGATAGCAGACACTTCCAAATAACGGACAGCAAAAATCAGTCCCGAAGTGTCCATTATATGGTAGCCTGTGTACATCCTGAATGTACACCTGTACCAGTCTGTGAAAACGATAGCTTGTCGACCCCACGCTGAGCTTCTCAGATCTGAGTAGTAGATTTTGATTGTCCAAATCACAACCCCTGTCTTTTTCCAGTTACAATTGGTTCTCTGGGAATTCTTGTGAGATCAAATCAAATAAACAATTATGAATCATATGAGTATTAAACTACTCAAAATCTACCACCTCAGTTGGGGGGTCGACAAACTATCGTGCGAATTTTCAGACTGAATTACAGGTGTAAATTCAGGCTGTACACAGGCTATTAAATGGACGTTCCATTGTTTTCCCGTACATAGTAAGCTATGGTGGGGGTAAAGAATTGAAAAAAATTCGAGCAAATGTTTAAATACTTACCCACTTTGATGTAAGAGAAGATGCACTTATACTAAAGAAAGTAGCTTTAGATTGATTTGCTATGCATTTACCTACAAAATAAAATATACGAAATATATACCTACGAAATTTATGCCTACGAAATATATACCTACGAAATATATATCTACGAAATATATACCTACAAAAATTTATACCTACGAAATATATACCAACGAAATATATACCTACGAAATATATATCTACGAAATATATACCTACGAAATTTATACCTACGAAATTTATACCGACAAAATATACCTACGAAATTTATACCTACGAAATATATACCTACGAAATATATACCTACGAAATAAATACCTACAAAAATTTATATTTACGAAATATATACCTACGAAATATATACCTACGAAAATTTGTACCTACAGTTACCTATAAGTGTTTTGCCTGTCCCTGGAGGACCAAATAACAACAGTCCTTTTGGAGGGCCACGTAAACCTTTAAATATATCTCTGAAAAATAAAGAATATAAAATGCCTTGATGTTTAAAATTAAAACAACATATATAGACGGCATAACATGCAATATCAAAAACTCAAAACTTTTTTGGCTAGGCTAGTGTCTGAGAAGGCAGGCACTGATCTGCGTGTTGTCAAAAGTTGTTTGAATAAATATGAAATATGCTAAGTTCTCAAAAGAACTCGATATAATATGAAAAGGAGAAATAGGAGAACTTCAATGTGTCGAAGAGTACTTATATTAATGGCGACGTTTATAATATAAAAAATAAGGGAGGCCAAATCATATAAGCCTGCATTTGGTTTCCTTCTTGGGTTTCCTGCCGATTTATTGATTCATATTCTCTTGTTTGTTTTGTATACATATTTTTTGCCGGCAAAATAAATTGACTTGACGTGTTATGCAACACATATTAATAGATTATAGAATGTAATATCGTAATTACATTAGAAATGTTAATAGTTTTACGATGTCTACTCTTGTACTCGAGAAATAACGTTTTCATTCTTGTATTTTATGTTTCTGGACGCAGCCATTTTAGGGTATATACTTCATGGTAACACTAGACCGGGTTTCCATCTGTTTTTTATACCCCTAACCCCAACCGTAACCCAAATCCTAACCCTAATCCTAACCCAACCCCTAACCCTAACCGTAACTCTAATCCTAACCATAACCCTAACAATAACCGTAAAATACGGTGGGAGACTATATGTATTGTTACCATGAAGTATATCCCCATTTTAGAGTTTGCTCGACGGCTCAAGCTCGATGTACAGCGGTAATTTCTTTTAAATTTTGACGTCATTGAGTGCAAGGAACAAAAGACAAGCACTCAATTCAGCCGATCCGCACGTTGTAACCAATAAATTATTGGCATTATCTTAGCATTGTAACCAATGTAACCAAGTTATTGGATTATAACCAACCCCAAAACAACAAAGGTCCTAACTCCCCGGCTCCCCCCGTCCGCATTTTCTCCGTCCCGAACCCCCACGACATCCACTCCCCTACTTGGGGTCTTGAATTAGTAGACTAGTGAGAGAGACCATGAATGTGGGACAAGTGATTGACTGTTACACGCATGCGCTTACAATTGTACTACAATCCAATGCCAATAATTTATCGGTTACAACGTGCGGAATGGGTGCCGTTCAACATTCAACAGCAGTTACCAACGTTAGTCTTTGTCGCCGCCATGCTTCGACAATTCCGAACATTTAGAACATCCCGACAACGGCCACAAATATCCGTGTCTCACTACCCACAAACCAAGCCACACTCGATTGACTTCGGCCTTCGTAGCTCAGTGGTCAGCGCACTGCACAAGCATCGCAAGGTCGCGGGTTCAATTCCAGCCGGAAGGCCTTAAAGTTGCATTTTTCGCAACTGGTCCAGGTTTGGTCTTAAAATGTATATATTCCAACACTCGAAATTTTCCTTCACCATAAATCCTTAGAACGTGTAGTTTAATCGAGTGAAACGCCAAATATTACTTGTAATATACCCATAATCTTATCCCGGCATTACCACCATATATACAGAACTCGTGACTAGGCTCTCGGCAACGGCTTCCGTAGCTCAGTGGTCAGAGCACTGCACTAGCAATCGCAGGGTCGCGGGTTCAATTCCTACCGGAAGGCCGCTAAGTTGCATTTTTCGCAACTGGTCCCGGTTTGGTCTTAAAATGTATGTATTCCAACACTCGAAATTTTCCTTCACCATAAATCCTTTCAACATGTAGTTTAATCGAGTGAAACGCCAAATATTACTTGTAATATACCCATAATCTTATCCCGGCATTACCACCAGTCACCACTATATATACATAACTCGTGAATATAGGCTCTCGGCAACGGCTTCCGTAGCTCAGTGGTCAGAGCACTGTACTAGCATCGCAGAGTCGCGGGTTCAATTCCAGCCGGAAGGCCTTGAAGTTGCATTATTCGCAACTGGTCCCGGTTTGGTCTTAAAATGTATATATTCCAACACTCGAAATTTTTCTTCACCATAAATCCTTAGAATATGATCTCAAATACTCGGCTATCAGCTACTGCTTAAATAGTACTTCACTAAGTCTGTAGGTGCGGAAAATAACACACTCTGTACTTCTTAAAAATGTCTCCCTGCAATGACTATTTCGTCTGTAGGTTATACTAACGGTCTTAACATTGGCCATACAACAATTTCCTTGATGACTGTCTTAGCAAACTCCAGGCCAGCAATGTCGTTCCAGTCAACCGGTGGTCCATGATCCATTATCTGTGAAAAATACACACAAAATATCGTCACTAAATTGACTATATTATATATAATATATAGTATAATATATAGTATAATATATATATATATATATATATATATATATATATATATATATATATATATATATATATATATATATATATATATATATATATATATATATATATATATATATATATATATATATATATATTATATATATATATATATATATATATATATATATATATATATATATATATATATATATACAACAATTAAGACTACACAACTTGGCAATTCAATAACATAAATATTAAACAAATAGATTGCCACTACTAAAGCGAACTTAAAACTTTATTGACAAATTTGTCAATAAAGTTTTAAGTTCGCTTTATTAGTGGCAATCTATTTGTTTAATAAATATATATATATATATTTGTGGTACTCGTGGTTGTTTAATAAATATACTTGTGGTTGTCCCATAATTAGTTCCCATGCCCATATCTATCAAATATAAATTGTCCAATCAGAGCTAGATGTGTACCACGTGACCAGTCAATTTATCATAGAATTACCCCCACTCGAGCTAACTCAAATTCCCCGCTGTGGCGGGGAATGATAGCGAATCCCCCTCTGTGGAGGGGATAATAGTGAGTTCCCCTCTGTAGAGGGGAATTCGAGCTCGAGTACAACGCGCGAAACCAAATAACACACACGTAAACGGAACAACAAGACGTTTCAAGATAGTATTCAAGATTGTTTCGGCATAATATAATTTATAGACCCTCCGCTCGGGGAATTCGTCGAAATATTACCCCTCGGGATGATCATCCCTCGGGGTAATATTTCGTCGAATTCCCCGAGCGGAGGGTCTATAAATGATAAATATACCTTTTATATTCTGTACTATCTCTAAGACAGATGACTCATAGTTTATAGTCTGTGTTATGAAGAAACGATAGTATAGGTTCAGGGATGTAGCCAGCGAAGAATGAGTGCCGGGTAAAAATATCCAGATATAATTTTCACTATGATCTTTGGACAATGGTGGGGGGATCGGTTCCGGGGTCCTTCCCCAGAAATTTCAAACGGCTTCACATCGTGTCGCTGGCATGACTGGCAAAACATACCCTTCCCGTGCACATAAACTAGACACGGTTTTCCTTTTTCCACGATTCTTTAAATGAAACTGCATGCATGGTTCAGAATATTTGAACCTCGCTTGTAATTGGTATAAACATGTCAAACCAGTTTTGGAAATTCCAGTTTACGCTCTACCAAGTTTTACTCCAACGCCGTTTTCGCCCAAGCCAATTGAGACTCAGAGCCTAGTTTTTTACAACATAGCAAGATCGATGCTTCTTTCCATAGCGTGATAGCGAGTTGGAATTGCGATAATTTCTATCATTTCCCTCTCAAAATCGAACGATTTGGCCTATACTTTGGACTTTCAAACTATTTCTGAACCCACAGTCAAATTTATAAACTTTACAGCTCTTTGTGAGGAATGGCGGACAAGAATCGTGCGAGTTTTTGCTTGTTTACGCTAATTTCAGTACTTTATCTCGTAGCTCGTTGAATGATTTGGATTGAATTACAAGGATATCTGTTGCATGAAAACTGTATATTCATGATGTTTAGGCTAAAAAGGTGCCGGGCGGTATTGACAAAGTTACGGCGAGTGCCGGGCGCTTAAAGTTCGTGCCGGGTGGCCCGCCCGGCGTGGCTACATCCCTGAGGTTCATGGGCTTCCAAGCTATTCGCCGGAAAAATTCAATGTATACATGTTGCTCAGATTGCCACTAGGATATGAGTCAAATAAGTTGATCTCAATGTGTTCACTTATCTGTCTAGCTTATTTTCAATGCCTGATGTCTATAAGACTCGTGCTGTCGTGCAGTGATATGTATTATTGAAACTTAATGTTTTGAGTTAATGACACAACTATTTTGCCGAAACTTGATCAAATAAGCCAACGACTGTACATCAACATGAAGTAGTATACTCGTACTTCGTTGTTGATAAGTTCCACCATCTTCGGTTCTATTCCTTTCAGTCTTTCATCCATGATTTCGTCAGAATCTGTTGAGGATTCATTTTTAGACCTTGAACTGTTCTTGGTTCTGTTGTTTTTCTTTGGCTGGTAACTATAGGCATATACACATACAGCGATAGAAAATAGGACAAATAAATTGAATATATGATCGTCATCAGAAAGGTTAACTCTGACATGCTTCAGAGAACAGAACAAATGTAGGATAAGTCAAATGCTCCGAGCAAAAATGTAAAAAATAAAAGTGTTATATGTTATGTAGGCAGTGTAGAAAAATAGGTACGCGATGCGTACATGTGTCTGCTGACATTTGAGTTACAGAGAAATGTGAGAAATGTAAGTTCATTGGCTTGTGTTCATTGGCTTGTGCATTGTTTGTGAGTATATCCGAGGCTATAACTATAAGAACGGTTCAACGGGAGCTGAACTAGAAGAATTGCGCGATATACTGCCAAATGGGGGCAAACATTTTAAACATATTTGAAAATTATATTAAAGTTTATTCAAATCATATAGGTTGTAGGCTAGCAATGTCTGAAATCGTATTTCTTTCACTGTTATATCTAAAAAAGTTTAGCGAAGGTGTAGATCATGTTTGAGTTAATTGAGACGCGTTTGTTTAAGATATAATATGACAAATATGTGCGACGGTAAACATTAATACCCGTAGTAGGTTCATAAGTTTTGATATACAATTGTTTCGGCTAAAATATTAAGCGATTTTGAAATCACCTGGCAGTATCACTATTAAATTTAAACCACATTAGCCGACCACTGAAACACAAAATATAGCGCCTGGCCAAAAATATCGGTCAATGCAAACACACTGACACTGTCTTCGTTCAAATTCGTATAGTACGTGAAATTTACACACAAGAACCTGACCAAAAAGTTGGTCAGTGTAAACACAATGGCTCAGATAAACAACAAAAGTAGTTCAATACCTATCGTGGACCAAATTAGCGAAGAGAAGCCTACTAACGATCTCGGCGAACTTTCGCTGTCTTCCGGAATGTGTTCGGTTGTGACGTAAGTGTAAGTATTGGCTGCCCCAACCGGGAATCCGCGAACCCAAGGTCTCTGGCTTAACGTATCAGCGCTCTTAACTCTTTCCTGTCCGGCTGAAAAACACCCAAAATTGAACCACTTATTTGTTCTATTGATATCTTTAGAAATAACCATAACTGTTGCGAAAGCTATACATTTCTGAAAGCCCAATAAACCGGCTGTTACCATTGCTTTTAAATTTCCCGAACAAGACACATTATGTTAACATGAATTAGCATAAAACTCCATTTTAAGTTTCTAGAAAAGGCCATCGTGCACGCCAACGTAGCATCATGAAAATTCAAAATGCCACCAATCGCAGAGTTGTTTATGAAATCAAATCAAACTTGGCGTGTGAGTGGATCGCAGGTGCCTGAAGCTTGGCGATATTCAATTTTTACTCTTGCGTTACCGTGTGCCGTGTTTTTCGATTCACGATTTCATCAGTCTTGTACGGCCAATTTTGACTGCGACAGACAGGGAAGATTTAATTACCACTGAGCTATTGAGTCACACAGTCAGACAATTTTCGGATGCCGTTTTAATATTCGGACGCGTCCGAATATTGTCACAATAATATCACGCTACTTTAATATCATCCTGGAGACAAGCCTTTGTAAGGGACCCTTTCCTATTGCTTTGTTTCCTGTTGGCCTTTTTTGTCACAAATGTCTTAAATAAATAAAAATAAATCCATTTATTTCACCTTTCAACGATTTCATCACTACCATCTTGATTCCTTACAGGTGGAACAAACCGAGTCGAAGGACCTCTTCTGAAAAAGCAAAAAGTAAACTTTTAGACCAGATTCCATATTCATCTGTGTCAGATTCAAACATTAAGTGAAGCTCTCCATACCTGTATCCTAGAGATTTCTTTACAACGCCATAACTTGCCATGTTCTGACCACTTTCATTTCTTCCTTTCTTTTTCTTTTCATTGATTACCTATAGTAACGCAATTTTCAGTCGCGTCGTCACACTCGTAACATCCATATACTTTCATTTCCAAACTCAACTCTCTTTCAACGTCAATACTCACAAATTGCTGTCTCGCCGTTACAAATTCATTGTCATCGTTTTCTTCCTCTTTGTCGTCCTGAATAATCAAATAAAGGAGTCTATGGTAGTATAGTATAGCCACACTAGGGGCAGGAGTCTATAGTATAGCCACACTAGGGGCAGGAGTCTATAGTATAGCCACACTAGGAGGAGTCTATGTATAGCCACACTAGGGGCAGGAGTCTATAGTATAGCCACACTAGGAGGAGTCTATAGTATAGCCACACTAGGGGCAGAAGTCTATAGTATAGCCACACTAGGAGGAGTCTATAGTATAGCCACACTAGGGGCAGAAGTCTATAGTATAGCCACACTAGGAGGAGTCTATAGTATAGCCACACTAGGAGGAGTCTATGGTATAGCCACACTGGGGCAGGAGTCTATGGTATAGCCACACTAAGGGCAGGAGTCTATAGTATAACCACACTATAGGGGCAGGAGTCTCACACTAGGGGCAGGAGTCTATAGTATAGCCACACTAGGGGCAGAAGTCTATAGTATAGCCACACTATAGGGGCAGAAGTCTATAGTATAGGCACAATAGGGGCAGGAGTCTATAGTATAACCACACTATATAGGGGCAGCAGTCTATGCTATAGCCACACTAGGGGCAGGTATGTATTGTAGGTCAAAGCAAAGAAATGTTTCAGCAAATTATTAGTCATGAATGTGCATACTCCTAAAGCTTTTAATCTCAGAAAATTCCTGAGTAGGAGAGACGCTTTAACCATTGAGCTACACCGACTTCGATGCAGTAGAGCAAAGGTTAACGCAATGTGTACTGATTCAATATGGAGATGTAGCTTTTCCAATGTAGCTTTTCCGCTAACGAAAAGTAACGTTGCTTAATATGTCTCAGCGCAAGAAGGCGCTGAGCAAAGAAACCACATCAAAACGTTTCACTCTCTTACGTAGGGCGTTCGCACGAAACGCGTTAGAGTTTTCAACTTGTATTTCACCACTGCCTCCGTAGCACACAATACTTTAATATGCAGTTAGCACGTTGCCCTTTACCACTGAGGCTTGAAGTTTAACCCCGGTGTTGAACGGGGTTAGTATTTGGATGGGTGAGTATCTGAGCCGTACCAATGTTGACTTCCGAACTTCAGACTCATGTGACTATAGAGTAATTGGTTCTCTCCTGTACTTCGAGGGTTTTTATCTGGGTTTTCGTCCCTCTGCATAATCAACACCTAAGATCTTAGCTGTGCTCCGTGGTCAGACATGGGTCGTATGGTCAGGGCTGCCTGGACTTCATGGAGCGCCTTTAATATACCTTCAACTCAGCTACGTTAGCCTGCGAGCATGTAATGCCCATTTCATGATCAAATGATCATATTAATATGGAAACTTCACAATATAACAGTAAGAATTAAATATTATTACACCCTCGCTTGCGATTTGAATTATGCGCAAGCGAGGATGATAATCTCGCCGCGGCCGGGATATGATCCATTTCTCTAGGACCAACTCCAAGGCTAGAGAATGTCCGCCACCACAGCATGCTACCAGGAAATTTTTCTGTTCTCACAATAAATTTTTGAGGAAAAGCAAGTCAGCAAGAAATCAATTTTTTTTTAATTATTTTGAACGTTTTTATTGCCCTTTCGAATTCGACCTTTCCTTAGAGTAGACCTACAACTACAAAGGTACAATGCTGAATGCTACACAGTTATATAAACTAATGAGTATTGAGTAATCAGTAATAGTAGTTTGGTTTGCAGTATACGTAAGTCGTTAAAATCTTCGTCTGGACGTTTCAATTTCAAATGATCTCTGTAGTTGTTCCTACAGACTCTGCATGAAACTTTCAAAGTTTTACTTAAAAACCCGGCCATTTCCTCATTTTCCTGTATGTTGATGTCAAACAACATCCGGATCTCGTGAAAGAGCCTGCGTTTTTTGTTCCCTGTCATTCAGAAGTACTTCAAGTAAACGTAATATTATGTATCCTGACATTTTCTGTAAAAGTAAAAAGTCGTTTTGGGTGATCCGTTTGAATCAGACAATATTTGGACAGACAACGCATTTCATGCTCATCCTTGATCATGATCACCGGGTTATAGCAAACCCCAGACAACGCGAAGCGGCCATTGGCGATTTGTGATCTGACGAGCTACATATTAAAACAGGTTTTTACGAAGGGTATACACGTTTGCGTAATATAATAGACATGTATTTTATGGATTTAGCCTCGCTAATTCCAAATCTGTTTTCAGAATTGAAAACGATTAAATATTGATCGCGATAACGTTCAAAATAATATACGACGAAGCGACTTGCTGATTGCCGATAATTTCTAAGTATATAAACCGTTTTTACGAAGGGTATGCACGTTCTCGTAATATAATAGACTCCTAATATAATATACATGTAGTTTATTCAGACTCGGTTATTCCAAATCTGTTTTCAGAATTGAAATCGAGTAAATATTGGCCGAGATAACGTTCAAAATGGACAAAATCTACGTGCGATTTGTTATCTGCAGACAAATAAAATAACTAACTACACGGCGTACGCGGTCTGGGCCCTGGGGACCATTGCTGGGGAAACGAAAAGGTGGGCGAGGGGTTATTGCGGAACGTATTTCTAGTTATTATTATTATTATTATTGTTATTATCATCACTCATGAATATGTTACCGCTGTCTGTTCTTTCAATGTCTTCTGTTTATGTCTATTAGGTTGTTGTTTGTGTGTCATGTAACATGGAGTGGAATTATTTGTATAATTTTCCTGCCCATTTCTCTCCACTTCAGTTTTCCTTGAGGTACTACCATTCATTCTGCTGTCTTTAGAAAAGAACGCCTTGGCAGATGGACCAGCTGCAGTTTGCCTTTTAAAAACAATGTTGTTTTTCTCAATTGTTGTGTTTGACTTTGAACTTGGGACTTCATTTTCTGTGATGTCTTGTGGTTTTAATGACTGCATAGCCTTGTACAATTAAACAGAAAACAAATTTATCCAATATGGTAGAAAAAATACTGGAGAAAGTTTAATTTTCACGAGGTAAAATTGAGACTAGCATGTTTACCTTAGGTATCTTACTATCGTAGTCTTTAGCTGGTATTTTGGAAATGTTGAAATTGTCAAGGGATTCAAATGTAAGACTAGATTTCCAATTTTGGCTGTCTGAAATGAAACCAAGAAATATGATGTGGTATGGATGTGGTGTGTGTGGGGTGAGGTATGGGTGTGGTATGGTGAGGTATGGGTGTGGTGTGTGTGGGATGAGGTGTGTGTAGGTGAGGTATGGGTGTGGTGTGGTATGGTGAGGTATGGGTGTGGTATGGGTGTGGTTTGTGTGTGGTGAGGTATGGGTGTGGTGTGTGTGGGGTAGGGTGGGGTGAGGTGTGGTATGGTATGAGTGTGATATGGGTGTTGTTGGTGTGGGGTGTGGTATGGATGTGGTATGGGTGTGGTTTGGGTGAGGTATGGGTGTGGTATGGTATAGGTGTGGTGTTTGTGGGGTGAGGTACAGGTGTGGTGTGCAGTGCTGTAATTAAATTTTGAAGTAGGTGGCAAATTTAAGAATGTCAGGGGGCCTACCCCCGGAAAATTTTGAAATCTAGGTTCCCTGAAATGCCATTTCCTGCATTTTGGGAGGTGATTTTACAGAATTCTGAAGATTACAAAATGTCCTATAAAAATAAATGCACAAAAAACAACACATTTCAGGACTAAGCAATTGACTTAGTACTTGGACATAGGTCGGAAATGAAACATGGAAACTTTACGTACGAGGTACTCACTTTAGATGTCATTTCTTATGCTACCAATATTGTTTCATCCACAGTAGTCGTGAAGTGAGAAAATGTTATCAAATCGTGAAATGATTGCATGGTGGAAGTTGATAGCAAGCGACAGTTTGTTGTAACACTACGACCTACGTTTTGTTTATTTAACTTATACAAATTTTACTGAGACAAAAGTAGGCGGCCCCAGATGTACAAGTAGCCGGCCATTTTGGCCGGCTAGGCTACCGGCCCTTAATTACAGCACTGTGTGGTATGGTGTTACTTTGCAAGATACTCACCATTTCTAAATCCTGATGCTAAAGCTATTGATTGTTCAGCAAAATTATTGAGACCTATTATATTATTAAACATTTAATTAGTATAGCATCATACATTATGGTAGGATGGGGTTAAATGACAACTGTTAATGAACTATCAATAACTTTAAGTCACCATACCTTTTGTATCGCTTTGCTCATCAACAATATTGCAATACTGGTTTTCATAATAATTCAATAAACTTTGATATTGTTGGCTGTTTAAAGTGCCCCTAGAATGTTAAAATGTATTTTAAAGAAGCAAAATCTTAGACGCGTGCTATTGAAGTGTTATAATTTGCTGTACCTTGCTGTACGTGGAGTTACCAGGGTATACACCAAATTTGGCAGTTATATATAATATATGTTTATTATTTTTTATTTAATTATCCAGGCTTAGCAATGGCAGTATATAGAGTACACAAGTGTTATAGTTATGGCCATAGGAAGCAGGGGGTGTGGGGGGCAGCATTCCTTATTCTCCAGAAGCAGGAGGCCAAAGCCCCCCCCCCCCCCTAAAAATTATAAGTCAACGCACAAGTTTTATGCTGCCAGTTAGGAAAGATGTATGATTTGGGAAAGCACGGGTGGCGTGTGCTATTAGGGCGCTGCCACTCACCGCTAAGTCAAGCCCGGTCGGATGGGGTTAGTACTTGGATGGGTGATCATCTGGGAATAACCTCGTGTTGATTCGCGAGCTTGAACTCATGCGAGTAGAGTTATTAGTTACTAGTTGATCTCTCCCGTGCTTTGAGGGTTTTCCTCCGGGGTCTCCGGTTTTCCTCCCTCAGTAAAATCAACACTTAGATCTTAGCTGTGCTCCGTGGTCAGACATGGCTCGTATGGTGGCAACCTACGGCGCCTTTGACATGCCTTCGACTCGGCCACGTTCGAGCTAAACAAATTGTAAAGACACACGTCTGTTGTGTCTATTTATAAGACCATTATTATTATTATTATTATTATGCAGAGGAATAATATCCAATCTTTACACCCAACCTGGTACATATATTTTCTTCACTACAATTCAAGCTAGAAAATCAAATAAGCAATTACCACTGATGCCTCAGATTGCACCAGAATTTAATTACCTCGAAGTCGAAGCATATAGATTTCAAGAAGTGACTACTGGGCAATGATTATAGCCTCCTCCGCAGGCAACTCTGTGGCTTCTTTTTTCTGAGTCAAATATGCTTCCATGAAGGCAGTGTTTTGGCCCCTATACGGCTATACTTCCCTGCAATCCCAACCAAAACATTGCTTGCACAGCCTTGGAAGCATTTTTGAGTTGGAAAAAGAAGCCACAGAGTCGCCTGCAAAGCTAAAAGGATGACTCAAAAGGACCTTCCCATTTTTTATCAAGAATGACAAGAACCCTAATCATAGCTATTAAGTAACCCTAGGCTATGGGACCGGTCATTAATTAAAGGGGGGGAGGGCTGGTGCAAAATGGGGGAGGGTCACTAATTTTTATGCAGAGGAAAAGGAGGGGGTCAGAAAAATTTGTGCAAGCAAAATATAAAGGATGCCCCTTGATACAAAGATATTATGGTAACAGGAATATAATCAAAGGGGCACATTCTAACACTTAGTGTACAATAAATTTTCAATAGCTATTAAAAACAAGAGATATTGATATATGGTAGAAATTTTAAAAAGACAACACAAATTTGGGCTTCCATTGTGTCCAAAAAACCCTGGAAATATATTAATATATATTAATCATACAAGTATGAATCGTCATCTAAAATACATCTTAGTCATCATCATGATCGTGGTCATTGTCATCATCACAAAGGTCAGCACAAATTGTTTAGAGGGGGGAGGGGGTGGTGTGTGTGTGTGTGTGTGGGGGGGGGGGGGGGGGGGGGTCAGCTAAAAATAAGCTTTACATAAGGGGAGGGTCACGAAAAATTGAGCATGGAATATTTCATTTGCACCAGCCATCCCTCCCTTTATTAATGACCGGTTCCTAACAAAAAATAAAGAGCAGACAAAAACAGAAAGGTACACCTTTTTTAGCCATTTCCGTGAAGCCCGTGAATAACAGCAGAGCTCTCTTATTAATAACAAAATAAATGCCTCAGTTCATAACCGTTACAGTTCAATCGAGCTAAAAATAATAATCAGATTACCTTTCAAATAAATTATGAACTTGAAACATCAAACTACGTGCTGCATCAGCTCTCTCTGATGATGTCTTATCGCTGTCTTCTAATTTAAATTGAAATGCTTGCCACACGCTTAAAAACCTTGCATCGTGCTGTTCAAAGTTCATTTCGACTATCTGGATCCACTGCCTTCTAAAGCTCCAAACGTCTTTGGTTAAATATATAGATAATAGATTTTTTGTGGTCTAAAATAATAAGTCGCTAATTCCGCCATTTTGGATTTTTGGCGGGAATAGGGTAAGTACGTTATGTTAGGGTACATATAGTGGTTTAGGTGTATGTATTGTGTCATATAGAGGTTTCCGGTGGGTCTGTGGTGGTTTGTGGTGGTTTACGGTAGTTCATGGTGGTTCGTGGTGGTTTGTAGTGGTTTACGGTGGTTTGCGGTGGTTTGCGGTGGTTTACGGTGGTTCGTGGTGGTTCGTGGTGGTTTGTGGTGGTTCACGGTGGTTTGTGGTGGTTTGCGATGGTTCGTGATGGTTCGTGGTGGTTCATGGTGGTTCGTAGTGGTTTGTGGTGGTTTGCGGTGGTTTGTGGTGGTTCATGGTGGTTCGTGGTGGTTCATGATGGTTTGTGGTGGTTTACGGGGGTTTATGGTGGTTTGCGGTGGTTCGTGGTGGTTTGTGGTGGTTTACGGTGGTTTGCGGTGGTTCATGGTGGTTCGTGGTGGTTCGTGGTGGTTCGTGGTGGTTCGTGGTGGTTCGCGGTGGTTTGTGGTTATTTGCGGTGGTTTGTGGTTGTTTACGGTGGTTTACGGTGGTTTGTGGTGGTTCATGGTGGTTTGTAGTGGCTTACGGTGGTTTGTGGTGGTTCGTGGTGGTTCGTGGTGGTTCGTGGTGGTTCATGGTGGTTCGTGGTGGTTTGTGGTGGTTTACGGTGGTTTGTGGTGGTTCATGGTGGTTTGTGTTGGTTCATGGTGGTTTGTGGTGGTTGATGGTGGTTTACAGTGGTTCATGGTGGTTTACGGTTGTTTATGGTGGTTCATGATGGTTTATGGTTGTTCTTGGTGGTTCGTGGTGGTTCATCGTGGTTTGTGGTGGTTCATGGTAGTTTACGGTAGTATGTGGTGGTAGGGTGGTCCTTATTTTAATTTTTTTTTATTTTGTATGGTCTGACCCTCTTAAATGGTTCCAATTGGGTTAAAAATGCTGTGTGTAAAATTGTATTAAAAACTATTGGTATTTAGGGGTAGCTCAAGGTCCCTGAAATTTTTACTATAGTATCCCTATGAGAAAATCAGCCAAATTGTCCAATATGCTATAAGTCCTCAGGGGAGTGTAGGATTGGTTTAAACATCCACTAGTGAGTAGTTTAGACCTGGTTTCCTATTTGACTTTAAGACAAACTTATAGCCAAAAATGTATGGTTTCCGAGATATAGGGCTCCAAAGTTCTTAAAATTCTCATTGGTTAAAAAAGTTTGGAGCCCTATATCTCGGAAACCATACATTTTTGGCTATAAGTTTGTCTTAAAGTCAAATAGGAAACCAGGTCTAAACTACTCACTAGTGGATGTTTAAACCAATCCGACACTCCCCTGAGGACTTATAGCATATTGGACAATTTGGCTGATTTTCTCATAGGGATAGTATGGTAAAAATTTCAGGGACCTTGAGCTACCCTTAAATATCAATAGTTTTTAATACAATTTTACACACAGCATTTTTAACCCAATTGGAACCATTTAAGAGGGTCAGACTATACAAAATTTAAAAAAATTAAAATAAGGACCACCCTAATGTGGTGGTTCACGGTGGTTTGCGCTAGTTTACGGTGGTTTATAGTAGTTCGTGGTGGTTTACGGTGGTTTGTGGTGGTTCATGGTCGTTTGTGTTGGTTTTATGGTAGCTCTTGGTGGTTCGTGGTGGTTTGTGGTGGTAGGTAGTGGTTTGTAGCGTTTTTGTGTTTTTGCAGTCGTTCATGTCTTATTATCTTGGTTGTATGCACGATGGTTCAGTAGTTTTTTTGTTGTTGCTGCTCATTGCTCGTGTTATTTTATGTGTGTGTATGCATGCAGCTCTGTCTATTTAAGAAGTGTTAGCGCCATTATCAATTTTAGTTGTGTAAATGAACAACAGTGTCGGATTTTTCTATAGCGTAAATACGAGGATTTGAAAAAAAATAATAACAAATGACAAATAGAGCACGTTGATCCAGAGAAGTACAAACAATAACACGCTAAGGCTATATATTTGAAAAGGGAAGCACGCGTTCATTACGTGCTAATCGGTAATCAGTTATATCCAATTTCAAATTAGCCTGATTATTTTTTTTCAAATCCGCGTATTTACGCTATCGAAAAATCCGACACTGTTGTTCATTTACACAACTAAAATTGATAATGGCGCTAACACTGCTTAAATAGACATACCTGCATGCACACACACACATAAAATAGCACGAGCAATGAGCAGCAACAACAAAAAACTACTGAACCATCGTGCATACAACCAAGAACAACCATGCAGGAGCAATAATAAGACATGAACGACTACAAAAACACAAAAACGCTACAAACCACTACCTACCACCATAAACTACCACGAACCACCAAGAGCTGCCACAAAACCAACACAAACCACCATAAACGACCATGAACCACCACAAACCACCGTAAACCACCACGAACTACTATAAACCGCCATAAACTACCACAAACCACTACAAACCACCAAGAGCTACCACAAAACCAACACAAACCACCATAAACGACCATGAACCACCATAAACCACCGTAAACGACCACCAACAACTATAAACCACCGTAAACTACCGCAAACCACCGTAAACCACCACATACTACCGTAAACTACCATGAACCACCACAAACCACGATGAACCACCATGAACCACCACAAACCACCGCGAACCACTACAAATCACCATGAACAACCACAAACCACCATGAACCACCACAAACCACCACGAACCACCGCAAACCACCGTAAACCACCACAAACCACCACGAACCACCATAAACCACCACAAACCACCGTAAACCACTACAAACCACCATGAACAACCACAAACCACCGCAAACCACCACAAACCACCACGAACCACTACAAACCACCACGACGAACCACCGTAAACCACCGCAAACCACCGTAAACCACCACGAACCACCACGAACCACCATGAACCACCACAAACCACCACAAACCACCACGAACCACCACAAACCACCGTAAACCACTACAAACCACCATGAACAACCACAAACCACCATGAACAACCACAAACCACCATGAACCACCACAAACCACCATGAACCACCACAAACCACCGCGAACCACCATGAACCACCACAAACCACCGTAAACTACCACGAACCACCACGAACCACCATGAACCACCACAAATCACCACAAACCACCACGAACCACCACAAACCACCGTAAACCACTACAAACCACCATGAACAACCACAAACCACCATGAACAACCACAAACCACCATGAACCACCACAAACCACCATGAACCACCACAAACCACCGCGAACCACCATGAACCACCACAAACCACCGTAAACTACCACGAACCACCATCAACCACCATGAACCACCACAAACCACCGCAAACCACCGTAAACCACCACAAACCACCACGAACCACCACAAACCACCGTAAACCACTACAAACCACCATGAACAACCACAAACCACCATGAACCACCACAAACCACCATGAACCACCACGAACCACCATGAACCACCATGAATAACCACAAACCACCATGAACAACCACAAACCACCATGAACAACCACAAACCACCGTAAACCACCACAAACCACCGCGAACCACCATGAACCACCGGAAACCACCGGAAACCACCGGAAACCACCATGAACCACCATGAACCACCAAGAACTACCACAGGAACCACCGTAAACCACCATAAACCACAATATGACACAACATATATACACTCAAACCTCTATATGTATCCTAACATGACGTACTTAGGGGGAATAGAAGTGAACCAACTGTGCAAAAGTATCGTAGGCTCTACACCTGATTTGCTGCAGATAATTTTCTGAGCATGCGCACTAGCAACAGCTGTTCCAAATAATTTCGCAACCTTGTTCAGCTGTCGGAGGACGAAATTGAAAGAATTTTGTAGGCAAGAACATGTGATAAATCTTTATTATTGAATGATAATTGAATTCGTCTATTGCAAAATATCATGATTTATCAGTGTCTCGCGACCAAATAATTGGTAGCTCGTCATTGACAAATCATGATATTTTGCTTAGACTCATCCAATAATTGATAAGTACGTATTGCGGAATTTCAAAACTTATTTGAATTTTGTGGATCATTTAGTTTTATAATGCAGCGTATTGATGTGATATTTTTTATTATAATGTGACTTGACGAATTTTATGATGTGTCCTATTTTGTGACAAACTGATTGACTGCAAAACGATAATCCAAAAACCAAGTCCAACTACAAGGTCGTGAAAGTGAACAACCAAGACAATTAAAAGTTCTAGTACTTTGAGTCCAAGTTTCTTTAATTTTATAGTATGGAGAAGGTCGAGACTCGAGTTAGCTAACCTGCCATAATTTGGTGTGTGTGTGTGTGCGTGGGGGGTTGGGATGTGCCAACCCAAAATTTCCGAATGAGTTATCCCCCCCAAAAAAAATTTCTTGCAATAATACTGCTAACTGCCAAAACCGAAAGACAAGGTAGTAACAGTACTGCATTTTACCCATATACTAAAACTATTACACAAAATTCTGTTACCAGTACATCTAATGTACATTTAAACAGTATATTTTGACATAATCTCTTAAAATGGTCTTGGAAAACAGGTCCCAATTTTCCGAATAGAACTGTGAATTTTCTGAATATTGCAATTTTTTAAAAGTTGAAGGTGACGCAATACCCCCTTCGCTACGGCCCTGTGTGAAACAGACAATACCAAGTGTCAGCAATATCATTCAATTCATCAAATACAAAAGTGCTGTCAATGGTATCTCAATAAGGAAATTCAACTGAGCAAATTCTAAAAAGCAAATACAAAAACTATTAAGAAGTTCGTCGTTTGTCTCAATTCAGTTCATAAGAAGTTCGTCGTTTATCTCAATTCAGTTCGCTAATTTATTTCGATTGACGTAGACGTTATATCCGTCTGCAGCAAACGAATAAAACGACTGAAGTTAACTGTTCGACTGGATTAAGTTCGACATGACTTGACAGACGAACTGATTAAATAAATGAAATTGACCTAAACTATAACTAAGTCCACAATGATATCTATAGTACATATACAATCGATCCACTACATCATGCAAAGAGCTCTTTCCTTCCTTCCGTGGAGAGTCTTACATTGTGTGAACATGAATGACAATTACTCCTTGACAGTGATGGCACATTTGAATACATCACTAACCAACTATTAATTTGCATTTAAGATGAGGTGCAAACGTTCACAAAATTAACATTACACTGCCTGGCGTAGGCGCGGAGGGCGTCTCGAAATAATTTGGACAACAAGTACATCTTTTGAGCAGCGACTGAAGCGGCACACCATTCCTGAACTGATCATTCCTGCTGCTCCACTGGTTTTCACATTGATAAACTAGCTTCTCTGGCTTTATTAGCGAAAAAGACTTGGATTTGAAACAGGTAAGTTGAGAATGACGTTTAACTTTCAAGAAAGTTCTGAGGATTTCATGCGAATCGATTTTAATCTGAGGACGAACATTGCTAGGTCGATCATAAAGCGTGAGACACGTCAAGAATTCGGTTGATAAGAACCTACACTAACACAGGTATTTCAAATAACACGTTCACTATTAGTTAGCTAGTTCTTTTAATTAACGACTAATTTATAAATATATGATACGAGATACTGATCTTTATACTAACTATTTACTGTCCGCATCAACATCGCAGCACACCTGTTGATATTAAACCGGAGACCCCTGTTGATATTAAACCGGAGAAACTATACGATCTTGAGTACAGGGTCTAGAATTTGGTTTACGTTAAACAAGAGAAGTGGTGGGTATATCTTTTTACAGCCAATATGGTATATCACAAGAGCTGCATCCAAACAAGGCTTCACCCTTTAACGGTCGATTGCTTTCGACGCAGGGTCGTCAATGTCATGTGGAAATTGACTGACTTGAAAAAGCTTCTTCTTCTTCACAAATATCGTCGATACTCAACCCATCTTTTAATAGTCTGTCTACCTTAACAGTTGTACCGTTGTTGTCTTTCTGTTGTGCTATATTGTAAATATTATACAAATCTTAGTTTTTGGCTGGTATATACGGACGATCTGGGAGTGTTTTAGTTAGGGATATATTTTTAGTGATTGTGTTCATTTACCCAAGGGCTGATTTCACAGTCCAATAACTTCTTAACTAGCTTTTAATTAATGTAACGAAATGATATTGACCAGGTTTTAATATAAAATAATATGATGTACTTTAAAATGTTACATATATGTTCATATATGGCTAAGAGTTTAGTTTAGTTTAGTTTAGTTTAGAACCAATTACTGTGGACCCAATAAGTGTCCTACGGTGCTAAGTTTCCGAGGGTGCTAAATGTCCGAGGGTGCTAAATATCCGAGGGTGCTAAGTGTCCGAGGGTGCTAAGTGTCCGAGGGTGCTAAGTGTCCGAGGGTGCTAAGTGTCCGAGGGTGCTAAGTGTCCGAGGGTGATAAGTGTCCGAGGGCATTACATTTTGTTCTCACGCCGCGGTATTAAAGCATTTGCAACCAAAGACTAAAACGGATGACTCAAAAAGACCTTCCCATTTTGATCAACTAGTCTAATCCCAATCCTAACCCTAATTACCAAAGCTAACCATAACCTAACCAAAAATAAAGACCAGACAAAAACAGAAAGGTCCTTTTTAGTCATCCCTTTTAGCCATTCCCCGCCAAGAAACGCCAAGTGAACATTTTTCGTTCGTTGTTCATGCAGATATATGGAATGGGAACGAGAACAATGTTTGTATAAATTTATGTATTCTGAAGTTTTATTATCAGTTCTATTTATCGTTATTTTACCATGGTCAAGGAGTTCATGAATAGAATCATAATTTATATACAGAATACAAAATAAAACACCCTTACTGATTTGCCAGTTGTTTGTGAAATATTCGAAATCGTTTTGATAAAATCTCGACGCTTTTACTACTTTTGAATAATTTATTGTATTGTCGGACATGGACTATGTTTATAAAAAGAAATACCAACGTTACTTCTAAACTTATTAACATTTCAATAATGTAATTATGCAGTACACGACGGGAGGGAAAATTTCAAGTGGCGAAGATTGGAGGGTGGAGAAAAAGATGTTGAATTTCGTACTATTTCAATTTTATTCTACAAAGCAGCACGTAACAACAACAACAACAAAACAACAACAGCAGCATTGACAATAATGATAAAAATTAAAAATTAAACTGTGTTAAAATCAGATTCGGTAAACTTGCAAAAAGTACGTTGGCGACATCAATAAGATTTAGCTGATCTGTTCTATCTTTATGTATATTAAGTATGGCAAGACTATTGAAAATTAACTCTATACCCAATTTCAGAAAATTAATATCAGGAAAAAAGTGGGGGGCAGTTGCCCCCTTACCCCCCGGCTCCGCGGCCCCTGCGAAGAAAGAGACGCAACTTCTACTATTCTTTTGAATAATGTTTTATTATTGTCGCATTTAACAGAAACTTTGCAAGATGAGTCTGAAAATATTCCGCACAGCCAAAACAAAGGTCGCTAGTCTAACGTCGTACAAAAGTGACAAACCTCAGGAGTCAAAAGAGGCGAAGGTGAGCAAGGAGGAGATGAGTGTGGAGGAGAGTAGCCTGGGAGATATTTTTCAAGATGTTTATGGAGAACCAGGCACAGAAGTAAAACCAGGTGAAGTTCCAGCTAAGAAACCACACGTTCGTCGAGATGATGAACCTGACGATATCCCTAAACAAGATGAGGCCCCCGCGAGAACGTATTCTGGGGAAATAGTCCAAGAAGGTGTCAATCCTACGAAAGCTTCTGATGTTGAGAGTTATGACCTTGATGACCTTATCTCTCAAGTGATGGACGTGCCCGCTGATGAAAATCCACAACCGCCCCCCACTTCTACACCAAGCAAGGATGATGAGAATGACGCTGATTTCGGCGAGGGACTGAGCTTGATCAGGGATGATGATGAAGCACCTGAAGAAAACGCAAAGCCGAAAGAAAAGGAAGATGGGAATCGTAACGAGAGGTCTGGGGCAAGAGATGATACTTCAATTAAACCTATGCCGTATAGAGGTTCATCTGGAAAGGTGAGAAGAATATATGCAGACAGACATACAAACAGACAGACACACGCGCACGCAGACATACACATTACACATACACGCGCATATAGACATATGTATACAGACACGCAGACGCATACATACACGCAGACGCATACAGTCACGCAGGCGCATACAGACACGCAGATGCATACAGACACGCAGACGTATACAGGCACGCAGACGTATACAGACACTCGGACGCAGACAGACACGCAGATCGCAGACAGACACACAGACGAAAGCGACATATTTTTTAGCTTTAAGTAATAAATGTACATGTAATCTAAATCAGTATTATTTATTTCTACTTCTTTTTAGCCGTCGTCAGGCGGTAGCTCAACCATCACCACGACAACTAGCAAAATATCTTACTCGTCAAAGTTTGTTCCCAGCATTCCAGAGAGTTTCTACAAAGAGATACAATCCCGGTTGGAAGATCTCATCTTTAAATTCGAATGTCTGGACAACGAGTATGCAGCCTTACAGAAGATCAGTCACAACATTCACGGAGAAACATTGGAGATTAAGAAGAAATTCACCAGGGAATATTAAGTTAGAACTAAACTATAAGGAATAATGTTGTAGAGGAATAAAGTTGTAGAGGAATAAGGTTGTAGAGGAATAAAGTTGTAGAGGATTCTTAATTCATTGTTAAAAAAGTTTTTCCAAATAAAATTAATAACGCGTTTAGAAAAACTAAATGCTCATCGGGTTTCTTGGATTCATTTATTCATTGTTAAATGTTTTTCTAATTAAAATTAACAGCGCGCTTATCACTTCGTTATATCCTTGTTGTCCCGCGACTTTTCCTAATCAAGAAATTGTTCGTAATCTCAGAAACGCATGCTCATAACTCATGGTCATAATGAGCCATTCGGGATAAAATCCAGGTCATTGGAACATATCGATCAGCAACTGATCAGGCTGTAATGAATACTTTGTAATACGTATTTTATTAAGCTTAAATAATAGTGTTGTCTCTTTATTCAGATTCCCGGCAAGACATTCGCGCGCTTTTATGCAGTCCTTTTATATTCTAGCCTGCAAGTCCTGTCCGCCCGAAGGCTACATGCAGGCATATAGTATTGTCCAATCACTACACAGGCTAGGACTATATTTTGAAAGGATTTATAGTGAAGGAAAATTTCGAGTGTTAGAATACATACATTTTAAGACCAAACCGGGACCAGTTGCGAAAAATGCAACCCCAAGGCCTTCCGGCTGCGACGCCGCAAATTTCGAAACCGTAGACGGTCGGACACCTCTTTGATGGTCGGTGGAATCTTGCGACTTTTTTACGCGCGCCTATTTTTTTGATAATATTCAAACCAAACCCTAAAACTAACCCTAACCTAACCTTAATCCTAACCCTATTAAAAAGAAAAAAGTAAAGTAAAAATTTAAAAAAATGGAAAAATTATATACTCACCCAACACTCGAACCCCGCTCTAGTTTCAATTATCAGCATATTTCTCAAGTCACAACTAAAAATCAATAACACAGACCACTCGGCTATGCAAACGAACTTGAAATTTTTTGGTTGATAATCAATATTTATGTAACCCATTGTAAGTAAACTAAACTATATATATACATAATAAAAAGATTCCACCGACCATCAAAGAGGTGTCCGACCGTCTACGGTTTCGAAATTTGCTGCGACGCCAGCGCCGCCGAGAGCCTAGTCACGAGTTCTGTATATATGGTGGTGGTAATGCCGGGATAAGATTCTGGGTATATTATAGGTAATATTTGGCATTTCACTCGATCAAACTATATGTTGAAAGGATTTATGGTGAAGGAAAATTTCGAACACTCGAAATTTTCCTTCAGCATAAATCCTTTCAACATGTAGTTTGATCGAGTGAAATGCCAAATATTACCTATAGGACTATATTTGACTAGAGTAGTAAAAACGTAGAGTGCTACGTAGGCTATGTTTTGGATATGTAGCAAAGCAAAAAGGTGGTGAACTGCCAAGATTTTAGGGACAGAATACTGACGTTTCAAGCGGAGGGCTTCATCAGAATAAGATACTCTGATGAAGGGATTCCGCTCCAAATAATAATAATATTATATTACAGGGTAAACCTCTTCAGTGTAGAAACATTGTTATGAATGGGGGCCCTGTCGGTAAAAATTATACAAAAATAATTTTACATAAAGTAAATTTGTATATAAAATAGAAAAATAAAATAAAAAGTATATAAAATAAGAAAATAAATTATTATTACACTAGAATTTAAAAAATTATAAAAGTTCGCATAGGTTATCTTTGACAGCAGTCACAAAAGAAACCAAAGAGAGGCTCTCCTTGATTATTTTTGGAAGTTTATTATAAGCTGCAGCACCAGAATAATAGAACGATCTCTTTGCTATTTCTAACTTTACTTTTGGCATATGTATGTTCTTTGCAGTTTTAGTGCTGTGATTATGAACAGAATCGTTTAAATTAAAATATTCGTTAAAATAGTTTGCGACCAAGCCCAAAAGACTTCTTTTTGATAGTAGCGATGGACCTAGGTATGCGAGGAGCGAATCGATCAGAAACCAGGTTTGAATTTGGACTTATAAGGTGAGCCTCGAGGTGAGCTGCCCGTCTCTGAACCCTCTCAAGGCGGTCAACATTCAACAGACCGCGTCCTTGCCAATTCACGTCACAATATTCAATAATAGGAAGAATCATTGTCTTGTAAAGATAGTTTTCAATATCAATTGTTAATGATCCTCTAATTCTTCTCAGTAGTCCTAATCTTGATGATGTATTTGGTCATTAAAACTGAGGGATTGCTCTATACAAAGTGTCCCAAAAAAAGGCTACCTTTTCAAATTCAAATGAGCGTGTTAATTCAAACAACCTATTGTGTAATGTTTAATATCCCATGTGTATAAAACTGTGTGTTTTTACGCATTCGTAGTTCAAAAGCGATAATGAATTTCAAAGAACTACAATAGGTTGCTTGAATTAACATGCTAATTTGAATTTGAAAAGGTAGCCTTTTTTTGGGACACCCTGTATAGATCCCTAACTACTTGTGGTTGATCTTGTTCCTAAAATCTTGGCAGTTTACCAAGTACCTTTTCCCTTTCCTATAGGACGTATATTTTTCTGGTTTCAGATTTTTTTAGCTTGACTTTTAAGCTTGCTTATAAGCCCACAAAAGCGGTTGGTTCCATCTTAAAGAAACCAAAACCAATATATTGTGAATAGATGTTGAGAACGGTTACAACACAAGGGTTGCAGTCAACAAGGGAGGAGGGCGGATAAAGCATGTGCGGGCCAGATAGATGTCTAACATACCCCAGAGTGACCCAGAGTCCTATATATGGTCCAGCAAGCTCATTGTGAGCCCCATATATATGTAGAGCTCACTGCTCAGGTATTACCCTAGACTTGCTCCAAGTCTCTCTCTCTCTTTGTCGTCCCACTCAAGTCTAGTATAATACCCTAACCATAACTGCATGGGTACGCGGCTGTACTCCCCGCTGTGACTTTGACTTCAATAAGCCCACCCTTATTTTTACAATTTTGCACAATATCACGACCGCCTTGAATTTCGATGCAGTACTTCCCTTGCGATAGTAACTTCTAGTTTTATCACTTTATGAGTCGAATAAAATAAGTTTTTCTTGGGGAAAAATCAGTGTAATTTATGTCTCGAATATTAGCCGAAGATTTCCGAACAAGTTCCGATGTGTATGTTGTAACACCGAACAAGGAAGTGACGATGCGTTTGCTTCGGCTTTCAAAAAAATAATGGCGGTCGAGGGAATGGTATTAAAAAATATCACTTTTCCCGTGGGGAAATCAAGTGTTGTGCCTACAACAATACTAGATCACGTTAGGAGAATACTTAATGATCACGACTACACAAAAACCACAGTCCCAGAGAGAACGAAAGCCGGTGATATACCCATTTTAAAAGGCAAAAGATCGATTGATCTTGTGATTGCTAAACAAGGTGACTTTGAAATACTTGGTGTGTGTGACTATCCAAGACCGAAGGTATGGTGTAGGTTTAATAAATCAGTTCCTTCTTTCAACTGGTATTAGTTATTAAAGAGGTTGGTGTGAAAATAATGCTGGCTCAACTCAGATGTTGATCATGATGTTCGAACACTAATAACCGGGGGGCATTTAAAGGCACGTGGCCTCCAACATTTATGAAAAGTGCCCTTTTTGAACATAGAATATTACGTAGATGTAGAATCCAGTTATTATGGTTATTTGTAGGTAAATTTTTGGTAAAATTAACGATTTTACTTTTCTTTTGCACAGAACAATAATGAAGAGCAACTTCCAAAAGAAGGTAGACAACATGATAATTTATTTGCTTGAACAGCAATAAGAATGTGTTATATATAGAGAGAGAGAGAATAATACATGAATGTGCGGAAATATGACATTTATTTTGAGTGTTGACCAGGATATCGAACGAGTGAGTGCAGCGAACGAGTGAGATATCCTGGTCAACACAAGAAATAAATTTCATATTTCCAAGCATCCATGTATTTTTCTGTTTAGAAATCTATGATTAACTTAAATACAACATGTCTGAAAATTCTCGGCAAAAGTTCTGTTTAAAAAAGTTCAAAACACGATAATCAACACATGTGTGATTACCATAAATAATAGCACATGTGTGATTATCAGTTTTGTTAGTAGCAGAACCATCAATAAAACACTGTCTATTATATAATAAATGTATATATTACATGGCCGTGCAGAGATACAAATTTTATCTTTGAGTGTTGGTAATATCTCTCACAAGAGTGAGTGAAGTGAACACATGATAAATATTATCAAGATGAGAAGATAAAATTTGTTGAAAAGGTGGTGGACTGCTGAGATTTTTAGTAACGAAATACTGACGTTTGGGGCAGAGACCAAGAAGGGCTCCACTCAAAACGTCAGTATTTTGTTATGTACAGTATACTAAAAATCTCGGCAGTTCACCACCTTTTCACTTTGCTATATAACCAAAACACTGCCTATGCAGCACTCTACTTTTTTACGAAATTGATTTAGGCATGCGATGATGTCATAACATCTTGTTGATGATGTCATAACATATTGTTGAGGTTATAATATTGCTAACAAAAATATACTAAACTCAGTGTTCAACAATTATCTTCTTTATTTTCTATTCTAATGACAAGTAGCTTTATGTACCTTATCGAAATTGCATTCAAATGGCAAGAAAAACAGCGTTCGAACAGTGTTTGAATAGCATTTGAACGCTTCTCATCAACAATCGAACGGTTTGGTGAAAAATACGAACGGCTACCTACTAGCGTTCGATTGGCTAGCTATAGCGTTCGAATGGCTAGTGAGTGGCATTCAAACGGCTGGCGTTCGAATGGTTGTCTTGTGGCTTTCGAATGGCTAGGTACAGCTTTGAAGCATTGTAACTGCTGAATATAAACGTTCTAACACTAAATCAGTGTTTTTTTTAATCGTTTTGCCACAATGAGGCAAACACACATCCTTCTTTATACTTACTTAGGTATGTTTTCCCATGGAGGGTCACAAAATTACATGTTAAAATTGAACATATATATACATGTTAACATTCCCGCTAGGTGTTCAACTATGGCACTAAACAAAACACACCAATATATCTCTCTACACGCAGGGTTGTAAACATTAATATGAAATAGTGCAATCACGTTCTGGCGGTATGCAGCTCGAAGGGGATGGAGTCAGTAGTTATGCATTCGACCCCGTCGAGCCTCGACGTACAAGCACGATCCACGAGAACCACAAGTTGCACTAACAGAACCTCCTCGATCCCCGAAGGGCCCCGTCTAATACGGGGAAATATCTATGACACTTGATCTATGACATAATACTAAATAAATGTAATGATCAGCCGTATAATAACCGGCACGAGAAAACAAACAATAAAACCACGAAACCATACACCAAAGATACTTACGGTTAGCAGCCAAGTTACCAGACACCAAATATGACGACCACACTCATGACAATGGGAGGACGGACCATTTGAAGACTGCAAACAGCTTATTATCGAGGTACCCAGCGAACCCGATAGGGGGAAAGAACACATGGAAGAGGCGGGATGGGAGAACTTCGCAATGACTAGACCCGATCCCCGGGAGGAGAGACCTTAAATACGCAGAGCTGGACACAAAGACCGCTGGCTCACAAACGTCAATGCCACTGACAAGCAACGCGACCGCTTACACCGCTTAATGTTAACTTCCTTTATTATTTCATAATAAATACATTTAAAAGTGAATACTGTAAATGAAATTACTAGATAATTTCAGTCTTAAGTGCCAGACAGTTTGTGGCAATTGTAGCCATATTATTTCACAAAAATATACAGAAATAACACAACTAAATGGTTCTTCAATTGTGCTTAATCATACATTGTCCTCTACAGCCATTAAGTCATCTTCAGATGAACTATGGTCATCAGTGACTTTGGCATTTGCATCCTCAGGCTAGACAAAGCCTGGTAAATATATATACATTACTGCAGTGAATGTAGGAGCTTCGAGTAGACAGACGATACATAGGCAATTGTCAAGCTCATATCCTCAGAAAATGTCCCAGACAGGGATTGAACATGTAATTTTCTTATTGCTGAACACATCTGAGTATTACCGTACTGATATACAGACTGTAATTGCCACATAGCCAGTACATATATAATTTGAACCAGTACCGTACATCTTTGTAATATAAAAGTGTTGTGCTGCTGGCAGTGTTAAAATCCAAATTGAACACTCGAAAAGGTTTGTTCACTACTGAAATACAGGTAGTGTATAGGCAGTACAGGTACACCAACCTTATAGAGTACCTGTATTTGGTTTGTATATCATTGTAATCTTCACTCTCCACGAGTCTCAACAGCTAATTAATAGATATATTTAATGAAATGTTAATCTGAGTAGCAGCTAAAAGCTGAAATATACAGAATTAATTACATGCAATATTTTAGAACACGGTAAAGGACTCTTAATAACATATACTACATCAAAAATTTTAAAACTACATAATACCATATGTTAATACCATGCGAAATTTAAATATCGCTAAAAAGTCTAAATATTAAGATAATGAGTCATTATAAGCTAAAATACTTGAAGGTAAAAATGAGTTTCGAAGTCTATTTGTTTTACAGTCAATTAAATTGACATGGTTATTATTACGAAGAGTATAATTGACTAAGTTCTCACGTCTATCAGGAATTAGTTCGTGCAACTTGTGTTTGGGGTGAAGAAGTTTTTTGAAATATGACATACATATATCATTTCTTCTTTGACTAAGTGATTGAATGCCATTAAGTTTCATAACTTCCCGATACGATAGATCGGGATATATTGTTCGTAAGGCGCGTTTTTGAATTTTTTCAACTTCTTCTTTTAAATAATCTGGAGCACCGTAATTCCAAACCTGGCATGCGTATTCAAGGATAGGCCGTATACATGTAAAAAATACTTGGATTAGAGAGTACATTTCAACTCCGCTTCGTTTGAGTACTCGGAGAAAGTATAGTCTCTTTGATGCTTTTGCTACGATGTAGCTAATGGTTAGAGAGTCTCAACAGCAACAGGTTCCATCCTTGTACAGGACTCTGAAGATTTCAGATTTGAGCTTCACAATCATCCATGTATCATAGAGCAATGAGAATGTTGGGTGGTAAAATATTGTTTTTATTAATTTAATTTTACTATGTTTATTCAGGAATTGAAGCCAGTGACATGTCCAGTTTGTTAGAGCAGTTTCTTGAGTATGAACAAGGTAAGATTTCAGTTTTCTTAAAAACATACATATAGTGATATTAACTTTAAAATTATATTATTATTATTATATTTATTTAGAATTAGATATCAACCAATCAGCAAACCTGTTGACGCCTGCAACCTCACCAGGGTATGCTTAGTTGTTCATGGTTCCTTTTCATGACAAGACTTAATAGTCTTTTGTGTTCGTAATTTTCTGGTTTATTTTCTTTTAGCCATTGTGAAACTTGGAATGATCTGGCTCTTATAAAAATGGACTCTCACAAAAGTACAACAGGCAAGTAGATTGGACTATTGTTCAGCTGTGGCCTTATTCTGCAATGCTATCTATGATATGAAGAGAAGACAGTTGTATCTTGTCATATTCTGGTGTGGTAATGTCTAGAGCGGTATGGGAATCTCAATACTGGTATTCGATATTCGAAAAATGTCGCGGTATACCAGTATACCGTTACAATTTTTTAGCAAATGTGTGATCTACAGTGAGTACAGTTGACACCCAATAACCCAAACATTCAAGGGAAAATGGGGAAAAGTTCGAATTATCGAGAGTTTATTTCATAAATGATCTAAAATTAGATGGATAAATCAGTGTTTTACAATTTATTACATATTTTAACTCTATATTCAAAAGCCTGGTCTTCATATATGATCGTATGATGATCTCCACGATTGCTCAAAAGTTTAAAATGAACTCTGCGATCGCAGCTATCAAACAGAAACCACAATCATAATTGTCACGATCGGCGAGACAGCACATTGTCATTATCCATCTTATAACGATCATTTAAAAGTTAAACTCTAATCTATACCGTATATTATTTGGCACGCACACACACATTGTGTTTGTTTCTCATTTGTGAACTTTTCTTGCAGTTTAAATAAAAAGATAAACTGATAACTTTAGTAATGTCTTCTAACAATTGCTTGTGTTCCTCTCGTAGAACTCACTCCTCCTAGTACACCACCAGTGTTAGAGCCTCATGAACAGAAGATTGTCCACATGGATTGTGATACTTCACCTAAAAAACATTCAAAAATGAAGGATGAGAAGTTAACTGAGAGCCAAGTGGTAAATACAACTTTTGAAAGAAAGTTGGACAACAGTGAATTTAGCTGCTGTGGAGAACTGAGTTCAGCTGAAACAAAGGAAGCTGAACCACATTCTGAACTCAAGGAATGCTTGACATCAGATAGCAATAAGGATAATAATGCTACTTTTGAACCACATTCTGAACTCAAGGAATGCTTGACATCAGATAGCAATAAGGATAATAATGATACTTTGGAGATGAAGGCTGAACCACATTCTGAACTCAAGGAATGCTTGACATCAGATAACAATAAGGATAATGATACTACTTTGGAGACAATTATTAGAGATGAAGATTGTGTTGGTAAATTACATGACAATGGACACAAAGGGGAAGTATTGAGTAAAGAGAAGAGTGATAGTGGTAAAACTGATAAAATATTGCCCTGTGATGTGAATGAGTGTGATAAACAGGAGGATAGATCAATGAGTGATGGTGAAATTAGTAGTGACAAAATGTCAGGAAAAAGAAAGAATGTTTACGATGTTCTTGGTGAGAACTCGATGGAGATATCAGCCTGTGATAATGACAGGAAAAAATACTGCAGAAGGAAAGCAGAAAATGATGATGGTGAACATACAAGGTTTAAGAAATGTGTTAAGGAAGCAGGAAGTCAGGACAGGAAACGTACAAGAAGGAGGTACAAAGATGATGAGAGCAGTGATGGTGAAAGATATGATCCCCAGAGATGTGAGCAATCAAACAAGAGATATCGTGAGATTTCAAAACATTTTGACGAGAGAGACAGAAGACGTACAAGAGAGTATGATCAAAATAGCAACAGGAGACACCATGGTGACAAAAGGGAAAACTATAAGAGGCATAGCAATGATAAAAAATATGGGGAAAAGGTTAGAGACGTTGAGCATGAGAGGAAAATTGATTTTCGTCTTGGAAGATCAACAATAAAGGATGTTGCTAAGGTATGTCACTGCCCGGTAACCTTTCTCTAGCTCCGAGCAGACCTGGAAATAATTCCAAACTTTCTTGGATCCTACGCAAGGACCAAATAATTTCTTCAAAAACATGGTGGTTGAAAACATAGGCCACATGTGTTATAAGCCTGGGGCTAAGTAGTTAAGTTGGGAGTGGGAGTTGTGACTTGCCAGCCCAAAACTTTCTTCCAACTAAAATATTTTCTTGGAATGAGGATACAGTACCAGAATCCACCACTATTTCCAGGTCTGACCCCGCGAAACTGCCAGATGGGTGTGCTTTTATAACACTTGTTATTCAATTATATTCTGTGTACTTTCTTTGAAACCTTTCCTAGGAGGAAAGAAGGGTGGTGTATGTTGGTGGCCTACCATATGGTACAACGCAAGATGAACTGTGGGAGAGGTTACGGCGTTTTGGACCAGTTGAGAAAGTGACTGTGCACTTACGGGAGGGAGAGTAAGTATAAATGAAATATTGTTTCCGTATTGTAATCTCCCCTGGAACATTTGCATTGGTATTGTAAATAAATGATAATTTCTGCAAAGGATAAATTTTGTTGCAAATCTACTGTACATACACTTGTTCTACAGCCGACAGGGTTACTTGTACACAGCACTTTGTATTTGTCTATCAATTTGCTTACCAAATTTATTTCTTCATCAAATTAACAATATGCTATGTATATACTATAATAACAAGTGAGAATAATATCTAAATTTTAAATTGTAAAAGCAAGCAAAGAAAACAATACCCTGGGTGCCTGAGCTTCGTCCACACTAAAACAATTACTTACAAAAAATGTTGTAACAAGTGATGATCAATACAGTCTACTGTAGCCAATACGGCCGGGGGGTTAGGGTTAGAAAACTAGCTAGGCGGGGGGTTAGGGTTAGAAAACCAGCTAGGCGGGGGGTTAGGGTTAGAAAACTCATTAGGTGGGGGGTTAGGATTGGTGTTGTGTTGGGGTTAGGTTCTAACCTCATCCTTAATTCAGAGCGATTTGTAAATTAAGGATAATGGTTAATTTTAGGCTGATGCGATATATCGATATTTTCGATAAATATCGATATTTCAAAAATATCGATATTCGATATTCGATTTTTCGCATATCGAAAATTTCAACTTGACAACTTCATCTCTATTTTTCGGCAATTAGTTTCGGTAAATTTGAGAAAACACGTGTATGACGGCATTTGCGAATTCAAGTGATGAAAGCGCATCGGTTTAAAAGCGAGTAGCGTGGTTGTAAACACAATAAGTGTGATTCATAACTATAATTTTAGCAACACCACCCACCATTGGGATTAACACAAGCGGCGGTTGAGTGCTTGAAAACAATAACTGATGACTCAGTCCATGTAAATGATTTTCCTCCTTTCGCAGTATGTCCGACGATATCTGGCGATTCCAGCAAGCAGCGCTCCGACTGAAAGACTATTCAGCAAAGCAGGACAAATAGTAACGGCAAAGTGAGTCCAGCTTAAGCCGAACAAGGCGAACATGTTAGTGTTTCTTGCCGAAAATTTATGAACAAACGTGCGAAATCGTTTAAGCTTGTAAATAAATCTTTTAACGTTAATAAATTGTTGTAAATAAATCTTTTAACGTTTTGGCATGCCGCATCACAAACAGCAACTAAATTAAGTTTTCTATTAAATTTGCATAATTCGATATAGTCGATATTATCGATATTTTTTTTCGATATCGATATTCGATATTTTTTCAAATGTGCTGTGGTGAAAAAGTCCCAAAAATTGGGACTTCCGAAACTTCCGAAACGCTAAATAAAGTAAGTTTATACTTTCAATTTCGAAGATGGATAAAATTAATTTGTTCCACGAAGCCGTAGATAAAGCGTTGCACATTCTTGGGAGAGAGAATGTGATGTTGAAGGAAGAGCAGTATGCAGCGCTGAAGGCTATTTGGTGTTGACAATAGGGACTGCCTTGCCTTTTTGCCGACAGAGTTTGGTAAATCTTTGATTTACCAACTTTTACCAGCTGTGTTTGATTTCATGTCTTCCCTCGACCCTTCCATCCCCAATAAAGATCATCCATCCACGAGTATCGTCGTTTCACATCTGAATGCTGTCCATATTCCAAAATAAGCTTGTTTAATCTTTTTTCCCCAAAAAGATGGTATAAATTTATTGTAGTACCGGCACAAATGAGACATCACATTTTCCCGAGGTGTGTCAAATAAATCTTTAGCAGTCATAGTTATGAAAAGAACTGTTTATTACCGCGAAAATGCAAAACTTCGCGAGCAATTGCATAATATCTCAGCCATGCTTGCCGTAAAATTAGCTGAAAACATTCGCTCAGAATTCAGGAAATCGTGTTTTAGAGGTTCCAGATTTCAAAATTTTTCGGGGAGCATGCCCCTGCACCCCCAAGAATAGTCAAGACTTCAGTGCGAACTACTTCCCAAATTTACAGCCCCTGACGTTATAGTCACCGCCCCTGGGGAGTTTCCAGGAGCTCTGGAAGCTTTTCAAAGTTGTGAGTGTCCTGCGTCTCACAGAATGCCATGAACAGGGCCACGCTCTTTAGAGAATATAATAGATAACTATATATATATATGCAACATACAAGATAACATCACATCAACTTCAAGAACTTTTATTATTGGACATATACCCATACTGAACAATTTGTGAAGAGGAGTTACAGATAGTTCATAATTGCATACGAATGATTTACAAATTGCATCAATATCTAACGCGTTAAGTAACTCCTTATGCGAATGACAAATAGCCTGATCATTCAATCTCGGAGCAGTCATGGTTCTCCAAAGCCAAGACTTTATGCGACGTATAGCTTACTGAAGTTGCGTTTAGCTTTACTGGAGGTGGGTGAACATACCAATAACACCCTGCAGAGGGCCTTCACATTCCAATAAAGCCCACGAACAAGTGTTGCCATTCCACAAAGTTTATTTCTGACTTCACAAACATAGTGAGCTGGTGCAAATTTGCGTCACCTTATAATAATTATGTAAAATGCTTATGTATAAAAACCCGAAAAGATGAACTTCGCGTCAACAACACCAATTATTAATTTGTTTAAAATTTGTTAACATTTTGTGGGTGTCCTTATGTAGGCTCCTCCGTAGGCAACTCTCTGTCTTCCTAGCTGCAACGTTTTCAGTTTGGCGACGTTTTCAGCCTATATAATGTTTTGGCCGAGCCAAAGAAATAAATAAGAGCATGGGCCTTTATTTCTCTGGCTCGGCCAAAACATTATATAGACTGAACACGTCGCAAAACTGAAAACGTTGCACTAGGAAGAAACTGCCTGCAGAGGAGGCTACTTCTTATGTAGGACACCCACAGTCGAGAAACTGCGGTTGTCCGGACACCCGCTGCTTCCAGAGCCCCTGAGAGTTTTTTGGGGGGTTTCATGATTATTTTCCTGTTTATTTTCATTTGTTTATACTGGATTAAAATATATATAGTTAATTACTCTCTTTGTTGGTGCATTTTCATCTTCCTGTTTTCTTGTGTGTGTTTTTAGAAGAGATAACTATGGATTTGCAACATTCTTTGAACCAGAGGATGCCCGACAGTGCATCGAGTGTAAGCATTTTTTTAGACAATATTTGGATGACATTTCAGAGATCAAATACATGTAGTTCTTGACGTAATATATGAAACACGCGAGGAAGAGCGTTTCATCAGGATATCCAAACACTGAGACGTTTGTTGAAAGCCAAGGTTTTTTAACAACCTTCGAGGTGATTGGATATCCGGATGAAACACTCTTACGAGTGTTTCATACTTTCATATTACATCTCAAACAAATCAGTATTTTAAGAGAAAATCAAGGTGAAAGTTGGCTTAATTTATGTAATTTCAGATCCAAATCACTGTCTCGGTGCTGATTTCCTTTGTTTTCGGCTCATGAGTTATTAATGAGTTTGAGATAGTTTTATCTCTACATCTGTGCTATCTTGATGGATAGTACACAGAGGTGTACTATCTTGATGGATAGTACACAGAGCTGTACTATCTTGATGGATAGTACACAGAGCTGTACTATCTTGATGGATAGTACACAGAGCTGTACTATCTTGATTCTTGATGGATAGTACACAGAGGTGTACTATCTTGATGGATAGTACACAGAGATGGATAGTACACAGAGCTGTACTATCTTGATGGATAGTACACAGAGGTGTACTATCTTGATGGATAGTACACAGAGCTGTACTATCTTGATGGATAGTACACAGAGGTGTACTATCTTGATGGATAGTACACAGAGGAGTACTATCTTGATGGATAGTACACAGAGGAGTACTATCTTGATGGATAGTACACAGAGGAGTACTATCTTGATGGATAGTACACAGCGGAGTACTATCTTGATGGATAGTACACAGAGGTGTACTATCTTGATGGATAGTACACAGAGGTGTACTATCTTGATGGATAGTACACAGAGAATTCGTCAGGCTCCTAGTACGTTCCTTGATGTCTGTTATTTTTGTTGGTGATAAAGTTGAATTTATCTTCTAATTCACAGGCGGTAACACAGATCCTAATGAATCAAAGTTAGACTTTTGTTTTGGTGGAAGAAGACAGTACTGTGGGGGGAGTTACGTTGATTTTGGTAAGTGAAGATAATTTGTATTTTGCACTGACGATAGTTTGTAAATTTTTTGTATGAAAATAAATTTATCACTCTCTTGTGGGTAAGGATTTGTGGCAGCACAAAACCATACAGATACAGTACTTCAGACCTCTCATTTGGAGATTTCCAAATTTTAGCGATTTCCAAATTTTGGCGATTTCCAAATTTTGGCGATTTCCAAATATGGTGATATCTAGTTCCCAGACCAAATCTTTCCCAGACCAGATGCGTTTTGTTCAGCGGGATCACACGCTAATGCTAACGAGCGCAGGCTCTGGGAACAGGATCTCTGACTCTATGGCATCAACGAAAACTAACATGTTCTAGCTGTGAAAGACAAAAATAATTAAGAAGTTCTTTATATCTCCATATTGGGTTGTCAATCCATTTGCCGGGAGAATTATTTAACTGACCGGGAGACCGGGGGATTTTGCTGAAAACCAGGAGACTTGAGAGATTTGTAAATAGTCACAAAAGCTATCCAACAATATTTGAAAACTAGAATTTTGTACAAAAGCGGGCTTTGCCCCAATCTCGTTCTCAGAGCCTTGGCTTTGCCCATGTTGACTATCACCTCATAGCGATTACGGCCTAAAAATTAATATGAGTAGAAAATACCTTAAAATTCGGTCATTTTTGGACGCACACCTAAAGTCTATGTGCGGATGTTCGACATGCACATGTGCGGCACGCGGATGTGCGGATGTTCGACACGCACATGTGTGGATGTTTAACACGCACATATGTGGATGTTCGACACGCACATGTGCGGATGTTCGACACGCACATGTGCGGATGTTCGACACGCGTATGTGCGGATGTTCGACACGCGTATGTTCGACACGCACATGTGTGGATATGCGGCACGCATATGATATGAGACCTACGTCCATGTTTACCAAGTAGCCCTGAAACCAGGCGCTTGTTTTGCTTTGTGTGGCTTATTTGCGTGAAGGCGCGCGGGAAAACACGCGCGGGTCACGCGTCAAAATAAGCGACTGGGTACGAGGCTGGAGAGGGAGTGTGTTAGTCTAGTGCCAACAAGCGTGTAATGCTGAGAATTTGTTTTATTTCTCCAGATTCAAAAACAAGTCGTATTGAGGAATTGAACGAGACGTTTGGTAATGTTTGTGACGAGACCCCTGAAGAAGACGACTTTGATTCACTTCTGCGCAGGTACCAGGACGAACGTCGGTCGAAAAATGCATGACATTGTTTCTTCTTGCATGGCTTGGTGATGGTATTACGAGAGCCTCGTTTTGTGAACTGTTGCGAAAAAATAATTAAAAGAGAAAAGGAGAACTGTAGTCAAAAAAACAAATAACATTTAGGGAGCAGTCATTAATTCCACCCGGGAGGGGGGGGGGGGGGAGTGGGGGCAGAAGGAAAACTGAATATTCTTGTTAAAGTTTCGTGACCCAACTATACATTTTGTTTTAGTTTCGTGGCCCAGCACATCTTTCATGAGTGCTGGGAACTGAGGGTAGGCTATATCCCTGCAAGATGAAGTATTAACCTTGAATAGCGAAGCGCACTGACCTAATAAGTTTTCTAACCCTAACCCTGCTGACCAACAAGATTTCATGCTCATCCTCGATCATCGCCCGGGTTATAGTAAAATTAACCTGGACTTTGAGCCGTCGACTAAACTCTAAAATGGTGGCGTCCAGACACATAAAATACGAGAATGAAAACGTTACTTCTCGAATACAAGAGCAGATACCGTAAAACTATTAACATCTATTAATAACTGTTAACATTATACTTAAGTAATGTAATTTTTGACTACAGTTCCCCTTGAATTAGCGTAACTTGAGAGTGAATATTTTCTAAATTAGTGTCCCGGTAAGTAACTCGTGTTACTACTATATAGTATATTATGACATGTTTGGCATAATATTATTATAATATAAACGATTTTGTAGATTATTCCACTTAGTACGTCAATATTCAAAACTAAATATCTTTATAAAACTTATCATAAACCTTGATTACATTAATAAAGACTTTTTGACAGAGCGGGACTCAACCTCGTTCCCAGGCTCCGCTCGCCGCCCGCCCCAACACTCGCTGCGGCGAGCGGAGATGAGACCCTGGGTACGAGGTTGAGCGGGACTCTTTACAGCAAAATTATCCTGCCCGCGGTCTTTCAGTACAGACTGAGCGACGAAGGAGCGAGGTCTGTGTAAAAAGACCAAGGGTAGTATCATTTTGCCGTAAAGACCGACCTACAACGAGGTTAATAATGTTTGTATTATATGGCTCTTTTAAATTGCTCATATTTCCTACATTTTTTCGCAAATTTTTAAAAGTTTCAATTATTTTTTAATGACCGCTCTTTACGTAATATTTCAAAGCCAACAATGCGGACCTAATTCGGTAACTAATTGCAAGGACTTGAAATCCGGCCAAGTCCGAATTGGAGGCTTTGAAATGGCATCTCAAACTCAAAGAAGTCGGTATTTACAGAAAAATTTGAGGTTGAAATCGTCAAAGTCCTATGCTAATTAAGATCACATATCCAGTTGTCCGTCACAGAGTTGATTTTCTTTGTTTTTGGTTCATGAATTATTAATGAGTTTGAGATCGGTTTGTAAAGACCGCTCAGGAACCAATCATATTGCAGAGAAACTTCGTTAACACCGCTCACGAGTCAAGCCATATAATAATCATTCTTAATATATGTTTTCAACTGTAACCTGGGTTGATTTCTAGTATTAATTATAATGATGTGTGATTCATTATAATGATGTTTGCATCATGTACAGTGTGTATAAAAAAAAACTGAACCCTTAGAAAACGGTCTTATACTCCTGGGGAAATTAAGATAACTTGTAAACGTACGAAGGAGCACAACTGCAAAGAAACGTTAATAATTTAACATGTTTCTTTGCAGTTATGCTCCTTCATACGATTACAAGTAATTATCTTAATTTCCCAGGTGTATCAAGACCGTGTTTTTAATTTCCCAGGAGTATATAAGACCGTTTTCTAAGGGTTCAGTTTTTTTTTATACACACTATATGATGTGTGACTGTTCTGACCGTGTCTCAATAGCTCAGTGGTTAGAGCGCCGATGCGTTGATTCGGAGACCTCGGGTTCGATTCCCGGTTGGGGCAGTCAAATTTTCATATACATATATTTGAACATTCATTATAAGTTGTAGTTTCAGTATGTGATGACAAATGAATGTTATTAAGAAGTTCATGTGTTTAATGCTTGCTATAATTTTCATCTCTCACTGACAATAATTATTGAACTTAAGACAGATGTTGGCATTGTGACTGCTTGCACTATATGTTTTATATTAATTTCACATAACAATAAAGAAATATTTGCAGTAATTCGTATTTTGAACTTGTGATCACATCAAGCTATTGCGTGCAGTGCTATGAGTGGCGATATATTACAGTAATGTCTAAAATGTTGGTGATAACTCTTATACACTATTTCGGCAGAGCACGTTTGGAGTGAAGGGCCTTTGTCAGAAAGTGAAACGACTTTACGTGATCATAGGCGTACGGGCCGGGGAGCTGCAGCCCCTCCCCCCCCCCCCCCAGTTGTTGTGCGAAAAATTAGGTCTATTCGGGATAAAAATGGTCTTGTCATTCGGGCAAAAAGGTCCTGTCTTAAATTATTTTAATATTTGAATGCAACTTAATGACATTATAACGGATTCTCATTGAGGGAATTAATCTGGGATTTCATTGTTCTTCGTTGAGCAATTGTCAGTGGCATAACCAGGCCTGTGTCCGGGCATTGTCTAAACGTTGTCTTGTATATTCAACTTGAATATACCTAATACATTTGGTTTTGTGGCTAATTGCCTTTCCTTCCTTCTCTACTGCCGTCGTGCAACGCATTCCCCATGCGCGGGAGAGATATCCACGCGGTCAAAATTTGGAAAATATGTGTTACTTTAACGGTTATTAAATACTTCGAATCCCGCACACTGCTGCGGCTGAAAAATTGAGAAAAAAATTTCCAAGGGAGGAAGCTCCCGGACCACACTTCTAACGCATGTCCATGTTTTAACGAAAAACGTTCATGTATAATAATGCTTAGACACAACGATGGAAATTCGTCTTCTTCATGGGTCCCCCCCCCCCCCCCCTATGACGAAGGGCCTTCTGCAGTTGAACGTTAGACCTCCTACACATTATTTCAGCATGAGTATGCACCACCAACTTTTTAAAGTATTTGATTTGTGTTTCAACACTTTTATGTAACACATAATGTTTATGCTGAACTTGGTGCTTACATAGAACTTGCTAATTCAGTCGTGACTAATGCATTGTTTTCTGGAATGCTGAAAGTGGAAAGATATTTCCAACGACGGTGTTGGATTATTATACGACCATTCAAGTTATTGTGAACAACCATTACTAGCGAAAAGAGTTTTAAACCGAGAATCGTTGTCAAATAAATAATTAAGTTTAGGCGGCAGATCGACTATCTTATTAAGATTCCTCAATCAACAGAACAGTCCTTTGTTGACTTTTCTAATTAAAAACTAACTAAAAATCTTTAATTAATATTAATTATGCGCTGTCGTTTATTGACTCAAAAATATTATAGTTTTTAGAAAATTACCGACCTTTATTGTTGTCATCTTCACGCATTGTTGACGTTGGGAAAAGCGATGGGAATATTTTCGTTTCCAAATAGGCCTTCCGAACGATATTTTTGGAGCAATTTTTAGAACGGAGAGATGTAGCTTGCGTGCTAGGATATATTGAGGCATAAAGCCACGGTTACACACGCCGATTTGTGTCTCATCGCCATTGCGACAACGGCAACGCCATGCCGAAGCATTACAGGTTTTTGATGTGGGATCAAAACTTTCAACGCGTTGCTGCAACGGCATTGCAAGTTGTCAAGTTGACAACACGCTAGCCGCCGATTTGTGTCGCAACGCTGTCGGTACCAGGCCATTTTCGTGCAAAAAAACTCCCAATTTCCCATGAATCCAAAGGAGCATTAACGTTTCAAAATGGAGGACGATAAGTTGGACGACAGGGAGAAGTTTAAATTAATTGAGCTGTATCGTTCTGTCCCCATTTTATGGGATTCAAATTACAAGGGAGGGAAAAAAGATAAAGGGAAAGAAATATTCTGCAAAAGCAGGGCCATCTTCGAGGGCTAACTCGGCACGTTCTTAATCCACGTTCTTTCCTTCGTTCAATCCAAACTGTTCTATTTCTTCTCTTTGTATCAGCGTCCAATTCAGCTTCCAGGAATAAAAATATCGCCAACAGCTTCTCGCTGCTCAAGCATCCCGCCATATTGACTGGTCATAAATTACCAGGGGGGAGGGGGGGATGGAGTTTCGAAGTAAAAAGTTTAAAAAATGTGACCTCCCGCGACGATGAGCATGAAATAGCGTGACACTCCCCTTGGCAATAACCAAAAATATCATGACCCCTCCCCCTGCACAAAATAGCGCCTCCTAAAATAAACGTTCATACTGAAGCATATCTGTCAAAAATAATTATACTGATTAATTTTGCTCATGAATTTTTAAAATGTATGTAAAATGACATTTGACTTTAGGATATATAAAACGTGTTATTTATGTATTTTATGAATAAATCCATGTTACTATTATACTATTTTATACTTTTTATATTATACTTTTTTACTATTTTATTACACTATTTTACAATAATCACTGTGATCTGTTTGGAATTTTGAGTTATGTGAAACTATCATAGAGTGTGAGCTTAAATTTATGTGATCCTCCCTTTTGATAGTTCAATTTTCTATAACACCCTCCCTTTTGAGGGGCTGAAAAAGTGGTGTCCGATTTGTGTCGCAATGGCGTTGCAACACAAATCGACGTGTGTAACCGTGGCTAGCGTCAACTGTCACAATTATTAATTATAACACTAGATATTCGGCTAAACATAATCTATATAAACCACGTGTGAGAACGAACACTGGCAAACAAATGACTTCTTTTGCACTAATCGACCTTTGGCAAGAACATCCAAGTTACTTAAAATAATTAAATGTTTTCCCCTTCTCTAAAACGTTATTTTCTGTCAGAGCAATACCTGGAATAAAATAGCAACTTATTCATAATTTAACTTGTTATTACTCTTAAGTGCCCATAATCTCAAAATGTTTTATTGTCTTGTTTGGAAGAACTTTTAAAATGATAAAGTAACTTCTTTTGAAGATTTTCGTTTCTTTGCTTTCTTTTTGAGATATATCAGTTTGTTTGATATGCAAATGTCTGGAATTTCGTCACACATGCATAATGACTTATTGCAGAAATGTGTATATCTCTTCATTCTCGAACAAAATCCTTTAAAATAAAGAAGTTTGGTGTTGTGGGAGAAACACGCACACGTGTTATTCACACTTTAGTGTTTTTATTTCATGAACGCAAAGATATATAGCATTCTCTGATAACTCATTATGCATGTGTGACGAAATTCCAGATATTTGCATATCAAACAAACTGATATATCTCACAAAGAAAGCGAAGAAGTAAAAATCTTCAAAAGAAGTTACTTTATCATTTTAAAAGTTCTTCCAAATAAGACAATAAAAAATTAGGGGCACTTTAAATGTTTTTCCCTTCTCTAAAACGTTATTTTCTGTCAGAGCAATACCTGGAATAAAATGGCAACTTATTCATAATTGAACTTGTTATTACTCTTAATTATTTTCCCCAAATGATTGTTAGTTACCATTCTTAAGTAATTCTTCTCGATTTCCTTTATGTTTGTAAATTAAAAAACAAGACTGATGACAAGGCTCTAACATAAAATAATTTATATTAAACTAATTCTTTCTTTTTTTTGGAAATAGTTATTTACTATTTTATTTAATGTTTTTATAAGTGAAAGAGCATAATAAAATATTGTATTGTATTGTTCCGCTCCGCTTCTCAACGTGGTAATGGCCGTACTCATAACATTTTACAGCGGGGTGTAAGGTCACTTCAACCGACTGACGCACGTGCTTGTACCGACCACATCCTATCGATCGAAGCTTGTCAAAATATTGTCTTTCCGTTGGGCGCCTACTAGAATTACCCTGGTCTGCTGGTGAAATGGTTAATTAGTCCTACGTTAATAACGCATTCTCAATACGAAATGAAAACATGATGACATTTTATCTCGTTATATAAACAAAACATTTAACATCAACATTAGATTTGCGAGTCTTCAATTTGGTAGTTTGAAATTAATTTAAACTGATAAGTGCTAAAAGTTAATGATTCTACTTGTCCGTGTTAAATCGAACTGATTCGAACACGTCTAAAATATAACTTCTGCCGACTAAAATATAACTTCTGCCGACTAAAATATAACTTCTGCCGACTGAAACTCATAAAAAGATTTTGTGGTGGGTGTCGCACCCCCCCCCCCCCCCCCCACACACACACACACACACACACACACACACACACACCCTCCCGTAGCTCCGGGCCTGTGGTATGTTTCATATCGCGGGATAGGTTTTCAGGGCGCATCAATATTATTCAATATGCAGAGTCACGCAATCGTTTATGTGTTGTTGAATTAATGCAAAACAGTTACGAGTTACAATCGCAACTATTTGCCTCATGTTTAACATATTGTACTGGATAGCAAACGGATAGCTTTTTGCAACGGTACATAAGTTTCATCGGTTTACATTATACCGGTACCGTAGCTTTTTAAAACGGTACAGAAACCTACCCGATACAGTGTAAACGGTGCATTATAAACTGATGTAGTCAATGTGGGAGCTTGGAGTAGAGAGTAGACAGATACATTCATCCACACAGTCCACAGATGATACATTAACCATGTTAATACATGGTGTGTTAATACACACCCAAACATTACAGATATATAGTGAGGGAGTCTCGTGGTAGCTTAATGGGTAGAACGTCTCACCGACAATCAGAAGGTTACAGGTTCGATCCCTGTCCGGGACTCAGAGAATTTGAGTTTGACGATCGTCCATGTATACTATACGATTGTCATTCTGGTGTATGGGATTGTTTGTACGTGGTATAATTCGTGTTTATAATGTTGCAAAGCGCGACCTTTTAAACCCTCTTGTCAGTAAATCCCATTCTTCCAAATGACAACAGTTAGTAAGAAACAAATCTCAGCGTGCAGTTGGACCTTTATAAATCCTCTTGTAATGCGTAATCAATATGTCTTCTGGACGATCTTTTTATTATTAAGGTTAGGGTTAGGGTTAGGGTTAGGATCTAAGTTGTTTTGGGGTTAGCAGTTCTACGATGTATTTCATCATACAGGCATGTGCGATTGTAATAATAATCTTTAATCCATAACAAACACCAATATTGGTATATAGGATACATACATACATAGGTTTACAAAGACAAAAATATTAACATAACTAAAATGCTTATAATTATAAGTTGTCAAAGACTTCTAGTATATCGTAACAATATCTTGACACTAATTTCATAGTATTCATGTCATACATAGCAAGAACATATTGAAAGAGATCTTGCAAACTGAATAAGGAAAATGAACCATTAATAGTTTACAAGTTATCAATAAACTTGGATCTACGATCGGAGAACAATACATTAAGTAATGTTGTTCATTTCCGATTTCATTCAGATTGCAATGCGGTTTACATATTCTGTCACTCATTGTATTGAACATTATTATAGCGACCAGTTTCAACAGGTAATCTTGACGATGTTTAATATTATGAATTTCAGAAAGATATTTTTCAAACTCAAAATTTATTTTAACTTTTCTAAAAGTTCGTAGTTTTCCTGTGAATCTGGCCTTTCCGTGATTTTAAAAAATATTCGTGTAATCTATTTTTTAGGTAGTTCCCAAAATTTCCTAATTTTTTAGGTGGTATGGTAAAATTTTTTTCAAAATTATCAACATCTATATTACATAATACAGACTCAGTTAATTGTATGATAGCAAAACAATCTCTCATTTCATCCAACCTCTCGCGGATACTAAAAAAGATCGTCCAGAAGACGATTACTTGCGGGAAGGGGTCACAGAACGGCCGGGATATAAATTGACAACCCTTGTATTATGCCTTGTCATTCGGATATCAATATTGCGTTTTTATTATTAGTTTAGATTTTATAATTTGTTTTAAAGTCACGTTTTATTTTAATAAAAAACTCTGTAGAATTCCATGCTTGACTGAAATTCAAAAAATTGGAAAAGGGGTTCGTTGCTTATGTTACAAAATCAACCCTGAAAGTACAAACAGCGTAAATACAATGTTTATACTTCAAATAGTTAAATATTATTTCCTAAATCACTCAAGCTTCCTTCCTCTTATGAGACTTATCATAATTTAAATTATTAAAATAGAAACGTGTGTTATTCAGTGTGCATACAAAACAGCGGTATCACAGACCCCGAACCGCAGGAACACTTTTATAAATATTCTGAATTTATTCCGCCATCCAATCGCTCTAGTTGTTCACACGATGAGTTGCAATTATGCTCGGTGGATATTTGGCTTGTGTTTGGTTTGCGTCACAGCGTTTTAATTTTGCTAATTGATAATCACTGTGGTTTCTCTCGAAACATTACTCGCGGACAACCGATGTTGTTCCTTGGAAGAGGAGATGCAATTGAGTGGCAATACCCTGAGTGGATTCCCTATATCACTTTGCTTGACAGTCCTCTTAATCAACAACGGAACTTCTGTAGGCGTTCAAGCAAATGGCATCTTTGCGTTTATTAATTGTCGGAAATTAAGTTGAGAAAGGTCAATAATAATGAGTGTCAACTTGTCCGAGTTGTGTGATGCAGTCGTCGAAGAATTTCTCGACCATCATCCGGAGTTTGCAAAACGATATTTCTCAACGCGAACTAAATACTCTCACTTCCTTCAACCATGGTTGGCCAACTCCAAGTCTAGCTCTAGTGCGAGATCAACGAGAATAATGAATTGTAAAAGTCCCACCTCCGATGGATCGATGAAGGATTGTGAGGTGTTGAGACCAACGCGAGCCGAACGTGAGGACTGTATCATAAATATTGAAAAACTACATAGTATCTTTGGGGAGAATGGCGAGAGCAAGACGGTACAAAGCCGAACACAGCTCGATAATCTCGACGAGAAAGAGCTGCTGATGGAACTCATACGTGATATCTCCAACGAATTAGATATACAACGATTGAGTCATAAGATATTGGTTAATATCGCCATATTGACCAAAGCCGACCGCTGTTCGTTATTTTTAGCACAAGGACCGAAAGAAAACCGGACCTTGGTCTCGAAGCTCTTCGATGTGACATCGGAATCATCGCTCGAAGGTTCGTTACGAAGGAGCTACGATGAGATTACTGTACCGTTTGGTGTCGGAATTGCCGGCTACGCGGCGCAGACTGGAGAGGCGATTAACATCACGAATGCTTATCAGGTTTGCAAGATATATATATAAGTATACTAGTTGGAATTTAAAATAGGCAAAGATTCGATAATATCATTAAAGGCTGTGTCGGATTAAAGAGCTCACTGACACTGGTTGCTTCAGAAAGTATACTTCATGATTGCATGAGCTTGGAATCGTTATTCATGTGTCCCAAACTCATCCATGGCGTTTCTTTTTAAGTGGAATGACCGCAACAAAGCGTTAGCAATGATAGTAATAATTCATTCAAGATATGAAAAGACATGTGGTTTTGAAAATACCGCAGACTCGCAGAGAGATCAAAAGCCGGTATTCCTACACCGCCCTGTAACTTGATAAGAAAACATGTTTTAACTGTAGGGAAAACGTGATATTAAAGTAACCGTGTGTATCGAAAAAGGTCACAGTTTGTTCATCGTCTACGAAAGTTAAATGAAACGGCTGAGATAATGTTTTGTCGTTCGGTCAAAACAGCTGCGCTACATAAATTGCGCTTTCAATCAATTTGTTGCTAAGCTAAACTGGGTTCCTCGTTTAATATTAAACACTTGCTGATATAATTGTCCCGAGTTGCCGGCATGACATAATAATTTTGTTAGTGTTTTACGGCGATGAGATTTCCCTGAAATTTATCATGCACACTGAAGTTTCAGAGATGATCGATGTGTCGCGACATTCACTGACATCAACGTTGCCCAGCGTAAAACCGTGCTGTAATCTACCGGCACGAAGCATTTCGAGGTCGGTAACATCAGGTTTCGAAATTAACACACTGACAAGTCATTTACACTTCAATTGATTGGCAGAGATAAAACCTTAGTTCAGGCTGGCATCTCTTTAAGCTCGAATCTTGAAAAGCTCGGAGTGTTTTGAGCAAGTTTGTGAAGCCGACTTGAGTTTTGACTACGAATGGCAGATTTGTTTTTAGGTACGTATTTACCGTTGGTTTTCAAAATGATTTAACACATGTTTTTATTGTTTTTATAATCTCGGCGACAAACAGTGACGCCCGTTAGACAAATGACTTAAAGCCTTCCTGAAACGCCGCGTTCATACACTTGCTTCATAAATGAGTACAACAACTAAACACCTTATATAGATATTTTACTTTACTAGTCGTATTGCTAGAAAATCCAGCGCGCCCTTCATGGCTACTCCAGCTGATTACTCTCCTAAGGCTAAGCAATTATTGACATTTGATGAAATATCCTCACCGACTCGTCAAACGTTATGTCTGTGTAGAAAGGCACAGTGCAGCTCGGAAGTAGGCGGTTGCATTCGCGGACTATCCATCTCATATTTCTTGGCATTGCGTAATATCCAGTTACATTTATTATCGGGGAGGAGGCAGTAATGAATAACGAATGAGATATAATAATATGATGCAGAAATGTTGTGTAAAGACAGTCAAAGAAATATGCGCAGATGTTTGCTTGTCTTATACAGTGCATTGTTATTGTGTTATGTGGTTCTCCGATAAGCCAATATAATTTAGCCCTCGAAAAACTCTGTTAAAAACCACTCGAATTAACGTTTTTTTCGCGATGAAACTATCGAACTCTCTCGTTGAAGAGTGCCTGATTAACATATGATTTGCTCCACGATTTGCATTATTGAATTGTGGCAGAAAGATGCGCCTTAGGGCGCCAAACACTCGCAGTTGAGGTGACCGTGAGGTACTAGGTCTGAGTAGTCTTCTGGACGATCTTGTTTAGTATCCGCGAGAGGTTGGACGAAATGAAAGATTGTTACGATCGGACATGCCTGCATGATAAAACACATCATGGAACTGCTAACGCCAAAACAACTTAGTTACTCCCCGCCTAATTGTTTTCTTTACCCCCCGCCTAATGGTTTTCTAATACTAACCCTTTGGCAAACGTTTTCTTGAGAAATAAACCACCCCCAAAGCTATAGAATATATCAAAGGAAAGTTAAATGATCTATTTACAACATACGTACAGCTTTATCCCGGTAGCTAACTTAGTTATCTTTAAAAGCGCGGATAATCGAACATGCCCAAAAATATAATTTTCGCAATACGGATGCCATCTTGTAAACAAAAACACGAACTTTCGGCTGTCTTCGACGAACGTTTTCTTGAGAAATAATCAACTCCCAAAGCTACAATATATATATTAAAACAAAGATAAATTATCTGTTTACAATATGCGTACAGCTTATCAGGCTAGCGAATGTAGTTTTCTTAAAAAGAGCGGATAATCGAACATATCATAACGTGTTAACATTAATCACACATCCAGTGGGCTGGTACGAGTACCATGTATTTGCTCGTCAATGCCTTCTATTTGCTCGTCAATGCCTTCTATTTGCTCGTCGGCCACTTCCTTATATGGAATACGTATACTAGAAGTACATATGAAAAGTTAGGACTATGTATTACAAAAAGTGAAGCCACAAGTCACTGACAGAAAACGAAGCGGCCAATCTTCTTGAGACTGCGTTATATAGGCGACAGAGACAATGCAGTGTCTTTGATCTTTTAAGATGCTAAAATTATTCAGTTGTCCGAGGTTTTCCCGTAATTTCGAACACAAGCTACGGCTCTATTGCAGTAACTATGGTCTATGAAGCTGGAATTAGAGCTTGGCGAGTTGGCGGCCATATAGTAGAGTGACAACCAATTCCGGCTTCATAGTTACTGCGATAGAGCCGTAGTTTGTGTTCTAAATTACGGGAAAACCTTCGACAACTGATTTATTTTAGTATTTTAAAAGATCAGAGACAAATAGTCTATGTATAGCCTACAGTGAAACTATATAGCGTGGTTCCTTCAAGATCGGGCCGCCGCGAAATATTTACGGCTTCAAACAATATCAGTGAGCCAGTTTCAGGCCCTACGCGGTCAACATGGTTAGTGGTTTTCAGTCAGTTTCAGTTTTCTCGACCGTGTAGGGGCATGAAACTGACATCCCCCAATTTTCCATATGTCCGACGAGCAAATAGAAGGCATTATTACGAACAAGTACATGGCACTCGTTTATTAACACGTTACGATATGTTCGATTATCCACTTTTTTTAAGAAAACTACGTTCGCTAGCAGGATAAGCTGTACGCATATTGTAAACAGATAATTTATCTTTGTTTTAATATATATTGTAGCTTTGGGAGTTGATTATTTCTCAAGAAAACGTTCGTCGAAGACAGCCGTGTTTTTGTTTACAAGATGGTATCCGTATTAGGAAAATTATATTTTGGCATGTTCGATTATCCGCGCTTTTAAACAGAACTAAGTTAGCTAGCGGGATAAAGCTGTACGTATGTTGTAAATAGATAATTTAACTTTCCTTTGATATATTCTATAGCTTTGGGGGTGGTTTATTTCTCAAGAAAACGTTTGCCAAAGGGTTAGGCAATTAACAAGGAGGCTGGTACGAGGGTTGAACGTGTCAGCTATTTGCTCGTTAATTCACTCTATTTGCTCGTCAATGCCTTCTATTTGCGCTTCCTTATAAGGAATACGTACTAGATACCCCTATCCAATTTTCGGCTTTACTTTTTTTTGGCAATCAGTGTTCCATGAATCTGACGCCAGCGCTGTAATAGATCCTGTGTAAAAAACATGAACCAGGCTTCTTTGATTGAATACTACGCGCTTCTAGATGTGGTTAGATTTTAAGAATTTTGTAATTTAGATTTTATACCGTCCATTATTTTACTTTTGTTTATTTTCATGAAGGATCCGAGATTTAACTCCGCCGTCGATAAACAAACAGGATATACAACACATAGTATTGTTTGTATGCCGATAAAAAACCACGATGACCAGGTGAGAAAGTGATAAAACAAAGATTTAATATAACGTCGCTTCTGATTGGCTGTCTCGTGCCTGCTCCATTTCTCCATGGAGCAGGCGGGAATTTCAAGCGAATAATTTGCAGAAACGTTTTTTTCAGAAACGTAAATTTTAGTAATAATAATTCAAGGTTTGACGTCCTCCGTTGAGTTATGGATGCACCAGGGCCTTTTTTAACTATTAAGCTGCTTGCTGGGGGGGCAAAAATTGATTAGTGGGGGGCACTTGCCCCCCCAGTCCCCCCTTGTGCCCCCCCCCACTAATCAATTTTTGCCCCCCCCAGGAAAAGTCCCTTTTTCTTAAATTTAATCAACCAATAAGCAAGGAATAAAAATTAAACAAATGGAAAGTAAGTTTTAGCCCTTAATTAACAACTTATAGACTTACTGAAATTATTATGTTGACCTACGTGGCGCGCGTCCCCCATTTAAAATCCCGCAAACAAGTGTTTTCTGTTTTTTACCACAATATGATAAACGCAATATTATATGACCGATTATAATAGCTTATGAAGATGCCTAAAGGCTAAAGTGTTTATATTGGTTCCGTACTACTTCTGAGTTTATATATTAAAGTGTTTCATAATCTTGATACCCCTTTGTAATCGTTCATTTTTAGCAATGGCGTGGTGCCTTAATTTCGCAAAAATTCTTATCAGAAATCGCCGTAAAAGCACTTCTGGGCTTTGCAAAATTAAAAGTGTTCCTGAGGGGGGATGCCCCAGACCCCCCTACTAGATTATCATTACCCCTTTCGAACAACCCTGGATCCGCCACTGATCATGAACTGTAGAACAAATATTTTTAAATAAAATGGCAGACAAATATATATATATATACTAGAAATACGAATTCGCAATAATCCCCTCGCCCGCCTTTTCTACCCCCCCCCCCCCCCTACGGGAATTTCTCCATCCATGGTGCCCAGACCTCGCACGCCGTGGCCGTGTGTTTCTGTTTTGCAAAAATTCACAATTTCCAAAAGCCCGTTTCGTCGAAGAAATGTTTGAACGTTATCTCGGCCAATATTTAACCGATTTAAACTCTGAAAACAAATTTGGAATTAGCGAGTCAACATACATAACATACGCGTTTACTATATTACGAGAACGTGAGTACCCTTCGTAAAAACGGTTTATGTACTTAGAAATTAGTCGATTATAAACTGGTCACTTCATCGTATATTATTTTGAACGTTATCTCGATCAATATTTGACCGTTTTCAATTCTGAAAACAGATTTGGAATTAGCGAGTCAAAATACATCACATATGTGTCTACTATATTACGAGAACGTGAATACCCTTCGTAAAAATGGTTTATGTACTTAGAAAGTTAGTCGGCTTTGTCGGCTATGATTAGCCGGTCACTTCGTTGAATATTATGTTGAATATCTCGATCAATATATAACCGTTTTCAATTCTGAAAACAGATTTGGAATTAGCGAGTCAAAATACATAACATATGTGTCTACTATATTACGAGAACGTGAATACCCTTCGTAAAAATGGTTGATGTACTTAGAAATTAGTCCGGGCTTGGTCGGCTATGATAATCTCGATCAATATATAACCGTTTTCAATTCTGAAAACAGATTTGGAATTAGCGAGTCAAAATACATACTCGGACTCGGATTTCTATTTCCTCAAAAAACTATGTCTCTTGTGACGGTTCAATTTAATCTGAGTATCTAGTTACCAGTGCCACATTTTCCGATGCCGCGCATGAGGACGGTTGATGCATATATTTAACAATTAGACAACGAGAACGAGTTGTCTATTTAACAATTAGACAACGAGTCCGAGTTGTCTATGAGCGAATAGTCAACGAAGGCGAAGCCTGAGTTGACTATTCGCTCATAGACAACGAGGACGAGTTGTCTAATTGTTTTAGTAGAAACAAATTAGTGGACTATTACAAATCATGCATTCTCCAAAAAATTATCCAAAAATTCATGTGAAACCTCCCCAAAACGAGAGTTTTCTGCCATTGTTTTGAGCGTGTTTCCCAAACGTTGTCTATCACGAATAGACAACGGTTGAGTAGCCAATCAGAATGCAGCATTTGTAATAGACCATGGTCAGTTTCTACTAAGAGCAGATAGTCAACGAGGGCGAAGCCCGAGTTGACTATCTGCTCATAGACAACGAGGGCGAGTTGTCTAATTGTTTTAGTATCAACCATAAACAACCTTTCTAACATTGTTCCAAATTTTCAGATAGTTTTGCCTTTTTGTTTGTAGAAGTCTCCCATTCAAAATATAGAGTTGCTCGATGACACATGATAAACAATCACTCACAAAAAACGAGATTGTAATTACTTTGCTTCACATTTGGTATAGATATACTCCATAGGCATAAGCGAATTCATTTTCTTATTCGAAAATGTCAAACTGAACAATTTTCCATTACTTTCGGGCCAATGTTTTCATGATTTCATCACTCGTTTATAAATTTTAGCGGACGCCATGTTTGGACTAGATTCCAGGTTTGGCCGTGCAGCTCGAATATGTCGTGGCTTCTGATTGGTCAGGATAGGAATATTCCCGCATAAGAAGGTTTGTGATTGGGTAACGCTACTCACCGTCTATCACCAATAGACAATGAGTAGCTCGGCCAATCAGAATGCCGAATTTGCAATAGACCACTAGTTGGTTGATACTAAATATATATATATATACCTATAAATCCGATCCGAAATCAGGAACGGCTTGGATCTCGCGTGATAAGGGACTAAAGGCCGGTCGATATTAGCACCCTCGCCCTCAGGCCTTCGGCCTTCGGCCGGCGCTTCGCGTCGGGCGAGGGGATAAACGAAAAAGCCTACCTCAGAAACAGTAAACATATATTTTGGCTACGAAGGTCCCTTTTAGGAAAATGCCCCCCCCACGGGAAAATCCTTAAAAAAGGCCCTGGGATGCACTGGGGAAGTTGGGAGAACACTTAGGAAGTGGGGAGAACACTTGGGAAGTTTGGGAAGTTGAAAGAGCACTTGGGAAGTTGAAAGAGAACTTGGGAAGTTGGGAGAACACTTGGGAAGTTGGGAGAACACTTGGGAAGTTGGAAGAACACTTGGGAAGTTACAGGAACACTTGGGAAGTTGGGAGAACACTTGGGAAGTTGGGAGAACATTTGGGAAGTTGGGAGAACACTTGGAATGTTGGGAGAACATGACTTACAGCTTTTTAGCAACTCTAGCGTTTCTTAATTTTAGCTCAGAGAAGATAAACAAAGACAATATAACGAGACCAGCTATCCAACATTTCCACTCGCTATACAATATAACATACTTTAATATTTTCTCCATCTCAATAAAGTATAAAATTATCATTTTAAGGCTTGTGGGAAGCTAAGTTTTCGACCTGTTAGACCTTCATCAGAACATAACGCCAACTACGTGTTGGTTAAATAACTCACGTTGTGTTCCCATATATTTTCATCACCATTTCAAAGATTTAACTGTATAAAGTTAGTTTTAAAGTACACACGCAGGAGAAAAACACGAACTTTAAATTTAAACTTACCTGAAAACAATCATTCTTTACTCACAGATCTCATGATTAGGCAGTTATATTACACAGTTCGTCAGGTTAACCCAATATAACGCGTACCGCTCTTGATTTCGTAATCATTGGCGAATATAATCGGTTTAACTTCATGAATCCTCGGGATTGTACATTTCAGTTGGACGGTCTTTACTTTCCTATTTGAGAACCTGGTTTGTGGTCGACATGCCAGCAACCGTTGTTCTCATGGTTTTGAGGAACTAATAAAGGTTGTTTACGTAATTAAGATTGATCAACCATCAATAAATGTAATCATTTATTGATATTGTCCCTTGGATGGGACATTATCCGCCAACTTACACGTCAGTGCAAGATCATGGCGAAAACAATTGGCTCCAAAAGTGATTCTGGGTGAATTTTCATATAAATCCCGAAATGACGTCTCCTAGACTATCGGGAGTAAAATTCGAAATTTTGATCAGCTGCTATTTCTAAAAGAAAGCATTAACGTAAGATGGTTAGTATTAGCTTTAGGATTAGGGTGAGGTTTAGGGTTAGAGCTATGTTTTGATTTCGGGATTGTTATATGAAACGTCGTCAGCTATGATTCTCGTATAGCTGTTCTCAAATCTAAAATATCCCAATTTTTAATTTAACACAAGCTTGAGCTATTTCCATAAATATAAATGCACTTAAACAATAATGAGCTGTTAAGTGCTTTCCAACAGGAGATTTGTTATTAAAAACATTGCCTCAAATTGTTAAGACTGTTATTTCAAATACTAATTACGCTGGATTAACGTTTCATCTTTTACGTACAACGTTTTGAGCGAAGCCTTATTGAACTATTCAGATAAACCAAAAAGATACCAAACTTCTGAGTGTTCATAGGATTTTGGTAACACCGTTCTCACTTATACAAGACTCAGGTAAATAGTGCCTTTTGAGCGGCAAAAAGGGAAGATACAATAAGCGGTATATCGATCCTTCTTATGCAGTATTGTATAACGTTGAATGCATGGGAAATATTTGTTTATACAGTCCACAATATAAGACTGTATAGTACTACTGAAGAACATATAAGCTTCGTTCAATAAAATTCACGTGTACAATGTCGTTTTTGAGTGAAATTGTGCTTGTGTTGTAGTCTCATTAAGAGTTGTTTTTCAGTCAATTAAATGCGACGGTTATGCGGAGTCTAAATTCGTCAGGAAAGTTAAATTCGTCTAAGACGTTGTGTCCGCCATGATTAGACAGATACAAAGTCTGGAATACGTGTTAGGCGTTGTAGCCGTCGACGCCGTAACGTCGCATCGAATGAAATGCATAAATTACTAATGCCATTAAATTTATAAATTTATATCGCTGTAGTGTTTCTGAGCACAAGAATACTTGTTATTTTATTCAACAATTAAATTCGTCGCCTACATCGAAGTCACATTGACGTCGACGAAGCTAATATGAATTAAATTCTTCTGATTTAAATGCGACGACTGTGCACCGTATATAAAGCAGTCATAACTCCGTTGTCATAACAAATCAATTTGACAAAATTATTTATTTGCAACATCACGCGCTATCTAACGTAAAATTGCAATTACAGAGGAATTCAAATTCTCGAGCTGAAGTACGGTTGTAAGGTGTAACCGTAACCATAATTATGCTATGTGGAGTGTGCAGCCAAAGTGTATCCCACATTCAAAGTAATATTTGGCATTTCACTCGATTAAACTACATGTTGTAAGGAGTTGTTGTTGTTGTAGTTGTAGTGAAGGAAAATTTCGAGTGTAGGAATATATACATTTTAAGACCAAACCGGGACCAGTTGCGAAAAATGCAACTTACAGGCCTTCCGGCTGGAATTGAACCCGCGACTCTGCGATGCTAGTGCAGTGCTCTGACCACTGAGCTACGGAGGCCATTGCCGAGAGCCTAGTCACGAGTTCTGTATATATATAGTGGTGGTAATATGTATATATAGTGGTGGTAATTCCAGCCGGATGGCCAGCTGGATGTTGCATTTTTCGCAACTGGTCCCGGTTTGGTCTTAAAATGTATATATTCCTACACTCGAAATTTTCCTATATCCCACATTCAGTCTTCCAGACTGCATGCAGTGATGCTATATATACTGGATGTAACATAAATTAAGGAGAAATAAGAGAACTTCAATGTGTCGAAAAATACTTAAGTAAGAGTACTTAGTACATTCAAACGTTTCGGACGATGTGTCTTTCTTCAGGTCACATGGATTCTATTTAACGGATATATTTATCAATTCTCCATCTGACCTGAAGAAGGACACATCCACAGAAACGTCGTCCATTAATATACACATTAAGTTCTCTTATTTCTCCTTTAATATTGAATTTGCTAAGTCATCAGCTGTCCATGGTTGCTGTTTGACTTCGATATTGCTCATAGTATTGAGCGCTCAAGCTAAAACTGTTGTACAGTGCTTTCAAAACACCGAGCCGAAGCCGATATTTTTTAACGATCTTGAGAGAAAATCGATACGAAAAGTTCGCCAAACTTTTATGTAAAATCTCCCTCCGATTTCAAACTGATGTGCTTCTTTTTTCTTTTTATATTTCATTTTTTAAGGTAATAGGTGTAGCGCAAGTGATTAACAAAAATAGTGATGACCATGAATTTACAGAGAAAGACGTTGAGGTAATTAGGTTTACTTAATTATATTTAAATGTCATGTAGGAAAAACTGTGAAAACATTTTGGTTGATCGATGGAGGAAATTGCTTTAGTTTCGTTTATTTTTAAGGTTGTGAAGAATTACTTGACATTCTGTGGAATAGGAATAACAAACGCACAGCTGTTCGAACTTTCAATAATGGAGTACAAGAGAAACCAGGTGAATATACGGCGGTGGAGCAGGGGGCCAGAGGGGCGGACCCCAATAAAACATACAAGCCAAAAAACACATTTTTGTTGATATTTTTAACTGACATTTACATTTTGTGAAACATAAGGTGTAAGGGAGTCATCACGTAGCTGGTAGTAGCTAATTTTGTATTGGCTGTTGGTTACTAACCATCATATAACAAGATTCTGTGTTTAATAGGTTCTTGTGTCCAATTGGATAAAAATGTCGGAAAACGACCAATCAAATCTGTTGTTCAAAAAGCTACGTCTTTACTGATAATCATAACTGGGCAGTTGTGAAATTGTGTGATTTATAACTTTTAGATACCTCTTAAAACTTGTTTCAAAATGCAGAAAATGCCGTTTCCGAGATTTACAAATTCAAAATTTTTCAGGAGCATGCCCCCGGACCCCTAGATTTCAAACTACCAAAAACTCCGACTCACAGGAAAGATGGAACTATCGGTATATTGGCTTCTAGGAGGTCAATGAAAGTGGGGTTTAACTAAAAGAATAGTATAGAAAGGCCTGGTGTACACCACACTTCAGTTCCTCTGCTGTATATCTCGTGATTTCGATTTTCGAACAGTAATTTACTGCTTGCCGAATTGCCGAAAAAAGATTTGCCGACAAAAGTTGGGGTTTGCCTCAAGGGAATCGAGGTGGGAGTGTTAGGAAGACAGGTGGGGGGTTAGGGTTAGAAAACTCATTAGGTGGGGGGTTAGGGTTAGGATCTAAGTTGTTTTAGGGTTAGCGGTTATTTCATGGTTAAGTGACAAAAATCTGACGATTATATATACCTCGATTCCCTCATGCTCATCCTCGCCCGGCCGGTTATCATCACTTGGGTTATAGCAAACCCCACAAAAGTTTCATATGCCTACAAATCCTTTATTTGCCGACAGAACTGGTTTTGCTGGGGGGTGTCACACCCCCCGGGGCTCCGGAAGCAACTCAGGGCAGCGGGGAGAGAATCTCGAAAAGGGCACTTACACCTTACTTGGTAAACAAGCAAGAGGAAAAGTGGGAGAAGCCGTCTAACGGTCTAACTGACTTTATTTATTTAATATCTATATTACTGGACTCACAGTAAACGTTTGTCAATAACAATATTTAATAATTAATGTAAAGTGAATATAATAATATAACAGTTCTTTAAAACGCATGTCTTGATGCTTTTTACAATAAAAATTGCTCAAAAGTTATCTTAAAAAGATGTGTTTTCTGTTGAACAAAGTTTAACAGAATCAGGTAAAGAGTTCCAAAGTCTTGGAGCCGCACAAGAGAAGGATTTTCGGTTCTTGCATGTCTTTGGTATGGTTAAGAAATTGCGGCGGTACATAGATTACATGCATATATGTTAGATTTCCACAGACGTTATATAACATTTCTAAACATTATACATAAAGGTCTTTTATTTAAAAGTAATTTATTTTTTGACTCCAATTCCTTTTTAATAATTATTTTAGACATTTTGACAGTTTTTGGAAGTCGTAAAATCTGCATCAAGTATACAATAACTTGTCCTTGGTTGCTTAGTGAAGAACCAAAATTTAAAACTTGTGTAATTTGTTGTCTTCCTAATTTGCTAACGTTCTTCTCATCACGAAAAATTGCTCTTCTTTATGAGGATGATGATTTTTACGTAAGTTGACGTTTGTTATTGCATTTGTTTCGCGTCTTTTGTCAAGGTTCTTCTTCAATTGGCCAAACGAATCTTCGAAGAACAAACTAGCATTGAGAAAGTTGTTCATAATATAATGTTAGAGTCACAAGAGCTGCTGCACTGTGAAAGAAGTTCTGTATTCTTGGTGGACCCTTCTATTGAAAATGTGAGTCGTGGAAATTAAATGTGCTTTCGATAATTAATAATAATAATAATAATATTTATTCAGGATACCTGTAACACACAATCAGTGCAATTACCACCATACATACATACATACATATAATACAACCCTGACAACACAACACAATACAACCTCCTAAAAGAGCGGAAGACCAGACACAAAGTGGCTGCGCAAGTGCATGTGGGACTGTTTGGAGGACATTCATATTGTGTTTGTACTTTCATGTGTGACATTTGTCCAGCCAAACGAACCCAAGAACATCAGCGCGCCAACCCTGTACCCAGCCCCCCACTCCCCTAGGAAAAGGCCAACACGTAGTTTCTTGGTATCGAGCGATACCAAATCTAAAGTTAGTTCAACATAGATTTCCATTGATCTTTAGACTTTAAGGCTATATAAATTGGAAACTCAGTTGGTGTATATTGGTGTAAATAGTGTGTAGGACTAGAGGTCCTAGAGTAGACTAGAGTGAAACATTTACACCAACCTCCTTGAGTTTTTAATTTGTATTTTAAAACTGCGCATCAAGTGTCCATAAAGCGAAAAATTCAGTTTGAATGAACTCCTGAAATTATAAAAAACATGAAGATTTATTTGCTATGTAAATAACACACTGCATAATGACTTATTGAAAAGGCCTGTATATCTTTAGGATTATCAAATCACTCGAAACTTCACATGCTTAGTGTTATTTGATGCGCATGCACAGTTTCAAGTGTTTCGTTGCATCATCATCATTGGTTTTCTGTCGTTATGACAGGTCCTTCTTTTTAGCAGTCTGTTATAATCTTTCTCTTCACTCGTTTCTGTTCTGAGCTTTGTTCTTGGTCACCTGATACGTATCTTTATCCATAATAGCATCCAACATCTTTGTTCTTTGACGTCCACGTAGGTCTTTTTCCATCAACTCTTCGTTCAATCATGTCACGCAGCATGTCATCATGTCTCAGTATGTGCCCCATCCATGTATATGTTGCTTGTATTTGATGGTTTTCATAAAGCTTCGCGTTTCCCCCGCATAAGCCCAAGGATGTACATGATTATACAAGTCATTATGCAGTGATGATGTATGCAGTGTGATATATATATATATATACATATCAAGCAAATCTTCATATCTCAAGAACGAAGTGAGACTCATTGAAGAGTCATAAACGCTAATCTTTATAATTTCAAGAGAGTTTATTGCAAACAGAATGTTCACTTCATACACACTTTAAACTATTAAGCTATAAATAGATTTTAAAAGGATAATAATATCACTGCAGTTAACTGCAAATAATTCACTTTTATAAATAGGATATCGTATTCTCAAAATCATTTGATTTACTGCCCGAGGGGAAAAAAGGAGAGAGGTACGATTTGTCGTTTCCTATTGTTACTATAATATTTGTAATTAAGATGTACAGTGTAAAAAAGGCAACCTAACGCTGCATTCTTTTCAGAACTTTTTGTCATTAAAGTAAATAGAGTAAATGGTTTGAACCTACAATCATTTTCAAAAGTGTTGGGACAATCGCTAGATTTATGACTCATTTCCCCCTTTTTGTGATTCCCCGGGCCCCTGTTCAATGTTGTATGCCATATCTACAGCGAATTTCGTCGAAATGATAACTTGTTTCACTAGACAACATTGTAAAGGGAGGGGGAGGGAGGGAAAGCAGCCCCGTTGTCAAATAGATGATGTAGATCAAGTATATGTTAGAAAATCTCAGGTGTCCCAACGACTTTTAAAATTGATTGTAGGAGTATCATTAGATGTGTGAAGTTGATCGTCCAGGTTGTTGTAGTCTTGAGAAAGACTATTGTTGGTGACTGACGTTTCGACGGCCTCAGGGCGGTCATCTTCAGAGTCAAGTAAAGCGTGTTTGTCAGGTTTGCCTATATATACGTCTGGTTCATTACGTCATAGTTTGTTTGTGTCATAATTAGTGAGAGTGGGTGTTACGTCATGCGTTAAGCGTGGTGTATTGTTTGTCGGTAGGTCTATTGTTCGTTGGTGTGTGCGAAGTATTTTGTATGGTGTTGGTAATTGTTGTGATATGTGAAGTGGTTTATGTTCCAAGTTGGTATACCAACTTTCTAATGTAAGTTGCTGTTTGTAGTTTGTGTTAAAGGCGATACATTCAGCCGAGTCCCAGTCAATATCGTGTTTTGTTTGTACGTGGTGTTCAGCTATGTGATTAGTCCTGTCCCCGTTTCTAGTAGCTCGTTTGTGTTCAGCTAGTCTGATTTTTAGGTGTCTGCCGGTTTCACCAATATAAGTGTCCTGGCAGTCGTCGCATTTGATCTTGTAAACTGCACCCTGAGACTGTTCTTTGTCTTTCACGTTAGTCAGTATATGTCGCAAAGTAGTCATAGGTTTGTGGGCTACATTACACGTATGTTGTAAAGTCGTAAAATACGTGCAATAGTCTGTGATGTACCTTTAATGTATGGTATTGTTGCTGTTGTTACGGTTGTACTGCTGTTGGTCTCGTTGGTCTCGTTGATATTGTAGTTGTTCCGTTAGTATTGTAGTTATTTATTACAATACTTCTCTGAAATTTAGTTCACCATCGAACGCCAATTGGTCTTTAAAAAACGGAATCGCTTCTTTTGCAGCAGTGACAGGTGAAGTAGGTATCAAAATAAAAGATGACTGTCTAATGTATGTATTTTAAAATTATATGACGTCTTGTTTTTTCGTGATAGACAATTAATATTCCAGATGCCTATGAAGATACTCGGGTTCGTGAGAAAATCATGCAGGTTTGTATGGACCGTGCTTCTTTAAAGTGCCTGTGGAACGAAAATTGAGATGATTTTTATTGATTTATTTGAAATAACTCCTGAAACGATAAAGCAAAATATTATATTTTCTACCATGCCCTGTTTATTAATGGAAGAAAAGAGTCTGGAAACTAATTTGTTACTGTGGCAACAATAAAGTTGACGTGAGGATATTCAATTTAGTGAATTGTATACTTGTACAAAGTTTCAAGCAATTTCGTTCAATAGTTGTGAAGATATACTTCATTTTCAGATTCGTCATCATGGTGAATACAACGTGTGCATGACATCATAGGTGAAACAACGTGTGACGTCATATTACACAACCTAACGCGATAAGATATGAAAGAACTACAAATGCAATTCTTTATCGTTTTAGGAATTTTCGTTTCATAGGCACTTCAACTGCATGATTTAATGTTTATCCATACTGATTCTGTATATTTTATATTTATCTATATTGGTATCTATAGGCAGATGCTGTAACGGGTTATAAAACCAAGTCAATTTTATGCACACCCATTAAGAGAGAACAGAAAATTATTGGTACGTCGTTCCTTCCTTCCTTCCTTCGTTCCTTCATTCCTTTCCTACTTTCACCTTTCTTGTCTTATTTACTTTTTTCATAACTTTAGGAGTTTGCCAATTAATGAACAGAATAGATGGACTTCCATTTGACGAAAACGACGAAAGTTTGTTTGAGGTATACACTCTCCCTCAAAATAGCCCGATCTTACAAAGTTAACAGTTCCTTGTTCTTTCAGGCTTTCGCTATATTTTGTGGCATTGGCATCCATAATACAAACATGTATGAACAGACTTGTAAACTTTTGGCGAAACAAATGGTCGCAATGGAGGTGAGAAGGATTTATACAACCGGCACCATTTCGAATAACTTCGGTGTTTAAATTGTGATTATTTTCCGCCATTTTCTCCCGAAGGTTTTGTCCTACCATGTCCGAGCTGCTCCCGAAGACGTTCATCGTTTAATGGTATGAAACATTCACAGACAACGTATTTTTATTACATGGATATGATATAAAAAGAAATTGAGAACTTCACAAATATATACTTAAGTAAATGTACTTATGTATTACCAGTGCTGCAGTAATGACATGGGCGATATGTCCTTTATCACCCGGTGTCCCGGTCAAATATTTTATACCCCCACAGTTTGCCTTACTTTCGTGGAAATAGATGAGATTGTGATTTGATGAAGTTCGTAGTGATTCATAATCCTATTGGTTGGTCAAAAGCACCAGAACCAATCAAATGCAAAGCAGAAAATCGTTCAACGAACTTTATCAAACCACGATCAAACCAATTTGTCAATGTGAAGAATTAGATTTGTTTATTTATTTATACGAATAAGAAGTGATTTCTTAAGTATTTTAATTATAAAAAGCTGGGATAAAATATTACTAAACATAGTTATAGAATTCATTAATAATTCATGAAGAAAATTCAAAAGAAATTAATATTTAATCAGCATCTTTAACACAGGATAAAACACCAAGTTAATAGACACTAGTGGCTTAACCTGGGTAATACCATGATCGCCTCGGATTCTTTTGTTCTCTCCGGGAATGTAAACCTCGTATTTTCCTCATTACCCATGCATACGCCTTTGTCTTCTAAATTTCCCCGGGAAATTTAGTAGAAAACAAAAGATTTCTTTGTCTACTAATTTTCCCTCATCAACCATGCAGGGGAAAATTAGTAGACAAAGAAATCCTTTCTCTTTTACTAAATTTCCCGCTTGCATATCTATTATAGATATAATATTATAGATAGTCGTAGAACTTGCATATCTCACAAACACAAAGCATCTCCCAAAGGTATAAAATCAAACACCTAAACTTATCTCAGCATACTTCCCTGAGTTTTCCTCGGCGAATTTTGTCTGAGTTTTGTCGGGAAATTAGCGATTAAATTGCCCTTCGCCTCGGGAAGATTTGTAAAAGTCCTCGGGCTTCGCCCTCGGACTTTCACAAATCTTCCCTCGGCGGCGGGCAATTTAATCGCTAATTTGCCTCAAGTCATGGTATTACTTATAATAAATTTCGAGATAAAATTACTTGTTTTTACATTTCTACGACTTTCAAGCAAAGTATTCATCACTAATCCAGGAATTATATAAGTGAGATAAAATATTCGCGTCCGATCTTTATGGGCATTTAACATTGACTCGCCTTCGGCTCGCCATTGTAAATGCCCACAAAGATCGGCCGCTCATATTTTATCTATCACTTAAAAACGACGACGTTTCGACGTTAACACAACGTCATTATCAAGTCAATAAGTATAAAGAATTCTAAAACTATATAAGAAATTAAATCAATAACATATTAATAGAACAAAAGTAAAATGACATAAAAGCAAAAGATAAAAGTCAAACAAAAAGTTTAACACGGACAGAGTCTGATTGAATATTCAAAGTTGGTCTAAGTTCTTTTATGAAAAGCATCTCGTAAATGAGACTATCTAACTTCCCTTGGCACTTCTTCAACACTCTAAACTGGCTTTGGTCAAACTGGTAAAAAGAAAACTGGTTTATTTATTTATTTATTTATTTATTTATTTATTGCCACGACAATAAATATTCGTTTGTCTTACTTTTTGTGGATGTTTATCTATTTATAAGTACTCTGGTGAAGCTTAAAGTGCCCATGACCCCAAATACCATATTCCTGATATATATTCTACATGAAGTGAAAAGTTGAATGCCAAAATATTTTATGATTTGAGCTTTGCCAGCTTGATGTTCTAGAAAGGTTTGTTTCAACTGAAATTCTAATGATGTGACGTCATTTACGGCATTTGGATTTCTTTTCTGCTTTCGTGAAGTTGATAAAATCTTTACTATAGCGGTCAAGTACATCATCAACGTTTGAGTTAGATTAATTTGCTTTAACAGTAGAATATTGTATCCGAAATGATGCCATAAATGACGTTACATCATTAGCATTTCGGACAAATAAACCTTTATAAAACATCAACTCAAAGCTCAAATCATAAAACATTTTGGTATTCAAATACTTACTTCATGTAAAATCTATATCAGTAATATCGTATTTGGGGTCATGGGCACTTTAATTTAAAAAATAAATAAATAAAATAGATGTGATCCTGTCATCTGACGTGATGAACAACACAAAATAATGAAATTCTCTTATTTCTCTTTTTATATTATATCCAGTTCTTTTTGGAACTTAATACATTCCCTACGCAACACACACTAATTTCTTTCTTAACATAACCAATGTGATACACTTTTTTCACAGCTAGTCCCTGTTCCAGTATCCGTTAAGTTTAACCTGCACGATTTTGCGTTTAACGATTTTGAGTTGAGCGATGATGAAACAATTCAGGCGTCTCTCAGAATGTTTCTGGATTTGGATATTTTGAATACGTTTCGTGTATCATCGAAGGTAAGCGAGAGGTTTGGGAGATAGAGAGGTTAGAGAGGGAGAGCGGTTAGAGAAGGAGAGAGGTTAGAGAGGTTAGATAGGGGGTTATAGATGGAGAGAGATTAGAGAGGGAGAGAGGTTAGAGAAGGAGAGAGGTTAGAGATGGAAAGAGGTTAGAGAAGTTAGAGAGGGAGAGAGGGGGAGAGAGGTTAGAGAGAGAGATGTTAGAGAGGGAGAGTGGTTAGAGAGGGAGAGAGGTTAGATAGGGAGAGAGGTTAGAGAGGGAGAGAGGTTAGAGAGGGAGAGAGGATAGAGAGGAAGAGGTTAGGTAGGGGGGAGGTTAGATGGAGAGAGGTTAGAGAAGGAGAGAGGTTAGAGAGAGAGAGAGTTTAGAGAGGGAGAGGTTAGAGAAGGAGAGGGGTTAGAGAGGGAGAGAGGTTAGAGAGAGGGAGAGGTTAGAGAAGGAGAGGGGTTAGAGAGGGAGAGGTTAGAGAGAGGGAGAGGTTAGAGAAGGAGAGGGGTTAGCGAATGAGAGAGGTTAGAGATGGAAAGAGGTTAGAGAAGTTAGAGAGGGAGAGAGGGGGGAGAGAGGTTAGAGAGAGAGAGGTTAGAGAGGGAGAGTGGTTAGAGAGGGAGAGAGGTTAGATAGGGAGAGAGGTTAGAGAGGGAGAGAGGTTAGAGAGGGAGAGAGGTTAGAGAGGGAGAGAGGATAGAGAGGAAGAGGTTAGGTAGGGGGAGGTTAGATGGAGAGAGGTTAGAGAAGGAGGGAGGTTAGAGAGGGAGAGGTTAGAGGGAAAGAGGTTAGAGAGGGGGAGAGGTTAGAGAAGGAGAGAGGTTAGAGATGGAAAGAGGTTAGAGAAGTTAGAGAGGGAGAGAGGGGGGAGAGAGGTTAGAGAGAGAGAGTTTAGAGAGGGAGAGGTTAGAGAGGAAGAGAGGTGTTAGAGAGATTAGAGAAGGAGAGAGGTTAGATAGGGAGAGAAGTTAGAGAGAGAGAGAGGTTAGGTAGGGGAGAGGTTAGATGGAGAGAGCAGGGACGTAGCGAAGGCAATGCATTTGGGGGGGTGCATGACCCAGTTTTGCCGACAAATTGGGCGTGGCATGGGCGTGGTCATGATGATTTCAATATGAATTTATTAAATTTGAAATTATGATCTTATGTTGTGAGAGATAGGGGTGATCTCGAGCGCTGTTGCCCTCCGGAAAATTTTAAAATATAGAATCCCGCAAATGGCATTTCCTGCATTCTGAGTGGTGATTTTCAGTCAGTTCAGAAGTTTATAAAATTTCGTATTTTGGACTGTTTTTTTTATGTTGACAACATACGTACAGCATTTGGGGGGAAGATTGTAAACACCCCATTCCGGCTAAATTTACGCCACTGATCAACACGTACCCAATAATTTCAAAACATCTCCATGGTACTTTTTGTTGTGTTGTTGCCGATAATCATTATCAAATGTTTGCTTGCAAGCAAGACATGTCAGCTTAAATTTCTTCCGCTTGCGTTTCAGGTGGTTGTTGTACATAACTTTCCAATCCAATATATTTGTTTAAATGTTTCAGCTAATTGTTCTTATCTAAAATATTTCTATCAGCGAGTCATCTTAAATCTTATGTGCGCTACCGCTACAATGCCCGACTGGTTATATGGTTATGGACTTATTACTGGTTGCGCATTTGCCCACGAAATATTGAGAGGCTGTTGTGTACTTGCACGATCGTGATTTCCGACGCAAATTCTAGTGGTGCTATACAGCCATATCTTGTGCTTTTGGAGAGACGATTGGCATTTCCGGATGGATTAAAAAGTGCGGCTCTACGTAAAACGCTAAATCTTCCCAGCATTTTTGTCGGAGTTTGGCCAAATTATTCGGCATTTGTCGTCCTTTTAACCAAGGATTTGTTGGGGATTTTTCAGGGTTTTTTGTCGATTTTTGCTGACTTTTGTCGGCACATTTTCCCGTTTCCGTTAAAAAATTCGCCCAAACATAAAGTTTATTCTCATTAGATCGCAGGTCCAAATTTGCCGAGATAAATCCGATTTGTGCCGACAAGAGCAACATTGGGGGGGTGCGACACCCCCCCGCACCCCCCCCCCCCCCCCCCTTCGCTACGCCCCTGGGAGAGAGGTTAGGAAGGAGAGAGGTTAGAGAAGGAGGGAGGTTAGAGAGAGAGAGAGGTTAGAGAGGGAGAGGGTTTAGAGGGGGAGAGGTTAGAGAAGGAGAGGGGTTAGAGAGGGAGAGAGGTTAGAGAGAGGGAGAGGTTAGAGAAGGAGAGGGGTTAGAGAATGAGAGAGGTTAGAGAGGGGGAGATGTTAGAGAAGGAGAGGGGTTAGAAAGGGAGAGAGTTTAGAGAGGGCGAGGTTAGAGAAGGAGAGGGGTTAGATAGGGCGAGAGGGAGCGAGTTTAGAGAGGGGGAAGAGAGGGGTTAGAGAGATTAGAGAAGGAGAGAGATTAGATAGGGAGAGAAGTTAGAGAGAGAGAGAGGTTAGAGAGGGGAGAGGTTAGAGAAGGAGAGGCTTAGAGAGGGAGAGAGGTTATAAAAGGAGAGAGGTTAGAGAGAGAGACGTTCGAGAGGGAGAGAGGTTAGAGAGGGAGAGAGAGATTAGAGAATGAGAGGGGTTAGAGACGGAGAAAGGTTAGAGAGAGGGGTTAGAGAGAGGGGGGCTAGAGAGGGAGACAGATTAGAGAGGGAGAGAGATTAGAGACAGAGAGAGGTTAGAGAGGGAGAGAGAGGTTAGAGAGGGAGAGAGGTTAGAGAGGGAGAGAGAGGTTAGAGAGTGAGAGAGAGATTAGAGAGGGAGAGAGAGGTTAGAGAGGGAGAGAGGTTAGAGAGGGAGAGAGGTTAGAGAGGGAGAGAGGTTAGAGAGGGAGAGAGGTTAGAGAGGGAGAGAGTTCAGAGAGGGAGACAGAGGTAGAGAGGTAGAGAGGTTAGTGAGCGAGCGAGGTTAGAGAGGGAGAGAGGTTAGAGAGGGAGAGAGGGAGTGAGAGATTGGAGTACTAAAGAACATATGGGTCTATTATATATAATATAATAACGTTCTTAATATAGTAATGTTTTCTTGTTTTGTTTAAGACTTTCGTTAGTTGGCTGCTTAGTGTAAAGAAAAATTACCGTCCTGTTATTTATCATAATTGGAGACATGCGTTCAACGTAGCTCAAACAATGTTCGCCATGTTTACGGTAAGAATAGGATTTCTAAATGCAGTCTTATCTGCTCCTTTCCACCCAATTCTCTTTTATTCTATTCTTTCATTCGATTGTACACTGGTGGTCAAAAAGAGTTGCTCACGTTCAGTTTTCCTGAGCATTCAAGTGTAGAAATGTTTTATGGTTTAAATCAATATCCAATAAAGATATATGTTACTACTGCTTCAAAGCATTTAAGCAAACTATTTAAATAACAAAATTTGAGGCTTCTTCCACAATTATCATGGAAGTTGTGGCCGTTTTTCACCTGATTCTTATTTTTGCTGTTCTTTTATGATTAATTTACGTAAGAGTTAGATCCCGAGAAGGAGGGCTTTATATAGCACAAAGCCCGACATTCGAAGGGATCTAACTGATTTAGTTCATGATTGAGGAGGTTTTCCAACAAAGTTTTGTCCATTTTATCCACCTTGGACAAAGATTTCCCTAGTTTTTTCCTTCATTTCTTATCTAATTAGTATTCATGGTCTTTATGTTAGATAAATTAGCCCGCGGTACATCAAAGAAAACCGACTCAATCATGAACTAATATAATATTCTGCCCCACAATTTAACAATACAGTATAGAACACGATTTTGACCTCTTTTTCTTTCATTTCCAGACAGGAAATTTGCTGAAAACGTTCACACATTTAGAAATATTTGCTCTTCTAGTGGCTTGCCTTTGTCACGATCTCGACCACAGAGGGACGAACAACATGTTTCAGTCCAAGTAACTATGTGCATACTTTCTTGTGATCACCCCCACTGACCTCTCTATATAACTGGACTGCGGGCTTCCATTACCTGTCACTCACAAAAAGTGTCGTAAAAAGGATGGCGTCAGCTGCAGTCCTTTTTCTCATGTCTGTACACCCAAAAACAACACAATAATAATAATAATAATAATAATAATAATAATAATAATAATAATAATAATAATAATAATAATAATAATTATAACAATAGAGGCGTAGGAAGCGTGGGGACTGGGGGGTTGAGCCCCCGCCCCCCCCAAATCAGGATAAGCGTTGCTAAACTTGATGTTTTTCCCAATTCTATTAGTACGACTATATAGAGGCTAGGAGAGAAGCTACTTAAGGTAATCTACCTATAGACTTCATCTACACGAGATTTCACAAACGGGTGTAGCCTGAATAGCCTGAAGAGTTAGCCAACCCCTAAACAATCTTGTTCCCAGAACTGGGAACGATATTGACCCTAAACCCTTGCCACGTGAGTGTTAGATTGGTTCCAGACCCTTCTGTCAGCAGTAGGCGCGACAAAAAAACGTCACCTGGTAAGAGGGTAGATACCTTACCTGGTAAGGCAAGCTTGAATTCATTTGAACTATGCTCGCTGTAGAATTAGATGAAAAGGTTTGCTCAAATTGCTGCAAATTGTCTTTTCGAGGTTCTAGATTTCAAGGACCCCCGGACCCCCTAAAAATGCGGTCACTGATTACCTGCTTGTCAACTTCAGCTCCCCCCCCCCCCCAACTTTAAATCCGTTCCTACACCTTTAAATAATAATGTGTATATACTCAAGTAATACATAATTAAAACACATGCCATATCTTATCATAAAACAAGACGCCCGCTGGGCGTTAACTCGGACTACTTGCGGTTAATTGTGTCCTGTGTAAAACATACAATAGAATAGACACAAATCAATGTTCTCTTTGCAAATTCCGCGATTTTTAATCCTAGGTAAGGTACAGCTAAAAAACGAAACTCGACAAAAAAAACGTAAAACAATTGACGACTACAATTATCTAAAACACCGTGACAATAGCACTCCGTCGAGATGACGTCAGTATCGATGTTTGTTCGCATTTACCCATAATTCTTGCGGCCATAACAAAAGAAAATACATGTAGCTCATTTTCAATCATTTGTAAGTGAAATTTATTTGGTTTGTTTGTCCGCATTTTGAGCTATTAATAGCAGTCAGACGCTACGCTATTGAAAGGAAAAGGACTCCATAGAAGAGCCCGCAGTGCAGTTATATATAGAGGACAGCAGTTATATCTGACCGTGAAGGAAAAGGACTGCAACTGAATTTTAATTGACAATATCTCGCGAAAATAAATTGACAATATCTCGCGAAATGTTAATGATAATCCTCCTAAATTAACACAGAGTATACTCTTCATGGTACGAAATAGTGACTACAAACTTTCAAAACGTTTTAAAACAAATACATGTGTTTACCACTATTTAAAGATGAAAAACTGAACTATTACTCTGGTACTAGTACCAGTCCTTCTCACGGTCAGATCACCTCGTCTAATTCACCGATTAATATTATGCACTAGTCAATTGAAACCTCCGAGACTATGCGTGGTTTTAACGGGACTTTGCCGGGGAAATACAAGGTTTTAACAAACGTCGATCTTTTTGTAGCCGGGATTTTAACACTGACCACTGACATGAAAAAGCGGGGATGATGTAGCCGTGATTTAACACTTGTCTGGGAACTAATCGATTTAGCATGATCAGACGCTTCAGACGAACAGGGGCGTAGCGAAGGGGGGGTGCGGGGGGGTGTCGCACCCCCCCCCAATGTTGCTCTTGTCGGCACAAATCGGATTTATCTCGGCAAATTTGGACCTGCGATCTAATGAGAATAAACTTTATGTTTGGGCGAATTTTTTAACGGAAACGGGAAAATGTGCCGACAAAAGTCAGCAAAAATCGACAAAAAACCCTGAAAAATCCCCAACAAATCCTTGGTTAAAAGGACGACAAATGCCGAATAATTTGGCCAAACTCCGACAAAAATGCTGGGAAGATTTAGCGTTTTACGTAGAGCCGCACTTTTTAGTCCATCCGGAAATGCCAATCGTCTCTCCAAAAGCACAAGATATGGCTGTATAGCACCACTAGAATTTGCGTCGGAAATCACGATCGTGCAAGTACACAACAGCCTCTCAATATTTCGTGGGCAAATGCGCAACCAGTAATAAGTCCATAACCATATAACCAGTCGGGCATTGTAGCGGTAGCGCACATAAGATTTAAGATGACTCGCTGATAGAAATATTTTAGATAAGAACAATTAGCTGAAACATTTAAACAAATATATTGGATTGGAAAGTTATGTACAACAACCACCTGAAACGCAAGCGGAAGAAATTTAAGCTGACATGTCTTGCTTGCAAGCAAACATTTGATAATGATTATCGGCAACAACACAACAAAAAGTACCATGGAGATGTTTTGAAATTATTGGGTACGTGTTGATCAGTGGCGTAAATTTAGCCGGAATGGGGTGTTTACAATCTTCCCCCCAAATGCTGTACGTATGTTGTCAACATAAAAAAAACAGTCCAAAATACGAAATTTTATAAACTTCTGAACTGACTGAAAATCACCACTCAGAATGCAGGAAATGCCATTTGCGGGATTCTATATTTTAAAATTTTCCGGAGGGCAACAGCGCTCGAGATCACCCCTATCTCTCACAACATAAGATCATAATTTCAAATTTAATAAATTCATATTGAAATCATCATGACCACGCCCATGCCACGCCCAATTTGTCGGCAAAACTGGGTCATGCACCCCCCCAAATGCATTGCCTTCGCTACGTCCCTGCAGACGAAAAAGCTAACGAAAAAGGAAATCCTACTATTAAATTCAAACTTTTGTTATGTTTTTTACAATTAAACTATTATTGTTGGTTTCATATTCGATGTGTCGGTTTGAAAGATCCACCAAAGGGTTGGTGGTTCTGCCCGAAGTGCAAGCCTATGCGCAAGAAAATCAGTTTTGAACTGAACAGTTATTAAAAGACAAAATGAGCAAAACAAATAGAAAGCCTTAACATTTTTTGTGTTCTGTTTGTTGTAAAAATATTAAACTTATAAATATTTTCAGGGTATTTTAACAACTTAACGGTATTTTTGTGCTGGGTTTTTAACACTCGTGAATTGTTAAAATCCCCGCATAGTCCCGGGGGTAAGTAGTTTCAGTTGACTAGTGCATTAGGTTCTATTATATAGAAATCGATAAATTGAAAGGTTTTCTTCTATTCAGAAAAAAATATATCTTCACAAGTGAAGACAAAAATGATATCTGCACTGTGAGGGACCGGTCATTATTTATGGCCGGGGTGAGGCCAAAGTGATAATGGTTGGGTAACTGAAAATTCTAAGACCTAAATGGTTGGGTAAAAAAATCACTTCTCTGAAGGGTTGGGTAGCAACATTTTCATTTGTTAAAATTTATTTACATAAAAAATTAAGAGTTCATCGTTTAAAATTGAAATCTCATCATCAGTTCTTCATAGTCATCATTGCACATTAGCTTTTGTCACTGTATCCCTCTCCTTGTTTTCCTTGGATTCCTGCTCTGTATAGGGAGATAATAATCCGAATGTTACAGGAGGATGTGTATACTTCTATTTTATTATTATTATTTTTTAAATTTTATTTACAAACATATATTTATTTAACCAATTGTAATCTTGAGGACACTCCTGAAAACACCTTTTGGTGAATGAGGTTTCCTCTTTAAATATTGATTAAATAAAATAAAAAAATTAATATATATATTTGGGTTTGTTATTAAAACTTGTATCGACTTGGTTGGGTAAATGTTTTTTCAGCACTAAATCTATTTCTCTTCGGCCCCCACCCCGACCATAAATAATTACCGGTCCATTATCATTTCTATCTTCATACGTGAAGTTATCATCATAGTATTTCATCGAGTTCAATCAGGCTTGGACTGGGGAAGGGGTCCGTCTATGCATGTGAACACGTAATATTTGCAATTTGAGAACCGCATCCAGAACAACAAATACTGAAGAAAAGAAAGAAAAATTATTTCGGAATATTTTCAACATTTAGAACAAGCTGTTCCATTTCCGAGGACTTTGACACAAGATTTCGATACACTGCCTCGTTATCAACAGCCTTCAGTAAATCAACTTCTACAGAACAAATCATTATTACTGCTTCCAAATGCTGTTGACTAAGCAGAGATCTCAGTCGATTCTTGATGAAGCGCAACTTTGAGAATGTTCTCTGGCAGGACTCAACTGTGCATTGACATTGGGTAAAGATGTAGCTTCTTGAACAACAGATTTGATTGGTCGCTTTCCGACCTTTTTATCCAATCGGACACAAGAACCTGATGACTCTAGACATAGGCCAGGCCCCAGGGGCATTTTGATGTCTCCGAAAGGGACAGTCCAAGCCTGACTTCAATATAATAAACAGAACATTACATGGGCGCTCGTGATGATAATATTTTCCTCGTTCTCATGTAATATCATCTATATGTTCCTATTAATGTAGGATTGAATCTCCCCTAGCACAACTATATGGAACATCAACAATGGAACATCATCATTTTGATCATTCTATCATGATTCTCAACAGCGAGGTACGGACTTCTTTTATTAATACTAAGAAATAAAAAACGGAGCATTCATTATTTATGGCTGAGGTTGGTACCGAAGAGAAATGGATTGGGTAAGCCAAATGTTTGGCAGTAAAAGGTTGGGTAAAATTTTGTTGTTGCATTATAAATATTGGGTAACAAATTTTAAAACAAAAGAAATCAGTGCTTATTGTCTATACGATTCTATAGTTATAATAATATAGTGATAAAATATAAAATATATTCATGTTTATAAACAGCAACACAAACGTTAACTTCCTTAGAATTTTGTAATGTCTCGTACTATGTGTTAATATATACACTGCTGTAGTGAATGTGGGAGAGCTTTCAGTAGACAGACGATACATGGGCGATCGTCAAGCGCGTATCCTCAGAAAAATTCCTGTCCTGGGTTCCTGTCCATCATTTTTCTGAGGATACGTGCTTGACGATCGCCCATGTGTATCGTCGAACTCCTACTATATGAACCAATACCTATCACCATATAATATCCGATAAATATCTAAAGGTTATGATAAGAGCAACGCCACGGTACAGTAGACAAAGGGCGTACATATATATTTGATATACATGTATGCAGTATAACATATCTGGTTGCATCATCTAGTGATGGTTGAGTAGAAGAAAAATTCAGCATTTGAAAGGTTCTGGGTAAAACCTTTTTATGTTTCAACTTGTTTCTCTTCGCTACCAACCCCCGCGCCATAAATAATGAACGCTGGATTCATGCGTTTTATAAAAGTAGTGTTCTTCGTATTAAAACACAAATCAGAAACTCTAAGAGGTCGTTGGCGTACTTCCAAAATATCGACAGAGTGAAACGTAATTTCAAAACGTTTATTGAGTTTTAGCCGAATATTTTTGCTATTTTTACCTCTTGAGTGTTCTTATCGCTTTCCAAGTACCTTGGTAACTATATAAATGCTTAGATGCATGCAAATTATATATTTTTTATAAAACAAGGCCTCGAAACATTAAATATCTTTAAAAAATTAAAGTCTTTACATGCAAAATAACTAAACATTTTCGCGCGTTTTTGTACATGCATTTGCTGATTGGCCATTGTTTACTGATTATCATGGTTTTCATTGGTTACTGATTATCAAATGTGAAGCGAGTCTGTAAGAAATTTTAATTGGGCGTATCGCATTTTGTGAAAATAAAGATTTTGACAATCAGGCCCCTTCGGTGTACACTCATGTATTGATATATATTTAATATTTCAGGGAAATAATATATTCTCGGAATTACCTCCTGAAGATTATCGTAAAACGATTGGATACCTTGAACACGCCATTTTGTCAACGGATTTGCAAGTCTACTTCAAGTAGGTTAAAGTGCCAATCACCTCAAATACGATATTGATATACATAGGCATACGGGTAAAATTGTGTAGGGGGGGGGGGAGGGGGAGGCTGAGCATAACTTGCCCGAATAAATGATGACGTCAATATTAATCTATTTAATGCATAACCCCTGAAGAACACAGATTTTATTACACGTTTTTCGTTAAAACAGGACATGCATTAGAAACATGTACATCTAGGGAGTCGGGGGCATGCTCCCCCAGGAGAATTTTTGAATTTTTGATTCTCTGAAAGGGTATTTCCTGCAATTTGAAGGTACTTTTCTCGTTTTTTCAGCCGCGGCAGTGTGCGGGATTCGAAAGATTTAATTACCGTTATAAAAGTAACACAGGTTTTCCAAATTTAAACCGCGTGGATATCTCTCCCGCGCATGGGGAATGCGTTGCACGACGGCAGAAGTGAAGAAAGGAAAAGCAATTACCCACAAAACCAAATGTATTAGGTATACATTTTCAGTTGCCGCATATTAGAAGCATTGATATTTCAAGTAGTTTTAAGTCAGCACTTGAGACTTTTCTTTTTTTAAATTAATAGTTTTTTTGTTCATAGTGGTAATATATGTAGTAGGCTTTATCTTATTATAACATTAAGAATATATTGTTGTAAGAGCATTGAGACTATTGTATAATGCTCCTATTACGTCTTTATTTATATTATTATTATTATATTCAAGTTGACTGCTAGAGAAATGTGACCTAATTTAAAGTGCCACTACGATCAAATGTTTACCTATCGCGGATATTTTTACGTATTTATAAAGCAGAGCTGCTAAATATTACTCGGTCGAAACCGTTTTGCGATTAGACGATGGCAAATATTATTTTAATGACTCTTTAATGAATATTTTAATGAGTTGTTATGTCCGCCATTAATCGTTCATGTTCCTGACCAGCGTAACGAAGTGACGTCAAATTCTCAACGCGAAGACTCCACATCGCTAATTCTTCAAGTAAATCAAAGTCGTTTATTCACATTCTTCATCTGAAAGGCTGAACATTTCATCTACTTCTCGAAGAAAACAAGAAAACAAGTAACCTCGACTGAACTTCAAGCGTAGCATTGAGAATCTGACGTCACAAACAATATTACCTTTTGAAATTGCGGGCTCACTTGGAACACGTTTTTAGTAATGGTGGCCTAAATAATAGTGATTTCAGAGCTCAAATGACTTACTTCAAAATATCATTTTTTAGTTTTTTTTTGCATCAATGATCACTTTCGACCCTGAAATACTATTCTATGCCAAAGAAAATGTAAAAGACGGGGGTGAATTTTCATCGTAGTGGCACTTTAAGCGTTGATAATATACTTAATGAACGCCATACTAAAGGTTTTATCAACTGTTTCACTCAGATCCTCAACCAGTCTATCATACTGAAAAGCCAAATTCCCTATTGACGTCACATCATTAGCATTCGGGACAAACAAACATTTCTAGAACATCAACGCAAAGCTCAAATCATAAAACATTTTGCATTAAACTATTATATAATTAACAATTAGACAACGAGCCCGCGTTTTCTATGAGCAGATAGTCAACGAGGCGGAGCCGAGTTGACTATCGCTCATAGAAAACAAAGGCGAGTTGTCTAATTGTTTTAGTATAAATGTACAACTTTCTAACCCAAGAAATAACTTTTATTTCGCATTTTTCATGGGAAAAAAGTAAATATTCTTTCGAAATCAGGCGACTTTTTCCTCAGAGGTTTATATCAGCGGATAGTAACTCCTGATAGCCAATCAAAATTGAGGATTTGTGATATAAACTTGTCAATTTATACTAATAGCTATTATAGAATCTTAATATCAGTAATATCGTATTTGTGATTAGAGGAAGTTTATTGGACGGATTATTATCTTAGGTCTTTCTGTTGCGTTTATTTATTCATGTGTCCATGTTCGAATTACGTTAATTTCAGGTCAAATATACTTTTTTGTTATTCTGGGTTTTTTTATATAGAAAACGCACAGAATTTTCTGAGATTATTCAAGGAAGCCAGCCTCCAAATTGGGGTGAAAATTGCGACAATAGAACTATTTTGAGGTAAACATTATATATTGGTCAACGTGTTATTGGTCGGCCATAAAGAGTCGGTCATAAAAGATCATGCTGAAAGATCCGGCCACGATATATTTTCCACAGACGTTGAGGTCTTAGAGAAAAGGGTATCTAATTACAAAAAAAGAATTTTCCTCGAGTCGGTACATTCAACGTTAAACAAAGACGCTGTTAACGAACGTAAAGAAATACCACGGATATACAGGGTGTATAAAAAAACCCCGCTACCCTTAGAAAATGAATTAGCATTCTTAAAGAGACCTATTGTAATTTAAAAAAAAATTATACACCTGGGAAATTAAGATAACCTGTAATCGCATGAAGGAGCATAACTGATCCGATTCGATTAAAAATGGCTCAACTGACCACAGAACAACGAGTATTTATCGTGGAGAGTTACATCGAAACACACAGTAAAGCCGCAGTGCTCAACGCTTTTCGAGTAGAGTTTCCTGGTCGGAATCCTCCTGCCAAATCAACGGTTTTGCGCAACGTCGCGAAATATCGGAACAATGGAACTAGCCTTAACCTTAACAAGGGCAATTCTGGCAGGCGAAGAACCACACGATCTGCACAAAATATTAATGCTGTTCGAGGTTTGCTCCAGCAAAATCCACGGGATGTGAGTGCTCGTCGTAATCCTACTGGAATTTCGTCCTCAGGCTTTAACAGGATAACAAGACTGGACCTACGGTGGTATCCGTATCGAATGCATGTGAAACGACTTGCCACGTCGATTACGTTTTTCTGAATGGTTCATCCGGCACTGCCAAAACCGAAATTTTATGGAAAATTTTGTCATCGGAGACGAAGCAGCATTTACCATGAACGGACAAGTCAACTCCCAAAATGTACGGGAATATGCACCAAAAGGTCATCAACCAGAATTTAATTTCGAAAGGAACAATTCTCGTCAAAAAGTGACTGTTTGGGCAGGACTTTGCGGAAATGGCGTGATTTTGGGGCCCTACTTTTTTGATGGAAATGTGGACGGCATTGCGTATCTTCTTATGTTAAATGTGTATGTTTTCCCGCAACTCGCAGTGCATTTTGGAAATCATTATTGGAATGGATTATTTCGCGATCTTTGGTGGGCAAAGATGGCGCGCCAGCACATCACCTCATCGCAGTTAGGGTCGTCTAAACCAAGTGTTCGGAAATAACCGCGTCATAGGGTTGCAACATAATGTGGAATGGCCACCCCGCTCGCCGGACTTAACACCATGTGACTTCTTTCTGTGGGGATATCTCAAGAGTAAAGTGTTTATTACCCCACCTCAGAACATCGCTGTGTTACGCCAGAGAGTAATCAACGAAGTTAATGTTTTACGGCAGCAGCCTGACGTTGTTAGAAATACGATACACGATATGCAAAGGCGAACCGTACTTTGTGTTGCGAGAAATGGGGGACACGTTGAAGGACAAGGCGCTTGATCATATATAATTGTTGTTACTTGTAAAATTAAAAAAAAAGTTTTGTGTGGCCGACATAATTTGCTGGTCCAAGCGCTGCGTTAATCAAGAAGAGAGAAAGCAGTTTTCAATACGAATGCAATCCAAGTTATTTGTTATGCATTCGTTGCTCAGAGGTGTCTAATTTGAAACAAATGCTAATTCACAGTTGCTTCCGGTAGCGTTTTTTTTTATACACACTGTACATTCCATTCCTTTAATACGATCTCTTGGGAATTGTAAATAGTATTTAGGAAATCCTGCAGCCTCGCCAGAGCATTCACTCTGACGAAGGTCGCAGTTAGCGACCGAAAATTCAGTCGAACGTTTTTAAAGTTTTTTAATGTTTTCAACAATAACATTTTCAAACAAACGTCTCAGATCAGATACAACTCAACTTTTAAACATGTTACCTACTGATCGCCCAAATAGTATATATATATATATTCTTTACTCGACTCTGAAAATGAGCGCTGCTGAGGCCGTCGAAACGTGATGCAGCCACCAACAATAGTACTACAACAAATAGAATACAACAATATTATAAGATTACAACAACCTTTAACACCATGTATTTCACGATGTTTTTCATTCCAAAGTCTTATGTTTCTTTTTCCATTTAGAGCGATGATGATGACAGCATGTGATATCTCCGCAATTACAAAACCTTGGCCAATACAGAAAGCTGTAAGTATTTGAGTTCGGGTTATCGAGTCGTTCTGAACGTTCAGAGTCTGACGCTTTAACCATTGAGCTACCAAGACTCAGATGACATGGAGTATATAACCATAGTATTGACTATTGAGCTACCAGAACTCAGATCCAAAAGACCCAAAACCTTCAGTTCTGAACAATAGTCAGACGCTCTAACCATTGAGATACCAGATGGCAGAAAATAGTTTAATAAACATTTTATGTCACAGATCATTGTATGCTAAGGTTCAAATGTTTGTTGTCCCCTCCCAAGCGAGGTCTCGAAGGTCGCAACCGAGCGAAGCGAGGGTGATAGCCGTACATGGTAGGACCAAATCTCGTACACATGATTGGCTAAGACCAACCGGTAAGTTCCGAGTACACCTTTTCCATAAGCAAGTTTTTACGAAGGGTATACACTTTTGCGTAACATATAGTAAGCACGTATGTTATGTACTTTGACTAGATAATTTCAAATCTGTTTTCAGAATTAAATATTGTTAAATATTGACCGAGATAACGTTCAAAATAATATACGACGAAGCGGCCTCCTCATTGCCGATTAATAACAGGTTTTTATACGAAGGATATGCATGTTCTCATAATATAATAGACACATATGTTATGTATTTAGACTCGGTAATTCCAAATCTGTTTTCAGAATTGAAATTGGTTTAGTATTGGCCAAGATAACTAAAAAATTAAAAATAAATTAAAAAATAAATGCATGTATCGTCTTCAAATGTTTGTTACGTAAATTTTAGGTTGCTAAACTGGTTGCCAGTGAATTCTTTGAACAAGGAGATTTTGAAAGAGATCAATTAAAGAGTGAACCATTGGTAAGTCCTTAAACTACAAGGTCTTAGTCCCCAGGGGCATCACTAATGTAAGAGAGAAGGCATGCAAGAACTCTCGTTGAAAATTATTGACGATGTTGTTTTTCTTTAAAAAAAATTTTCAAAGCCAATGATGGACAGAAAAAGAAAAGATGATCTACCAAAAATGCAAGTTGGCTTTATTGATTCTATTTGTCTTCCCATCTACAAGGTTGGTATATGATATGAATGCATCTTTAAAATATCCCATTTTCACAATCATGTACACAAGCATTTCTTTGGGATGAGGCTGATAGTCGCTGGCGAGGTATAGAAACATTATAGAGTCAAGGAATATGGAGTGTGGCGAAAAAGCGAAAATATATCCCAAAAGCGCTCTGCGCAGATCTTGGTCTATTATAGTGAAGTTATACTATATATTTATGTAAAACCATTATATATCTCTTGTACCTATCGTTCCCAATATTCCTCCCTAACACCAGAGGTCCCATGTGTACCTATTGTTTCCAGTATTCCTCTCAAACCCCTTTTGTCCCATGTGTATCTATTATTCCCAATATTCCTCTCAAACACCTGAGGACCCATATTTATCTATTATTCCCAATATTCCTTCCAAACACCTGAGGTCCCCATTTGTACCTATTCAACCTGGAATCCTCTTTTGATGCAGCTAATGCAGAAAGTTGAACCGAGCCTATCTCCGTTGTACGACGGCGTTGTTGGAAATCGCAAGAATTGGCAAACCTTAGCAGAAGAAGAAAACTTGAATGACAATGGTATGAACAAAAGAACATTGCATTGATAAAAAATTTTAACGATACATTATTTGCAAAGCGATATTACATGGGACGATATTACACGGGGAGATATTACACGGAACGATGTTAAACGGAGCGATATTACACGGAACGATATTACACGGGACGATATTACACGGGAAGATGATTACACGGAGCGATATTACACGGAACGATATTACACGGGACGATATTACACGGGAAGATGATTACACGGAGCGATATTACACGGAACGATATTACACGGGACGATATTACACGGGAAGATGATTACACGGAGCGATATTACACGGAACGATATTACACGGGACGATATTACACGGGAAGATGATTACACGGAGCGATATTACACGGGACGATGATTACAGGGCGTTATTACACGGGACGATGATTACACGGGACGATGATTACACGAGACGATATTACACGGGACGATATTACACGGAACGATATTACACGGTGTGATATTACACGGGAAGATGATTACACGGAGCGATATTACACGGGACGATGATTACACGGAGCGATATTACACGGGACGATGATTACACGGGACGATGATTACTCGTGTAATATCGTGTACGATATTACAGGGGACGATATTACACGGAGCGATATTACACGGGACGATATTGCACGGAATGATGATTACACGGGGGCGATGATTACACGCGACGATATTACACGGGACGATATTACACGGGGCGATGATTACACGCGACGATATTACACGGGACGATATTACACGGGACGATATTACACGGGATGATATTACACGGGACGATATTACACGGTACGATTATTGCACGGAATGATATTACACGGGACGATATTACACGGGACGATATTACACGGGACGATATTACACGCGACGATATTACACGGGACGATATTACACGGAATGATGATTACACGGGGCGATGATTACACGCGACGATATTACACGGGACGATATTACACGGGACGATATTACACGGGATGATATTACACGGGACGATATTACACGGTACGATTATTACACGGAATGATATTACACGGGACGATATTACACGTGACGATGATTACACGGGACAATATTACAGCGAACGATGATTACACGGGGCGATTTTTGCGCCACATTTGATGTTGCGAGCGTTTGAAACTGAATAAAAAAAGATGTTGTTACACGACATCAACTTTTAACGCAATAATGTTGTGCTAAAAATCATTCTGGCGTGTAACATCGCCTTTAGTTCAAATCATATCTCTAAATCAGTTTCGCAAAAAGCCATTCAGGTCAAAAAGCATTGTGGTTACCGTTTTATAAATGGTGCGGGTGGATTTTTCGATTTTTTATGATTGTGTTTCTTTTAATTATAGTATTTATACTGATATCGCAGCATGTAAAGTCATTAATATGTTAGTCACTGATTTGATTGATTATATCAGCATGCAAAGTCATTAATGTTATTCCGAGTCTCTACTAAGATACTTGGGATAATACGTTGCAATTCAAATGTCTGTATGAGCATCTTTATTAAACCACATATTCATTTGAGGTGATGGACAGGAGGGTAAGCATACGAAGGTCGTATAATACTTGAAAAAGAAGAAATAAGAGAACTTCAAAGTATCGAAAAATACTTAAGTAATTAGAGTACTTACGTATATTTACGACGTTTCGGACGATGTGTCCTTCAGGTCAGATGGATGAGACATGAACAGTGGCGGATTAACCCTCCCGGTCATAACATGAGAGCATCGTACTTAGCCTGCCTCAGGCGCGGCCACCTCAAGCTTTCAAATACAAGGGGGCTATAGTGCCTGAGATAGCGTCAAATGACTCGCATCACATTTTGGGGAAAAATAACATCGCTGCTAAAATGGCGAAATTTGATCTTGGGTTTCCATGTCTTAAAACGTAACTGTAAATAACATCATTTGATTTCTGTGCAGTAGCCCGTAGTAGAACAGAAGTTCACTGCATGTGTCGCGCAGAAGTGAGCTATTACTTTCGGGCGGCCGCTACTTTCGGGGGGCCGTTACTTTCGAGTGGCCGTCAATTTCGGGCGACGGGCGGCCGCTACTTTCGGGGGCCCGCTATTTTCGGTATTCTACGGCAATAGACAAGAACGTTCAATATACTTTGCACAGGTCTACCATTGCATGATAAGAGTATTCAGTTATATACTGAAGTATTCACCATTTGTTTATAAAAAAGAGAAACTGAATAATTTTTTTATTCACTCATATTTTTTTGGGCCGGTTAAAATCTGTGGCCGGGGGCAAATGCCCCCTTTGCCCCATAGATGATCCGCTACTGCATGGACATGAATATATACGTAAGTACTCTTACTTTAGTATTTTTCGACACATTGAAGTTCTCTTATTTCTCCTTCAGTTCATATTATATCCAGTTCTTTTGAGAACTTAGCAGCTTTCATATTTATTCTTATACGAAGGTTGTTCAGTAAACAATGAATCTTAATTAAAAAAATACTGTGCGGGATGAAACATTTATGCGGGCGCTTATGATAAACCGGGACGGGGAGCGGAGAGAAGACCCTGGGTACGAGGTTTTACCGTGTTGCACGTAAAAATTAAAATATCACTATTTTATTTCATTTAATGTAGTCTTCCAGGCGAAAAAAGACTCCATCAACTCAAATAATAATCACCCAGCTTCATCAGCAGAAGAAAGAAACAACAATGTCACAGAATGCGATGTGACGAGAGAAAAGAGCAATTGTGAACCAATATCTAAGAAAAACAACTCCAGCACAAGAAGTTTTTCAAAAATCTGCTGTTTGGTTTAAATAATGCGTGTGTTGTTTTTTTGCTTTGCAGTGTATATTTTGTATAATTTTTTAAAGGAATTTAACCATAATTTAATTTGTAATATAAAAGAGACGCCGATTACGTGCAAGTAATTGACAAACTCTACCTATTTATAAGAAATACAGAAAATCTGTATTAACTATACGGAAATGTGTGTAGCGAAGCAAACACTGTAAATTACTAACGGAGCATGACGGAGTGCTAGCATTAACAATGTATATAAATAAGTAAAAAATGTTATCCAAATTAATTATGAAATGATTCATGGCGTGCTCCATCGAGTTATGGATGCACTTGGGAAGTTGGGAGAACACTTGGGAAGTTGGGAGAACACTTGGGAAGTTGAGAGAACACTTGGGAAGTTGAGAGAACACTTGGGAAGTTGGGAGAACACTTGGGAAGTTGCGAAGTTGGGAGAACACTTGGGAAGTTGAGAGAACACTTGGGAAGTTGGGAGAACACTTGGGAAGTTGGGAGAACACTTGGGAAGTTCTACATTTTACCCATATACTAAAACTATTACACAAAGTCTCAAAATGTGCCATTTACTTCCAGTAGATTAAGTATAAGATAATTACAATGTTCGTCACATGATATCTGCATGTTAACCTACGTTCAACTGACAAGTTTTCTGTTACCAGTACATTTAATGTACATTTAAACAGCATATTTTGACATAATCTCCTAAAATAGTAAAGAAAACAGGTCCAAATTTACTGAATAGACCTGTGAATTTTCCGAATTTTGTAAAAGTTGGGGGGTGCCGCACTGCCGCATCTAGAACAGTTGGGAAGTTGAAAGAACACTTGGGAAGTTGAAAGAGCACTTGGGAAGTTGGGAGAATACTTGGGAAGTTGGGAGAGCACTTGGGAAGAGTTTACAGAGCATAGAGAGCGCTTGGGAAGTTGGGAGAACACTTGGGAAGTTGAAAGAACACTTAGGAAGTTGGGAGAACACTTGGGAAGTTGGGAGAACACTTGGGAAGTTGGTAGAACACTTAGGAAGTTGGGAGAACACTTGGGAAGTTGGGAGAGTAAAGAACACTTGAGAGTAAAGAACACTTGGGAAGATGGAAGAACACTTGGTAAGTTGAGAGAAACTCTTACGTATTCTTTGTGCCTCTCGACGGGATAACGAAAGAAACTCAAAAATAAGACACAAAATAATGAAAACAAGTTTTATTTTGCTGATCAACCCTATCCTTACGGAAGCAGAAAATTTGGAACATTTCTGATTGGTCACTTGAAATCCCCGTGCTCCATGGAGCCAATCAGAAGCAACATCATATTAAATAAATAATTTCCCATATTAATCAGACATAGTTTGTCGCTACTCTGGCTTTAAAAAATTTTTTTGAACGTAACTTTAAAAGTTACTGTCCATGACCCAATGTTTCGACACCAATCTAGTATCTTCATCAGCTAGGGGTGATCGTTGTAAAGTTAGGATCCCTATTTATATCCTCATAGAACTGATGATGACGTTATCTATTAACAAGATGCAAATAAGCTTCTGCAGGTAATAAACCACCATCATCGCGATTCAATCTTGCTATCACAATTGCCGACAATAGACTAAGACAGGATGTTACTTTAGATCAAAGAACATCGTTGCCTGTTGAGGATCTAATAAAACTCTTGACTTTTTGTTTATTGTGTATGACGGCACTTACTGTCAAAGGTTTTTGGCACAGCCATGGGTTCACCCGTTTCTGCTGTGATTTCTAATTTAGTGATGGAAGACATTGAACAAAGATCCAGTGAAGCCTTTGTTTTGGAAACGATACGTCGATGATGTCATTTCCTCGGTATCCAAGAATGAAGTGGAAATTATTTTGAACCACTTGAACTCAATAGAGCCTTCAATTCAATTCACAGTAGAACGTGAAAAGAATGATTGTTTATCATTTTTGGATTCAGTCGTCAAACGAACAGACCACAGGAAATTAAAAACTGCTGTATACCGAAAACCAACACACACTGACAAATATCTTTCATTTGATTCTCACCACCCCATATGCCGTTTCTAGAACTTTGTTTTTTAGAGCTCAAGGCATACCATCTAGTTCCAATTCAAGGGAAAGTGAGCGAAAACATGTATTCGACGCTTTAATAGCCTGCGAGCCCCAACCCGCACTATCCTAATGATTTTCTAAAAAACTGTTTAAAACCTGCAGTTACTCCACCACGTACAAACTCTGAGAACGAAAGTTTGGTGATGGATTTTGCGGTTGTTCCGTATATTCAAGGGATTACGGAACCAATTAAAATAATCTTAGTTAGGTATAGTTTCAACGTAAAAGTGCTCAAAAATCTTTCTTGACGTTCGGTCATATTTTTGCAAAACCTAAGGATCGTATTGCGAAGGAACAGAGGAAAGACGCTATTTATTCCATTCCGTGCAATGACTGTGATCAGGAGTACATCGGTCAGACTAAACCTCAGTTTCGTACGCGTTTAAAATAACACCAAAAGGCTGTTTTCTTTTCAAAAAAGAAAAGTTCTGATCTGTCGGAGCACGCGTGCGTAACCTACCGGCCATGAGATTGCGTGGGAAAATTCCAAAATTATTACCACTAATCCGCGGTACCATCAGAGATGTTGTCTGGAGGCTTGGCGTATCAATAGCGCCAACGCCCCATTGAATCGCGATGACGGTGGTTTCTTACCAGAAGCTTATTTGCATCTTGTTAATAGATAACGTTCCTGACTTCTGAGAGTAATTTACAGCAAGTTTAAATGGATTTAAACTGGCAAAAACGTTTTTAATGAGTTTTCAACCACTTTTATAATTTCAAGTAAAAAGAGAAAGTAAATCTTATTGAAAATACTGCCTTTAAGCTGAAAGTGCTTTCTCCACATCCATTTCTAGATCATTTCAAAATATCTACAGCTATTCATCATGCTCAGTCATGCAAAATTTTAAAATTGTGTTCTGTACACATTCGATTCCTTGAATTTCTGGTCCTAAAGGCGAGATCTGTATGCCAAAACATTCAACATCTCTATCTACTGAAAGGTTTTCGACGTCTAAAGATTTCTGAACAACATTCACTGAATGAGCTCCGGTCTTGTCCTGCTTGCTTGCCAGAATAATCAAAGGAATTGATTGCAAGCAAGGTTCTTGTAAGATCTCATTTAGTTTATCCTTGGTGTCTAGAAAGTGATCTGCATCTGTTGAATCCACCATATATATGAGAAGGTCTGTGTCTGCTGTAAATTTATTCCAGTAACTTTGAACTTTTTCACCTCCCCCAACTAAAATGGAATTAAAAAAGGAATAAAAACAGGATATTTGCTATTGCTAAAATGAGAGCAATTAAAGGAGTAATGGACCATTGCAAAATAATCTCTTTTCTGTAAGTGCCAGAGGTGGAGGTTGATACAAGTCTTGTACCCATGAGTATCCATTGTACCCATGAGCTCTCTTCCCTCTGGGGAGGGAACAGAGCCACAATGAATTCTGCAAAGAAGACTATAGACCATGTGGTAGTCATGTTAAATGACAGAAGACAAGAATCATATTTCTTTGCGTTGACTTCTAGAAGAACAATGCAATGGTGATGGCCTAGAAATGGGGAAATCTGCTCACATCAACCACCTGTTAACAACATATTACATAAGCAATAGCAGACCATGTCGTCATCCAGAATTTAAATTACTCTGACTAAATGTTAATACAAGGCTTGTTGGTGGTAACTTAAGCTATTACGGTATGCATCATTTAAATCCAACCATGCCCACCCCCCAGGTCACTGCCGGGCATTTGATATGCTGACCAATCCCAGGGGTGGGGAATTTGAACCCAAACCTTTGCTCGGGGGTTGGGAATTAAATAATACAGTAATTTGAGCCTCGTTCCCTTTGGGCAACACAAAAGGCAGTGGGGGTAGGTGCAATTGAATTGCCACTCCCCGCATAGCATTGCTACAGCTTACAAAATGTGTTGTTGTTCAAGTGTGAATTGATCATGGAGGAGTAAAGCCTTAAGTCTATAGCCTACAGTAGACAAATTTAGCATAATTGACATACCTAGGAGGTAAAGGGTTAACACCTGCCTTGTAAATAGTATTTATATATAATAACCTGATATTTGAAAACACTGAAAATTGCTGTTGTTGCTTTCATGTTTCCCCTAGGGCTGGGGATTTGCCTCAGATTTTTGGCCCCACCATGGGGCATTTGCACCTGCATTTCATCCCCACTGCAGGAAATTAGCAGCATTTTTGAAACAAATGTCAAATGCCCAGGGGGATGGACACGCTTGTATTTGACTGATACATTACGTCATCCAACTGAAAAATGACATTAATTAGGACTGAGCCGTTTTACTAAATTATAAAGGTTCATTGATGTACCATTCATTTAGTATATTGTATATCAATATATTTATGAATGATTATTCGTATTTCTAGTTCTCTAAGTATATAAAAGACGACAACACTAACTTTCCCAGATATTAAGCAGAACTCCATTTGTGGTCACACACATTACATTAAACCCTTCTGTTGGTTTAATCTCATTGCCTCCGATGCCAGAGCCTAGATTTGCCAGTGCTGTCAAGAAAGTTGTCTTCCCACAGCCCTGTAATCCAAGAACCAATACCCTCTTTTGGACAGCCGGGCTATGTCTTTGTCCATTCTTTGGACTTTCGTCATACAAATCTACTGTAGGTCGTCGTAAATAGAGTTTATAAATTCCATAACTTGTTCCACACAAAACAGCACAGCCACCGATGATAAGACCGGCTTTTTTAAAGCTCCCTAAATCGTTAAACCAACTGTATAAACCCATGTTAAATCACTGCATCACTAATACTTTCACACGTGTGTCATCAGTAGTTCCACTATGTTCATAATATTTATGGACTTTGACATGATAGTGGGATCAAGGGATATTTAAGGTTATCTAGGGATATTACTTGTACATCCAAGATGGCGGAAAATAGATTTGAAAAAGAAGTATGTACGCATTTTATTTATTTACTGTTAAACTAAGCAACTAAGGTGCTTAAAAAGCATCTGTTTTCACAATCTATTTGTTCTCTCGTTTTAAACTATGCGTTGTATGTGTATTATCTTCTTCAAGACAATGATTTAAACCATAAATATTGTATCCCTATTCCAAACCCTAAATATCCCTACAAATTCACGGATTCCTCTGAGCCCAATATTAAATTTTTTTTTTAATATTGGGTGACATCGTAAAATATTGGACTGTCACGTGATGTTAATAGCGACAATTGATTGGACGATTACTGTATTCATTACATGATGAAATATAAAATAAGTTTTACTGTTTCAGTTAATAGGTCAAATTAGCCAATGAATTAACATGCACAAGGATTTCTTAATTTAAAAAATAGAGTACTTTGGATATATAGCTTTAAAGCAAAAAGATGGTGAACTGAGATTTGGTATATATCATTAAATTCCATGGCGGTAGGAACCAGGGGGGCAAGGGGAGCCAGTGCCCCCCTAATAACCAGAAGCAGGGGCTGAGCCCCCCTAAAAATTAGACGTAAAAGTACGAGTTTTTTGTGTGATCATTTCAGCTTTTTTCTTTCCTATCTACTTTGTAGCAGTGGTAAGCATTGTTTCTACTTTCTAGTTATTTTTTTGGTTTCTACTTTTCTGATCATTTTGATGATTTTGCAATAGTAATATAAACATTAGTTAATGTTTGTCAGCTGTGATTGTACAATTTCTGTGTCTCATAACGTATTATAATAAATAATTAATATAATATCATTACTTTCAAAATTATTAGCCAAGCAGCAATTTTGGTATTTTTTTTGCTAAAATTCAAGGTAGAAAATCATATATTCTGTAATTACTGCAATACTGCTGCCTGATCCCAGGGCTGGTGGCACTTTCCCGTACTCATAAGTTTCAAACACAGACCAGGCACCATGACCATGTGCAACTAGTCTACTTAGTATGATATTGACAAAGGAAGTAAAGGTTATAAACTAAAATGATGTTGCTTATGATCATAATATTTTGTTGTAAAACTGACCCCAAAATGCAGGAAATCGCATTTCAGAGAGTTAGAAATCAAATATTTTCTGGGGGAGCATGCCCCTGGACCCCCCTACAGGGTTCTCGCACCCTGTTATATTTGTTGTATTTCTGCCTTTATTAAAATGCAGTTTCAAAAGTGGTCTGGTATTCTATAATTGCTCCCAAACATGCAATGACCGATCCAATACTCAAGAGGACTATGGGATAAAGAAACCTGAAACTATGGATGTGAGAAAGTGCTCCCTCCCAGGGTGTATTCAGTGTAAACACCACACTGAAGATACTGCTGAAATCATCAAACCGATGCCAAGGGTTAGGAAAGTTGTACATGGTTATGAGGTCTGGGGGCATGCTCCCCCAGAAAAATTTTCCAGCCCCATAGATGTGCATTTAGCACGAGATTTGAATTTCTGTGAAGAATTTTCCAAAAATGTACACCAAGACTATACAATAGTACTTTGTTGATCATAAGCTGACACATAAAAAAAGAACGATTGCACACCAGTACTCCAAGCGTTTTTGAAATCCACGCCAAAGATTTTTGGCATTACCTACATGGAATGCTGCCTCCCATGGCTCCCTACCTGGGTGATCAGGTACTGTAGATTCATTTAATTTTACTATCCTGTGGTGGTGTTTCCAACAGTACTGTCATGAAAATCAGTCACAAAATAATGGTTACCAGTATGTGAGTTCAAATCGATCAGTCATGTATTGCCCATGATAATACTGTTGATTGTTGAATAACAGACTTTTGTTGCAAATGTCATAGATGAGACATGGGGTAGCTGGTGGGTACACATCGGAATTTAGTGAAGTTGATGAGGAAGAACGAAAGAGGTTTGTTTAATTGTCATTACAAATACTGGCTGCCATAAACTGCTAAAATTATTCTCAAATTAACAGTCAATTCTTAAATATTTTTTAAAAAAGACCAATTTCTTTGCCAGATTTTGGAGAGATGATAAACTGTCAGGTATTGAGAGAAAATCAAACTGTACATTTGGACTTCCTTCAAAAATATCTGTTGTACAAGAGTATGAAAGGTACAGAAAAGAGGACTAATTAAAATATCTAGGATTTTAAATAGTGTTTTTATGTATTTTATACAAGTGAATAATATTATTACTATGGGTATCAAGTTTGTTTGTTCAGCTTCCATATGATATTTAGTGCAGGGTCATCAACATACAAATTCTCCTTATTGGTCCCAAAACCTTTCTTATAGTACTAGTTGAGTAAAGTTGTTTTAAAAACATGTCAGTTTATCTTTGGAGTTTGGTGATCATTTCCTTTATTCTCATTAACTAGAGCTATACTTGGTTAACAGCGGCCGCGGAAGCTATTTTGAAGTGAGGGGGCTAAATTCTCGGCCAAGCTAGAGGGGTCCGGGCATGCTCAAATTGCTCAACTTCGATTGACTGCTGAGCGAACGCCGGAATCGTACTCCATATTACTAGTATCCGGTAGGCAATAGTTTGAAAAATATTCGTTGTATACTGCTGAGTAATGCATCAAATTGAAGCTTGTAAACAGCAGATTTCGAACGTTTGGCAACAAATTATAAAAGCCTCGAGCATATTTCAATGCTGAACAACGCTGTCCAGCTCAAGCTATTGCGAAATTTTAACTTAAGCCTAACTAGTTCGGGACCAGCGTCGGTTTGCGCGCGATTTTCTCGGCTTACTTGTGTTGTCGTTTTGATTTCGGAAGTTTCGACCAAGATTAGGATAAATACGCAAACATATAAAAATAAACATAATCGGCGAAAAAAGTGGGGGGGCTACCTCCGTGTTCCGCGGCCCCTGGTTAACCATTGATATTATTAGAAGTTAGGTGATGGTCAAGGGAAGGAACTTCATTTCTTTTTATATATTCCAGAGAGGAAGCAAAGACTCACAGATTTCATGCACTTTCCCTTGATGCTGTATCCTTTGATGATAATAGAGAAAATAACATAATTATAACATAGGTTATATATCATAAATTGTATATAAAGAGTTAAGTTATTATTTATAGTTTTTGCTTCTTGACTTTGTTCAGTATTCTCGCCATAAGTTGTATATCAATAATTACCTGAAGTATTATGGAGGGACTTTGAATGATTTTAAACGAGACAGGTAATTCAGCTAGCTTGGCTTATTAAAATAGATTCCATAAGGTCAATATATTTCTGTTAATTAATGCATTTGTTGTGACAGTTCAAAAGACAAAACAGATCATGATGTCCTCAGGGAACAGCACAGGTAGATATCATCATAATTATTTTTGTTTAAATTATACGTATTTTCCGGGCGATTACGCGCGCGTAATCTATTGATTTTTTTTTTAAAGTTGCTGTGCGTTATAGGATGGTGCGCGTGATGCATTACCAAAAAATGTTTTACAGTTTCAAAAATAAGTTAAATAGGTTTCACAAGAAACTGAATGGTGTCAAATTACCTAAAATTCTGAAACTCGAAGCGTATCGTCCAAAATGTCAGGTTCACGCGGATGGCTACCAGCTGAATAGACGCATGAATCGAAGGCATGTACTGGAGCGCGGTGATGCCTGCGAAGGAGGCTAGGCATGTACATTGTGCAGTATACTTCACTTCGTACTGGTGTTTTGCAACAGCTCCATAAAATAAGAAAGACGACCTGTTGGCCTTGTTCCACAGTGACACAGAAGACGAAGATTTTGAAGGCTTCGAAGAAGACGACTTCTAAAAGATGGCTGAGCTACCAAATTTACGAAAGAATCAAACCATAATATTTCGAAATGTATAATAAAACGGCATTCAATAAAAAATAAATATATTACAACTACTATTTTTATTAAGTCACACTGACTGGTTTAACATTTTTTCCACTTTTAAAATATAAAACTGCTAGTCGTCAAAAATTTATTTTGATGCCAAAATTGGCAACTGCACGTAATACGGGGTGCGCGTAATCCCCCGGAAAATACGGTAAACGCAGTTTTATCCCTGTTTACTGTATGCTGGAGATTGTCATTGCCATGTCTTCTCCTTTCGTCATCTCATCTTCCACCTCCATCCTCACATTTCCTGTCCCTTCCACCTCCATCCTTACACATTTCCTGACCCTTCCACCTCCATTCTTACACATTTCCTGACCCTTTCACCTCCATCTTCACACATTTCCTGACTCTTCCACCTCCATCCTTAGTCCTTACACATTTCCTGACCTTTCCAACTCCATCCTTACGCATTTCCTGACCATTCCACCTCCATGTTCACACATCTCCTGACCCTTCCACCTCCATCCTTACACATTTCCTGACCCTTCCAGCTCTATCCTCACACATTTCCTGACCATTTCACCTCCACCTCACACAGCACATACCCGAATCAATCTTGCTTTCCTCATTACCTCACCTATCCCCACAATAATCATTCTCTTCTTCAAGGTATTTACGTTTGTACAATTTATGTACTATAACTTTTAGGCCCATTTCAAACATCGAACTTTTCATTTGCTGAACCTAATGCAATTAGCAAAATGTTTGTTCATGCTTTTTTGCATGAAATTCAGCACATGACATTTGAAACAGGCCTTAGTAGTGCATTTACTATATAACTGACTTGGTTTTAGATTTGTTTGGAAAGATGATGATGAATTGGATAATTCGTGGTATGATTTCTGTTTGTTTTAATGCCTGAGAATTAATGCCATGGCTGTAAAACCAATGATAATAATAAATATGAAAGCCGCTAAGTTCTCAAAAGAACTGGATGTAGTCTAAAAAAGAGAAATAAGAGAACTTCAATATGTTGAAAAATATTTCAGTAAAAGTACTTGTATATTTCCATGGACGACGTCTCGGACGATCTGTCTTTCTTCAGGTCAGATGGAGAATGAGAGCAACGCGCGTGTTGATGGAAATACAAAAGTAGTTTCACTTAAGTATTTTTCTTAAAGTGTCATGTCATCCTCGGGGCTTTATATATTTATACTAAATTGGAACATATACTATTGTAAGAAGATTTGTAATATATCTTCTAAGGCGAAAATTTCATCTTCATTTACTTTTTTGCAGTTAAAGTTACTGGACATGACGTCAAATGAGGAATTTTTGAAGCAAAGAAACAAAAGAAAACTGATTTGCATTGCCTCATTTGACGTCACGTCCGGTAACTTTGACAGCGAAAAGCTGCATGAAAGATGAAATTTTGGCGCTTTCTCCATATTTGAACAACCGAAATACAAACGAATCCTAACCCAAATCCTATCCCTAAAACTAACTTGGGTTGATGCTATAATAATTTTACATTTCGGTTGCTCATATATCGAGAAAGGGCCGAAATTTTCGTCTATAAGATATTCTATAATTTTGTTCAGGAAGGTTTGTTTGTCCGAAATGCTAATAAGTGTGACTTGAATATCAAATATTACGAATATTACAAATGTGTAAATTCCCCAATGATGATATAGGCACTTTAAGTAATTTTACTTAAGTACTTTTTCTTAAATATGAGGCGCCACAACTTTGCCAATGTAATATATTGCACACGTTACTCTCGATCTCCATCTGACCTGAAGGACACATCGCCCAAAACGTCATCAATGGAAATAGGTTATTAGTTCTTTTAGTTAAGTATTTTTCGACATGTAGGTTAATGATGAATTTCTTATTCAGGGAGAAAAGGCTTGCCAAGAAATATTATGACAAATTATTTAAGGAATATTGTATTTCTGATCTCAGGAGATACAAAGAAAATAAGGTGAATGTAGTGAATGAAATGAATATTCAAGAGCTTGAGTACTAGTCTGTATACTATCATTAATACCCAATCTCATACCCAGACCCAATGTATCCAGACCCAATGTATCCAGACCCAATGTATCCAGACCCAATGTATCCAGACCCAATGAACCAACGAGATTGATTAATACCATGCTTTATCAGCCTTGTACCCAGGCGCTTGTTTTGCTTTGCCCGGCTTATTTGCGTGTAGGCGCGCGGGAATACACGCGGGGAGTCGCATCCACGCGCGCGTCACGCGCGAGGCTGATGCTTTATTATATGACACGTAATAAGCACGTAAAAATACAGGTCCGAAATATTGTAAATGTTATCGTGGTATTTTCATCTATCCTCGTATCCACTTATATTTTATCAAGGCCATATAATAATCTATATTTATTAACCTTACTCGTTTGGTCCGTGATATTTCACTAGTGTACCTGTAGACTAAACGAGCAAGGTTAATAAATATAGGTAAGTTATGGTAGTAAGTATTTTTCTTCATACAACATTTCTTAACAGACATAGTTTGACGCTACTCTGGCTCTAAAAAGTTTTTTGAACGTAACTTTAAAAGTTACTGTCCATGACCCAACGTTTCGACACTCCAATCTAGTGTCTTCATGTGATCGTTGTAAAATTAGGATCCCTGTTTATACCCTCATAGAACCGATGATGACGTTATCTATTAACAAGATGCAAATAACGTTCTGGTACATCGATCAGACTAAACGTCAGTTTCGTACGCGTTTGAAAGAACACTGCAAAAGTCTGTTTTTCTTTTCAAAAAAGGAAAATTCTGCTTTGTCGGAGCATGCGTGCGTAACCAACCATGAGATTGCGTGGAAAAATTACAAAATTATTACCACTAATCCGCGGTACCATCAGAGACGTTGTCTGGAGGCTTGGCATATCAATAACGCCCCATTGAATCGCGATGACGGTGCATGGTTTATTACCAGAAGCTTATTTGCATCTTGTTAATAGATAACGTCATCATCGGTTCTATGAGGGTATAAATAGGATCCTAACTTTACAACGATCACCCCTGATGAAGACACAAGATTGGAGTGTCGAAACGTTGGGTCATGGTCAGTAACTTTTAAAAGTTACGTTCAAAAAATTTTTTTAAGCCAGAGTAGCGTTAAACTATGTCTGATTTATCACCTGGTTGTGTCTGGAAATTATTTGTTAACATTTCTTATGTTATGTATTTCTAGATTGCGTTGAGGTGGAGAATAGAAAAGGAAGTTCTCTCTGGCAAAGGTGAGTGATTTCAATCTGCGCTAACCTAATATTATGCATGTCATTTGTTTTGTTGAGAATGTTTAGATTCTTTGATAATTATATATAAAATACAGGAAAATGACAGAATTTCACTGTCAATAATAAACAATTATTGGATGAGGTGAAGCATGATATCGAGAATATGCGGATAACGCAAACCGAGCTATTGATAATTCTCAATATCATGCGAAAACAGAATCCAATGACTGTTTTATTGTGCATAAGACGTCCTAAATTCCATCCTGTTTCCGTGTTTCGGCGTAAAAAAGTTTCAACACTTCACCGAGCGGGATCCTTTTCTTCGGGTATTTCACTTATTTTCTTCCCTTTCAAATAGTCGTAGAAGATTCCCAGAGCTGTCTTCGTAGCTCGTTTTGTGTTCACTGCCTCCTTGTCATCTAATAGTTTCTTCAAATCGTTTTCTGTTACGTTGGCGAATCTTTGCGAAGAACCCGCCATTTTCCCATGTTCTTTCGCCGTAAACAAGCTGCTAGCAACAGGATATTGGAATAATTATGTCATAGCTACACTTTTTGAAACATAATATTGGAACATTGACGTCATATGAAGCTGATGTCACGAATTAGCTGTGTGCCAACAGCCAATCAAAATCGAGATAGAGTAGAGAATGCATAATAATATGTATGAACAACTGTACTTCCGTATTTACCTTCGACGACGTTTTATTTAAATTTAAATCCTTATTTACAGTGGAAATACCCCAATAATTGTGTCATTGATTATCTGAAAATTACTTTATTCCTATGCCTAATGATTTTTACTATAACTACACTGTATACAACATTACAGAAGATCATTACTCGTGAACGTCATTGCTCTGTAAGCTCATTTCAATTTCGCCTTTTTCAATATCTTGATTTTATTTAATATTTAATTACTTATTAATTCATATCTATTTGTATTTTTATTTTTAAGTTTGTAATATTTTATGGTTGATGTGATGTCCCGCAAGTTTATCAACTTAAATAAATGTAGATGTAGAATACAGTCTGAAACTTCATCAAAGACAATGTGTAACTAGTACAATTATTTTTACATATTCTTTCGAAATATCAGATTTTGAGATTGGGAATAGGACAATAAGTTTCATTGAATTCATTCAGTTTTTGTATGCATTACGTGCCTATTTTTAATGTTGTTTAGGACAGTTCATCTGTGGTAATAAGAAATGTGATGTTACATCGGATCTTCAAAGCTGGGAGGTACTATAACAGAAAAAATAACAAAGGACCTTCCTTCTTTTACATATCTCATATTCATTATTTGTTATTGTTTATATCTGATTGGCTTATTTTTATCACGTGATTGTTTTGTTTATAAAAGTTTGATTGATACCCAGTTACGTTTCACTCTCTGACGAATGACCTCCCCTCGAAACATTTGACCTCCACTCGAAACATTTGACCTCCCCTCGAAACATTTGACCTCCACTCTAAACATTTGACCTCCACTCTAAACATTTGACCTCCACTCTAAACATTTGACATCCACTCTAAACATTTGACATCCACTCGAAACATTTGACCTCCACTCGAAACATTTGACCTCCACTCGAAACATTTGACCTCCACTCGAAACATTTGACCTCCACTCGAAACATTTGGCCTTCCCTCGAAACATTTGACCTTCCCTCGAAACATTTGGCCTTCCCTCGAAACATTTGACCTTCCCTCGAAACATTTGACCTTCCCTCGAAACATTTGACCTCCCCTCGAAACATTTGACCTTCCCTCGAAACATTTGACCTTCCCTCGAAACATTTGACCTTCCCTCGAAACATTTGACCTCCACTCGAAACATTTGACCTCCCCTCGAAACATTTGACCTTCCCTCGAAACATTTAACCTTCCCTCGAAACATTTGACCTCCCTCGAAACATTTGACCTCCCTCGAAACATTTGACCTTCCCTCGAAACATTTGACCTTCGCTCGAAACATTTGACCTCCACTCGAAACATTTGACCTCCACTCGAAACATTTGACCTCCCCTCGAAACATTTGACCTCCACTTTAAACATTTGACCTCCACTCGAAACATTTGACCTTCCCTCGAAACATTTGACCTCCACTCGAAACATTTGACCTCCCCTCGAAACATTTGACCTCCACTTTAAACATTTGTCCTTCCCTCGAAACATTTGACCTCCACTCGAGACATTTGACCTCCACTCGAGACATTTGACCTCCACTCGAAACATTTGGCCTTCCCTCGAAACATTTGACAGGCCTGAATATTATTTTTGGAGCTCGGCGGACACGATGTCCGGCAACAGAGAAAATCGGCCGGACAACACCACTTTTCTGCCGAACATTCGGTATGCAGCACGGTCTTATAAAAATACGCTATACAGCATGTTTGTCACTTCAGAAAAAGTAAGGTTCAGTCTACGCTATCTGGCATGATGCCGTCCAAGAAAACTGTTGATAACTGGGGAACTGTTTCCACTTGCTACGTTATGTCACAGGGTTCTGATACATGCTTAACTAGGGCTTGCAGGTGCTCTGAAATTGCAATTCCCGAGGTAGAAAGTGGCCTCCAAAAAAGTTCGAGAGGTACCGACCTGGGTCAGATTTAGGTCGGCATTTTATTGCCCATCTCAATTTTGAGGGCTGCAGATGTGCCGAATACTGAAGAAGTCAACTCGGCCGCACAATAAACAACAGCTTCAAGATGCCCGTCATATTCAGGCCTGGTTCAAAGGCTGATTAACACTAACCTAATCTATAATCTACTATGTTTTTATACGTTCCATTGGACTATTTTAGCTCAAACTGTTGGCTTACTTCCCTGCAACTTTCAGGTTTTCGTGTCGCAAGTTGCGACCAAATGTTGCCAAAACTTGATAGTTCTTTCTTTCCAGGTAAATTTTGCATACGTTGAACATGGTGAAAAGAAAAATGCTTTGGTTAAATTACGTAAGTCATGCACACATGTGCTGATGTCTTCCTGTCCGCAGGCGCTGAGTCAAGCAAAAGGAAGGAATAAATCAATCAGATAAATCTCGTTTATATAATACAATAACTTTATTTCAGTGTCTAAGTTATACTTTATCTTGTCTAAATACTAATAAGTTATAAGTAAGACAATATCTATAATAAAATAATTACAGTGAGGTTGATTGTATAGAACATGAAAGTTCACAGCAACTTCGTACCCAGTTTCTTATCTCCGTTCCAGCCCGAGTTCACAGCAGTTACTGCTATTTTACAAATGTTCCAATCTCACTGACTTTTAAATCCGTTAAGACTTCTCTAGTTCGTAATGTAATTATTCAACCTTAACGATAACTCTAGTTGACAGTATTATATCTAGGTATATCGAAATAACTATTTGTTAATGAGCAGCGAGATTGTTTATTATTTATTCCAATGATTTTTTGAACTAGGACTGTGTCTAGAGTGTTCGCACAAACTCAACTACCATCATAAGTAAGCACTTACTGAGAAAGTTAATATTTGGCGTTTATACTCGATTTCATTAGCTGAAGATTAAGGTGATATTCTAACAATATTTCAGGAAAAAACTGGTGCAACCTAAAACAATGAAGACCAAGAAACAACATAGAAAGGAAAAACGAAGGAAGGTATCTGATGAACACGAGAAAAGCAATGACCATTCCTCAGACGAAGAAAAAGGTAAGTACATGATTATTATGTACACTAGAAATACGAATCCGCAATAATCCCCTCGCTCGCCTTTTCTATACCCCCCCGGGATTTTCCCCATTCATGGTCTTCAGACTCACACGCCGTGTATTAATTTGTTGATGGCCGTTTCGTCGTAGAAATTTATTTTTTAATTTTTTAGTTATCTCGGCCAATATTTAACCGATTTCAATTCTGAAAACAGATTTGGAATTACCTAGTCAAAGTACATAACATACGTGTCTATTATATTATGAGAACATGCATTGCAACGTGAATTTCGACGACCTTTCGTGCAACTTGTCGAGCAAAAAACCTATTGTGAGACAATTTCCACGTGCAAGCCGTAGTAATACTTTCAACATTGCAAGCAGCTAAACGCATCCACTGTTTTTATTTCATAGATAGAGGAAAAGAAGAAGATAAATTGAAGAAAGATGAGTTGCAGAAATCTTTGCATACCTCTGATGAAGGCGGCATTTGGGAAAAACCTGCTACCGGCGTTACTGTCGAAAAAACTAGGTATAGGTTTCAGCCGCTAGTGATGTAACTCACACTGTGTTGTCTTTCCGTTTCACTCTATGATGAAGGGCCTTCGCAACGTTAGACCTCCTACACACTATTTCGGCAGTACACAGTAGAGTTTTCGATTTGTAGCTGGATAGCGACTCATCCACTTGATGGCGACTTATCTTGGCTTCGTACAACCTATACCCTAGATAATCCCAGATATTTAGGGAGCTGTCATTAATTCCACCAAGGAGATAACTATAAATCAAAAGTTGGTGGGGCTACGAAAACATTTGGAAAACCTTTGAGAAAACAAATATTTATAACATAGGAATTGATATACGCTATGTAAGTTCAAGAAATATCCATATAAAGTTGTTTTGAGAACCCCTTGCAATTATGTAAATGTATATATAGTTTGGATTTCAGCGGTTCCTAATAAGAGTTCAGGAATGCGAAAACCCGCCTGAAAACAAAATTGATTGTTTTCGTTGCTCTATATGGCAGACTACCCTCAGTTTCCAGCACTCCTATGTTGTCGGTATGAATGAAAATTTAATATGTGCTTGGCCACGAAACTAAAACAAAATGTATAGTTGGGTCACGAAACTTTAACAAGAATTTTCAGTTTTCTTTCTGCCCCCCCCCCCCCCCCCCCCCCCACCCCTCTTCCCGGGTGGAATTAATGACAGATCCGTTAGACAAATAAATGAAACAGCTCTTACATATATTTTCTTTTTTTCCTTTTCACTTTAGAGAAGACGAATTTGATGATTATTTTGACGACATGTTTCTGTGAGCTTATTATGAATGATCTTGTTGCAGAGACAACAGCAGAAACAATTGTCAAACAAATGTAGTATGCAATGGGATTCATTGCTTTTAATCCAGCAATGAGAAAGCTGCATGCTTTTGGAAAGTTTACAAGCGATCGGGGAAACACTGAAATATACAAAGTCTGACTATTTTAAGAATTTTATTTAAGTTACAGGAAAGTTAAAGGACATTGGCAACAAAAATTAAGTTTGTCTAATATGAAAGAACTCGTAAAATGATAGAGTAACACCTTTTACAACTTTTCCGTATTTTACTTCGTTTTTGAAATATTTCCGTTTGTTTGATATGTAAATGAGATGGTCTCTTACGTCAGGTGCAGGGTTTTTCAATCATTAAAAAATGTCTTATATCTCAGTGACGCTAAGTTTACAACGTTCATTATCACGAGGAGTTATTATACGCACATTTTCAAGTAGATTTGTGGAACAAACTTGAAGATGACACCTGACGTCAGAGACCATCTCATTTACATATCAAACAAACTGAAATATTTCAAAAGCGAAGTAAAATACGGAAAAGTTGCAAAAGGTGTTACTCTATCATTTCACGAGTTCTTTCATGTCAGACAAACTTAATTTGTGTTGCCAATGTGCTTAAGAGGGGAAAGTTAAGAGGTCGGTTATATTTTGATCTATTACGCATGCTGTGATTGGTCAGTTACGGTGTATACAAACACTGTTATGATGTCACGGTATATTTTATAGTCTTATTTTATAAAATAAATATAGGACATGGACGCTTTGTGTTTACTGATGCAAACATTAAAGGCAGTTTGGGATTTGCATCAGGCTATGTAAACACAGGCAGTAATTTTCGATTTTTATAAGTAATAGCATGGCATTGAGGTTGATTAGTGATTACGGTAAATGTACCCGAAAGCCGAGGGAGGACTTTTACTAAACCTCCCGAGGCTTGTGGGACATTTAATCACTAATCAACCGTAATGCCATGCTATCACTTTGTAATATTATGGCCACCGAGACAATAGGAAATTCAACAAGTTGAAATGGAATAAAACTTTGTGAGTTGCTATTAATGGTATTGGGAATTCGACAATGAAGTAATGGTTCACTTCATGTCTTCTTTAGTTATTCTGTTTAAATGTTTTAGAGTAGTTTAGCAGATATATAAGCTGGATGAGTAGCGTGTTTTGCAGTGCAATTTGAGTAAAATAAAACAGGTCTTTTGTATAAACATTAGGTAAGATTAGTTACTAATCGTGCCTAATGTCATCAGGTTATTTAGAGATTAATCGTCCCTCGTGAAACAAAGGATTTCGAGATAGCCATGATATTACTTAAATAATTACATTCAATATGTAAAATACTCGTACTGTGTACGCGAAGCGAAAGTCCTGGGTTCGAAGAAAATCCAAGATGGCAGGCGTGAGGCGAAAACGTACTCAAAAGAATAAACGTGTTAATTCAACAGTAAATGGAAGAAAACGTAAGAAAAAGAATAGGATGAATGTCAATATAACAAGGTGATTATTTTTGGTGATATCTGAGAATGAATGACTCCTTAATCAAATTCATGAAGAAGAATGCTATTATAAAGTTTCTGACTATTTCAGTTTTTTAAAGGTTGAAATAATCCTCTTCGTTTTAGCAAAGCTGTTCGTCAATCATGGGACCAACGTAAAACACTAAAACAGAATTTTAAAGATATTGGCCTATCCTATAATCCTAACAAAACTATACCTGTTAGAAAGAAAGAGGTACTGATCAATTTTTTTTTAATTTTTTTTAATTCATTGCTGTATTTTCAAATTATTAAGAATGTAAACGCATTTCAGGATAAAAATGACGAGGCAATGGAAGTTGATAAAGTTCAAAATAAGTCTGTTATTAAAGGTAAAGTATCCTATTGAAAAAAAGAGTATACTTAAACATTGTGTGGGGTAGGGTAGGTAGGGTTAGGGGTGGCGGGTTTGCAAACTCTGGTTTTTCAGCTCTGGCTGGTTTACAACTCTGATCTCCAACTGTTGGTTTACAGTTCTAATATCCAGCTCAACTTTGTCCCCAAGGTCTTCTGGTGAAAACCACAAAACTGTTGAACAAACTCAACTTGACAACCAGCTCATACAATATGAATTATTCTAGGAAAGAAAACTTTATAGAACAACCGAATAGGCTATGCCACAGCATTTTATAATTGTTGTGTTGTAGTAGTGGTTTAGCGGTTACCACACATCTCATTCATGGGAGACAGACACAGGTTCAAATCCTGGGTCAGACCTCTACTCAGGATCTTAAAAATAATCGAGGAGAAAGTGCTGCCTTTGCAATAATATCAGCAAATCATAAGACTTTTGGGTCTTCTCGGATAACGACCTTACATCGTAGGTCCTCAGCACCCCTATCAACTTTAAAAGTAACTTTAAAAGTTACTGTCCATGACCCAACGTTTCGACACTCCAATCTAGTGTCGTCATCAGGGGTGATTGTTGTAAAGTTAGGATCCCTATTTATACCGTCATAGAACCGATGATGATGTTATTATCAACGATTGTTAATAGATAACGTCATCATCGGCTCACCAGATTAACTTCCTCCAACTAGAAACTAGAAACATATAAGCATTTTCCCAATTATAATAATGAAATATCTCTTGTTTACTCTGTTTATACAATTATCCATGTTCCATCCCACAACTAGGAGATTGACTTTCTCAGTCACCATATTGTTTTCTGGTTTTTTTTCGACTGTTGTTTAACTTTGTGCACAGTTCTATTTCCCAGAGGATGGAAATTGTGTGAATAAGCCACACAATTTCTATCGAGGTTAGGCAAAAAATGTAAAGAAAAGCCATTATCGATTGTTGCAAACGTCTACCCTGGGAACGAGTCATTTTCCCATAGAAACATGCACAGTTTTCAGTAGCTGGCCGTGCAAAATGTCAGCCGAAATTTGAGTTGTTTTTCTAGAGAAAACAAATCAGCAGAGTGTAATATAACGGTCTGCACAGACATTTTACCCGCAGTAATTTCTCCCTCATTCTCGCAAAATCAAATCGTAATCGGTTACACATGCAAGATAGCCAGCCTTTTCTAGCGCACACTGTTTTGAGTTATTAAATGCGAAATATCGCTTATTCGCTTGTTTTTAAACTTCGAAGCTAATTTCTCAAACTGTTCGTATAATCTACAGACTGCATATAACATGCCTATTGGACCAGGGGAATCCTTTACATAGGTGATTTTTCTGACCCTTACGTATGGGATATAGTGGATGACTCACTAAAGTATTGAACATCATAGATCTGCACAAATGGTTCAATCACATGTGTTAAAAAGAGAAAAATTTGCAGCAAAAATATCTTGTGTAAACGGGCCTTTACAATGCGTGAATTGGATATCTTAATTTGAAACCGAATAAATAATTTGCTGAAGCAAAATCGGAGAGTACCTCATTCGAATATCTCATTCGGCCAAAAAAAACCCGTAGTTGTTAAATTAAAATTAAAAAATTTTTCTTCATTGAATTCAAAAATAACTGGTGTCCGATCATGTCCAACCAAAACCTGGGTTGGTCTGACATTATGTCAGACCAAGTTTTTGGAATTATATTGCACTCTGCAAATCAGGCTCCCCAGTTATGAAAACCTACTCTGGTGAATGCAATCATTGTGCTCGCCTATTTTTTACGGATAGTCTCAAAGTTTCATCAAAATTGCAAATTAGAATAGCCATATTTCCTTTAGAGCTCGAAGCTGAAGCATCAAATGGTACTAAAAAAGAAAAACACATTTCCCCTGGTGAAGCAACGTTCCTCTGGGAGTTAATAAAAGATCACGGTGACAACTACAAGGTGAAAATGATCACATGAATGATTGAAAATAGTGAAACGTCATCTTGAGCGTAATGACACAGTGAAACATAACTAAGCCTAGTACTTCTCACTTATGTAAGAAGAAGTTTCAGTTTTGAAATCTGATTCTGATCATTGTCAACTAAATGTTGCACCCTAGCCTGCGAGATTGCACCCAGCACCCTATGTCATAAATGGACCCACTCAACTTTTGGAGGTTTTATTTGTCAACATTTAGGGTTCAAACTTCTAAACTAATAACTTTAGTAAATGGTGGTAGTGTCCTCAATAAAGGAAGGCTCAAAACATTAAATTTCGGGGGAAATACACCAGCCCCTACATCTATGAAAAGCAACCACTGTCTAGTATAACTCAAAATGAAAGTGAACAACAAGTTACGTCAATGTTTTTACTTTAAAGGCAAGTAATTTCATCTTCTGCTTTATATCTATAACTACACAGTTAATAATCACGGTCGTGTTAAACTATAGAAACAGAGGCATTGGTTGTAATGAATTGTGGCAAAAGAGATAGCAAGAAAGTAGTTGGACCGGGAGGAGGGTGTCCTATCCGGCGGCCTGAAATGGGGATCGCCCATTTCAGAGAGACATTGACGAAGTCTGAGGGGTGCTCAGCCCTTGTAGGTCAAAAAATGCCTTTGCCCATCCAAATCCTTCACGTGGGTGAAGTGTGTGAGGCACAGCACTTCTGTGAAGTGATAAGGATGTCACCACTTCCTGCCACTCATTAAATTATAATTAAATCTTAAACTTGTTTAAAGTTATTTACAACAATTACTTCTATGATATTTAAATATGCGAATTGTTATTACAAAAGGGATGTGGTGGGTGGGAGAAAAACTCCTGCTTAGAGAACGCTTTTCTTGTGAACTCTTGTTCTGGCTGTGACAGAAATGATCACCGCCTCTTTTGCCTCAAGGCGGAATGTTTTGGTAGGATTATATTTTGATAAGAATTTAGGTTTGGTTTAATCTATTTCTTAATCTGAGTACTAATTAGCTTTATCTGAAGTGGTTTTCATTGCTTATCTTGCTTTTGCACCTGAGAGTAATTTTATGTTTGCCAAGTGAGAAACAGCGGCTGCTCCAGGCTAAGCGATTGTATTATCTCTCACTCCCTTTTATTAACCTTAATTTGTTCAATAACAAATTTATAACTAACACAAGGTGGTTTTTTATCTATTTCTGAGGACATTGGCAACGAAAAATAAGAACATTTTATATCGAAGTGTATGACTATGAAAATGCTCACAACACATTTTGAAAAGTTGAATAAACCATGTCAAAACGCCGCCATTTTGAATATGACCGTGACGTCATGTGTTGGGAAGTGTTGTGTTTCGTACTTTTGTGCTACTTATGGTGGGGCCACGTATTGACCAGTTTATGTTGTAATAGCGATTACTAAAATAACGTTGAGAAGAAGCTTAATTTCTTTGCATTTCTGCCAACACTGACCGATTTACCCAGCACATGACGTCACAGGTCAAACCCTAATTCGCCTTTAATATGCGTTACAAGCATTTTTACAACCTCAAACTAGGATATTCCGGTTATTTAGGTCACATTCTTTGATCAAAAAGGTACCTTTGTTGCCAATCTCCTTTAACTAAGTTATTAAAGGTCTCTGTCAATATAATGTGACTTGGTTTACTGTTAAATTCGTTATTAAAGACTTTTATTTTTGTTATTCTAGGTCATGAGTCTTGATAAACGAAACTACTACCAGCATACTGAATGTCAACTGAGGAGAAAATGTACCAAATTTTTAAACTCCAATCAAGATTTCAGTACTTATTTAAATCAAGCATGAATATGAACTTGTTGGTCATTGACATCTTTATTTTGTAGAAAAAAATAAAAATCATACTATAATTTAAAGGACATTGGCAACATAAATCACAATTTCAAATTTTTGACTTTATGATAAAAAACAGGCTTACGAAGGTAATCCAAGTAAACAAAACTACTCTTGTACAAAACAACACCACTAATTTTGACCAAAGACAATTCTGTCATCCGCCATCTTGTAATACTTTCGGTAAAATGAACAGGTTTTGTGATTGGTTGATTCTATTGTTTTAATCAACCAATCACAAAACTTGATAGTATAGGTAGGTGGCGACCCATTACTTTGACTAATTAACTGGGAAATTGGTGACGTCACACCCGGGATAAACCTGATGAAACTACTCTGTGAGTAGCGGAGTTTCCGCGGAATACTTTTTAAAATGGTGTGGTTCAATTAAAAAAGTAAGACATTCACAAAACTCGAGTTTCAAACTTATAAAGACACGAGGATGGCTAGATAAAAATTTTGCTTTACCCAGGTTGTGACATCACACGCTTAGGCCAAAAAAAACAACATTGGTATCCGATTTGCTGACCCTGCCTAGTTTTTTAGTAAAATGCTGACCCTAATCTTTTTATTGAAATTTTGAGAAGCCTGGGATAGCAAACATGGCTGCCGATCTAGGCAGCGTCCTCAAGATTAACGTAATATTTGGAGAAAAAAAAGAAAACCAACCAACCTACCCTACCTAATTTTGAATGAAATAGGAAACCGAGGTATTTTCTTTTGGCCTTATCGAAAATAAATCCAAGATGGGGGACAGTGATTAAGGTTAGCATCTTTGACAGTTGCTGTTGTGGGTGTCGAGTCGACAGATCCGTTATTACAGTGCAATTATACGCTTTACGAGCATTTATATACAACCTCTGAAACCTCAAATTACTTGATCGAAAAGGTACTTATTTTTTATTGCCAAAGTCCTTTAAGGTGGTCAAACTGTCGTAACGTCACAGCTATCCCTCTATTTCCCCGTGTTCCTGTTTGCACTGTCTATCGAGACACTAGGTTTTAATCGGAGCTGCCTGTGTCCCTCGTAAAACAGGTTGCGCTAAAACCTGGATTCTTTCAGTCGACACAGTTCTTAATGCCTTCTTTGAGACATGCCTGTTGGGTTCTAAAGGTTCATGATAGCCTAAGGCAGTCTTTTTAGCTTGCGCTAATTCAAGTATTCTTTGTTTTGGCACAACCTTGAGCGCCGACTTTGGTATTGTCCATTCAGGATCTCTCATTTCTTGATCTTTCTTACTCTTGGGCCGCGCCAACTGTTCTGTTCTGGACGAGGCATCTGCCTTTTTAGCGCTCGAGTTCACAGGTGTTGGGACTAGTCTCCTGGGAGTGTAGTCGTTGTGAGGCTTTTTTGGTCTTGCTAATTCATTGGTCCGTGGTCGTTCTTCTGCGTTTCTGGCTGCTTCACTAACTTGCCATATGGGAGAGGATCCTCCCATTGGCTCTATTGGCCTAGAAAAACGTGTTAAATATCAATGTAGTGAGATGTGGTTTCTTATAGTTTCAAATAAAATACAGTTATACATACAAACATAACTATCCATCAAATTTTAAAAGTTGGTGTACTGCCGAAATATGCAGTGTTGGAGGTACATCAGAAAGTCCTGGCATCCACCAGCCTCCTAAGTTCATCGAAGTCGAGGTCAACGACTGACTGCGCGTTCACCCAGGTGGCTTATCACGCGCACGTCACGAGGCTGGTCATCCACGGTCGTGGCTAGATGACTGGGTCTGAGTCGTCTTCTGGACGATCTTTTTTAGTATCCGCGAGAGGTTGGACGAAATGAGAGATTGTACTAACCTTAATACTAATAAAAGAATCGTTCAGAAAACGACTCAGACCTAGTACCTCACGGTCACCTCAACTGCGAGCCATTCCATTTAGCTACGACCGTCATCCACCCTGTACCTCTTCTCAACCCGCCACACTTTTAACACATTCCTAAGTGTCTTTACCTTTGTTCTTCGAATCCATCAGGAGCAGGTTTTGATTTCGCAAGTTCACTGACGCGCTTTGATGCAACAGCACTCTTTGCAGCTCGACTTATTTCCCAAATAACCGAGTCAATATCCATCACATACATCGGCCTTGCATCAACAGAAAAGAAAACATTAAAACAATATATACACTTATACAAGTCATATTTGGCATTTCACTCGATTGAACTACATGTTCTAAGGATTTATGATACTGGAAAATTTCGAGTATTGGAATATATACATTTTAAGACCAAACCGGGACCAGTTGTGAAAAATGCAACTTCAAGGCCTTCGCTGGAATTGAACCGTGCGATGCTAGTGCAGTGCTCTGACCATTAGTCGCGAGTTCTGTATATATATATAGTTGTGGTTATGCCGGGATAAGATTTTGGGTATATTACAAGTAATATTTGGCATTTCACTTGATTAAACTACATGTTCTAATACCACTTGTTCTAGTACCACTTGAAAACACCAACTGTTTTTAATTTTCCACTGCCTTCATCTTACCTTGGAGCTTGTTCTGCACTCTGATGATCTTCTTTTGCAGTTGCTAATTCCATCGTTCTTGCTGACGGTGTTGTTGTTAAAGCGGACGGATTAATCTCCCTGATCATGTCTTGACACCCTATTTTGTAAGGCCTAATAAAGAGGAAAATGACACATCAGGCTTTGCTATAACATACAGAGTATTCCTGAAGCAAGGAACGGTGTATGTGAATGTACCCGTATAGGTACAAGTGATTGAAGTGTATGCGATTGGACGAGGCTAGTAATTGCTGGTGGGCTAAATAAATATGAGTAGAGTAAAGCAATGTCATGGAGGACATTTTCTGTACGTCAACTAAAAACCAACAAGATGATGTGACTGTGACGAAAGAGGAATGGAACTAATAGTAGAATGGATTTTTAAAATGTAGTAAACAAACTTTTTGATAGGTACTGTACGTCTCCATATAAAGCCCGTTTTCCACTTCAATCGTACCGAAACGTAGCGTATTTCTTTGTTTCGTGAGCACTAGAGCAAAACTAATGACTTTGACACAAAAGAAAACGCTACGTTACGTTACGTTTGAAGTGGAAAACGGGCTTTAAGCGTGGTTTCCATTTGGTCGCCACGATCGTAACGGTGTCATAGTGGTCGATGTAATAGAGTGCCCGTCGATCTATCTTGTCTTTTGTCTGCTGTATGCAAAGTAGTATTTACTGATTGCAGAGATAGATGAACACTCTATTACATCGACCACTATACGACATCGTTACGATGGTGGCGACCAAATGGAAACCAGGCTTTAGGAAGAGCAAATACATTGCCGTGTTACCAGTGACGACTAACTCTAAACCTTATATAACCTTAAATAACCCTAAGCCCTATAAACCCCTAAACCATTGACAATGACTAGTGAGCGTAGCACCAGTCAACCGAAGATCGCGCGGATTCGAATCCCAGCTGGTGCAGGTCAAGTAGAGTTTTTCTCTTCTTGCTCCTGGTATGGTTTGTGGCACTCGGAGTAGCATCTCTCATCATTATTCTTTATCCATGTTCGCTGCCCCATATTCCTTATTCTAACTCTACAACTAATGTCAATAACTAAACAATTTCTTCGTTTGCACGGGAGGCTGTTTACTTATTGAAGTGAAAAATAACAAATCACTTTCCTACTTTTACATCTGATTGGCTTATTTTTGTCACATGATTATTTTACATATAAAAGTTTCACGAACCTGAAACGTGTTTGACCTCCTATTTCGCTAGTACATCAACCTTTTAGAGTTTGCAATTGACATTTCTACACTGCTGTCAACACACAACACTTTGATATGAAAAATAGCACAAGTTTTCAATTTGTATTTCTACACTGCTGTCAACACAACACTTTGATATGAAAAATAGCACAAGTTACAAGTTTGCAATTTGTATTTCTACACTGCTGTCAACACAACACTTTGATATGAAAAATAGCACAAGTTTTCAACTTGTATTTCTACACTGCTGTCAACACACAACACTTTGATATGAAAAATAGCACAAGTTTGCAATTTGTATTTCTACACTGCTGTCAACACAACACTTTGATATGAAAAATAGCACAAGTTTGCAATTTGTATTTCTACACTGCTGTCAACACACAACACTTTGATATGAAAAATAGCACAAGTTTGCAATTTGTATTTCTAGACTGCTGTCAACACACAACACTTTGTTATGAAAAATAGCACAAGTTTGCAATTTGTATTTCTACACTGCTGTCAACACACAACACTTTGTTATGAAAAATAGCACAAGTTTGCAATTTGTATTTCTACACTGCTGTCAACACACAACACTTTGATATGAAAAATAGCACAGCGTGTTGATTGAACAATATTGTTGATGAAGCCGCAGTGTAGTGCCGAAATAGTTTACAGGATATCGGACGTTTCGAGCGAATGCCCTTCATCAGTGTGAAAAGACTTTGCTGTTTCACTCTGTGACGAAGGGCCTTTACTCGAGACCTCCTACAGACTATTTTGGCAGTACACCAACCTTTTAGATTATTCAACTTATTTTCATTGGCATTCTTTATTCCGGTGTTTAAACCTAATTTGTAAACATGTTTTAAATACTTATATATAGAAATAAAAAACAACATATGCTAATCCATTACAGTGAACTCCTGTGTATTAAGCGCGGTCACTTGACAAAGTCCCTAATTTCTCCTTCCATATTTATACGGTATTGTCGCAATTCTTTATCAATTAGAATATCCGTGTAACTAGCTGCTTGCACATGCCATTCAAACCAGATTGTAGTTATTTTTTGTAGGATTTCACTAAAAATCATGCACTTCTGTGAGCAGGCCCCCCTGAATAAAGAACTGGCGAATTGCATAAACGAATAAATTTGCACATTTGCCAATTTTTCTTGGGCGCCATAAATTTGACTTCGAAAAAGGAATCGGTATATCAGCACAAGCGTGAACATTTTTTCTGTTTAATTCGTCTTTTTATTTGCTTTTAAGACTTTTGAAACTACCGACCCCCGGGACTATGCGGGGATTTTAACATTTCAGGAGTGTTAAAAACCTGGCTCAAAAATACCGTTCAGTTGTTAAAATACCCGGCTACCCGCGCATAAAGATTTAGTTTTCTCTGATTTTCACAGTTTTCAATAAGTTTTCCATAAGAAAACATTTATAAGTTTAATATTCTTACAACAAACAGAACACAAAAATTGTCAAGGCTTCTATTTGTTTTGCTCATTTCGTCTGTTAATAACTATAGTCCCCGAGGGCCATAGTCCTGGCTACTAAGAGTCTCGATATTTTAGGTAATTTAATAGAAATTTAGTACCTGACTTAGTATTCAAGGATCATATTAATAACCGCGGTGTATCAAAGAGAATTGACTTAAGAAGAAAGTAATAACATGAGATAAGGCGTGGGATGTGTTTTCTATTGGACCTCTTTAAGCGGTCACAACTACATTAAGAGCGTGCATGACCAGGTGACAGCTTAATACAGGTTTAACATTTAGTGAACATCTTGAAATAAGAGAAGGAAAACCAACACGTTCCTGAGTTCGAGCTATTGTGAAAAATACCAGTGGCTGTATCTTTAAAAGAGAGTGTGTGAAAAACAATTATTTTTGCATATGTGGTTTTAAACTTCCAAGTCTTTGCCAAGGTCACTCGGAACTGGAATTAGTTTTTTTGGTAAATATTTAAAGAGCGGGAAAGGTTATGGCAGATGGCACAACGCATTTATTGGTTATACATTTTAGTTTAATAGATTTAACACTCTATAGATGAACGGAACACCCCCATTGACATTCATCTTTTATGGAACGGATCCTCTATAATCAATTATATGACTACTTGACAGAAAATGAGCTTCTCTCGGAACATCAGTTTGGTTTTCGTAATCTATCTAACAGGCTAGAAGCCCAATTATAGGGGTTCCGAGGGTCTACGATTTAAGGTCATTATCCGAGAAGACCCGAAAGTCTTACCATTTGCTGATATTATTGCAAAGGCAGCACTTTCTCCTCAATTATTTATAAGACCCTGAGTGGAGGGTCCGACTGTGTCTAGACCACAACAGCTGGTGTACATGTAGTAATTTTAATTTTATAATGAAATGTAATTAGTTTTATAAGTAACTTTAAAAAACGTCTTTATTATTTATTATTATTTTTCACAAACGAAGTAGCATATATTCATACGCACAATGTCATTCAAAAATTACATTTTTCATTTTAAATTTGCATTGTATATATATACATTGTTATAGGATTCGACCTAGTTTTACAAACAAAATGTCTGATTTATTTGTGAATGAACTGGGTAGAACATTTGTTAGGACTAATAATGATATAATCACCTGTAAAAACCTCAAATAACGAAAACATTTGAGTCGCATCCATAGCTACTGTTGTATTAATAATTTTAATCTTCAACAACACAAGTTCATTATTTCTTAAAATAAGAATGTGATTTTATGGATTTCCATAATTGTACTTAATACATTTTTGAAAAAGCGGATAGGTTTTTGGATAGTGTTTGCCAAGAAACCAATCGGATTGCAGCAGGGAAACGCGCTAAGATCCGCTAAGGGACCAATTAGATTAAAGTGCCCATAACATCAAAATGTTTTATTGTCTTATTTGGAAGAACTTTTAAAATGATAAAGTAACTTCTTTTGAAGATTTTCGTTTCTTTGCTTTCTTTTTGAGATATATCAGTTTGTTTGGTATGCAAATGTATGGAATTTCGTCACAATCTCTTTCATTCTCGAACGAAATCCTTTAAAATCAAAGTGTTGTGGGAGAAACACGCACACGTGTTATTCACCCTTTAGTGTTTTTATTTCATGAATGCAAAGATATATAATATTCTCTGATAACTCATTATGTATGTGTGACGAAATTCCAGATATTTGCATATCAAACAAACTGATATATCTCAAAAAGAAAGCGAAGAAGTGAAAATCTTCAAAAGAAGTTACTTTGTCATTTTAAAAGTTCTTCCAAATAAGACAATAAAACATTTTGAGGTTAGGGGCACTTAAAGGAAAATTACACTAAGTCCGTAGACTAGAAATATTTATATATATATACATGCTAGAAATATTTATATAGTATAGCGCATAAGCACAAGATCAATACGAAAACAAAGGATGATTTATACTCTGGGAATTACGAAGACAAAATAACGAGAATTTTTCTTTGTTTCATCTTTTGTTCTGCTCTTGGGTTTTGCTTGGACCAAGTTCTTATGCTTACGCTTATGTCGACACTTATGTTGCAGGCTTGACTTAATTCCTTTGTTTTGCCTTTTGTGTTGTCTTATGCTTATGTCGATAGTGAAAAACCAAGCACTACAGACACGTGTTTCGCTGTTCCACAGCTCATCATCTAGATAGCACATGGCAACTATTTAAACCGAAGGGATTGTCGGTGACAAGAGCGTGTGAGACAATAGCATTCATGCGCACATCCAGAGAGCGTGAAGCGGTATGGGGCCAGAGTGCTCAAACTACCACAAGGAGTGGGCGTTGCATTATCGCTTTCGAATTTATTTGACATAAAAGTGTTGTACTGCGTAAGTAGTGTAGAAATACAAATAAAAAACTCTAAAAGGTTGCAGTGTACTACCGCAATTGTATAGAAGCTTACTTCTAATAGCAAAAAGTCAGTGACAACAAACCAAAAACTCTGGTAAAAACAAGTTTAATGAATGATAATTCATATGAAAATTTAGCGACATGATTAACCTACACTACTGCTAGTGGACGTAAAATTGTAGCCTGCGTGCAGGCGTTCCACCCTAAAAACCGGGAGGTTCCTCTCCGGAAAACTCGCACCTTCGGGATTCCTGTCCGCTGATCTACCAGTTGAACCCGCGTCAACTGGGAACAATGTGCTAATTTTATTTTCAACTCATGAGTAGTGTAGGTTAATCGTGTTGATAAATGTTCATGTTACCCTGAGGATAATTGTGAAATACAATTATTTTTCTTTATGTTTTACATACATAATTAGGAGTTAAAATCCGGATATATCTTAAGTTATCCAAACTTGGACAAACTCATAACCTTATAAAATTTAAATTTAGACAAACGAATGGAAGTTTTGAACAAATGTGAAAATAAGTTTAATGTGTGATGTAAATTATAACAAAATAAGATAATTTGTTGAGTATTAGAAAATATAATTTTATGTACATTTTATGATCAATTGGCCTTTTCTGAAAAGAGTGGAATACTAGGGATGAGGTAGTAGCCCTGGAGGACATGGAAAGGGTTAGATGGGATGACTTTGTGGGACCTTTTTCCGAAGATGGCGCCCAGTTGGCTTCGGATGACCGTGAAAAGGGTTAGGATTAGGGTTGGTTAGGAGCATGGTTGGGCGTTAGTGTTAGTGTGACAGTGACGTACTCATGGGCGCCATCTTCGGAAAATGTCCTACAGAGTCATCCCATCTAACCTCTTCCGGAGAACACGTTGGAGAAAGCCAATTGTATTAAAACTTTTGCCTATACATGTAAGCGCGTCCTAATAAAGGATAAAGGGGATTGCCCAAACACACATATTTTATATATATATTCAGTAATATTTTGTATCTTATTTAGCACGGGCTAAAAAAAACTACAATGAAATCGGAACCCATCATGTCTATTTACGTCGAACTTGCTAATCTCTTATAGTGAATGTGGGAGCTCAAATCCTCATAAAATACTTCTGATTGCCGGTGAGTAGGTTACAGGCAATCAGAAGGTTACAGGTAGAGTGGTAGACTTGCTCCAAGTCTGCATCTTGATTGTTTTGGGTTTGTTTAAAGACGGGTTTGTTTCGAGAAGACGGGTTTGTTTCGAGAGTGGTTTGGTTTCCAAGATTTTTGAAAAGGCGAGCGGGCAGGAGGAACCCACCGGCTTTTCAAACCTCTGTAAACCCGTCTTCTCGAAACAAATCCGTCCACTCTTTAAACAAACCCGAAACAATCAAGAGGAAGACTTGGAGCAAGTCTATATAGGTTACAGGCAACGATCCCTGTTCGGGACTCTTTAACTTGACGATCGTCCATTTATCATCGTTTGCTAATCTCAGTTATCGGCGACATTCATGCAGTATTTTGTTGGAATTATAATTTGCCAAGCAAACGTGTTTCGAACATATAGTTAACGACGTGTATCACTAATTTAGCGACGTTTTTGTGTTGCCATTGCCATTTTTGTCGTCTGTTTTTCTTTAGCGAAGGTAATGGCGACTATTGAACGTCATATCCTTGAGGCTAAGTCCAACTTGTTGCTACTTCTAGATGATTCGTGGCCATAATAACATGTCTATGCTGGAAAACTATAGAGAGAAAATGCCAGTCGGTTTGTTGCCATAACGACAGCAAATACCATGCCTTCATAATTGTGTATATATACAACAGTATTCCAGAAAAACAACAAATATGGTCTTAGCGTATAAGGTTAGTTGAGTAAGATGGTCGATAGACAAACACACTGTCAGTGGCTGTTTATATATACAGAAATAAAGAACTACTATATATAGTGGGATTATTGGATACCGATCACACGACTATAGGGGCTATAGGCTGCTGCCGTTAAATGAATAAATTAGGTATTCATAACTTGACTGTATGTCAACAAAGGCTAGTACATAATGATTGTTTTAGTACTGGTTTGCAATGTGAATTGGTTCACTATGAAATACAGTGAATAACTGAATATATATTTGACGTTAGATTCAGAATACGAGCTCTCACCTAAACGTTGTCAGGTACACACTCTTTGATTGTTTCGGTTTGGCTAGTTTTTCTATTCTTGGGCTAGAAGCAAAGAGAAAAGATTAGTAAAAGACCTAGTATATCACAGCTAGTGAACTTGTGCACGCATATGACTTCAAAAGAAAAAGTTAATCTGATTTATATAAAGGCCATCATTCATGTAAAAGCTGCATATTCAATTAAACCAATACACACAAATTGTAATCAGTGTAATGTATACGTACTGTACTTGTGTATCAGCTGGGAGACGCTAAGTTCGATAGTGGGAACCCAATTCAGGGTCTTATAGAATAATAAATAAAAAAGAGGAGATAGTGCATGCTTCCTTTGCAATAATATCAGTAAATGGTAAGTCTTTCGCGTCTTCTTGGAGTGAATTGGGAATTAGTAGGGAGTGAATTGGGAATTAGTAGGGAGTGAATAGGACATTAGCAGGGAGCACGGGTGGCATGTGCTATTAGAGCGCTGCCGCACACCGTACTTGGATGGGTGACCATCTCGGAATAACCTCGTGTTGATTCACGAGCTCAGTTGATCTCTCCCGTGCTTCGAGGGTTTTCCTCCTTCAGTAAAATCAACACTTAGATCATAGCAGTGCTCCGTGGTCAGGCAGCCTGCGGCGCCATTGACATATACCTTTGACTCGGCCACGTTCGAGCTAAAACATTGTAACTGAAAAGTCCCTAGGGGAGTGTCAATAAAGAATGTATGTATGTATGTGATGTATGTACATTCCAGTCTGCAGGGCTCTCCGTTCACCACAAGCCAGTGATAAACTAGTAATCAAGCTTCTTTAAAACGCGATCCTCGGATGAAAAGGACAATCCTGCGTTATCGATGTTAAACACATGCTACTGATGCCCGGCAACTCGTGTAAATGTTTCCTTGTCAGTTGTCATTGAATCCCGCATCAAAAAAGTTTGTATTTAATTGACATATATACTTACAGCCCTCTCTCTGTCGTGGCTTTCCGCAAGTCTGGCATTGGATGATTCAATTTGTGCAACCGCACAGCTATACAACAGAAAAGAGGAATGAATACAAACAAAGCTTATTTCCGCATTAATTAGTTTGACCGTCTATTTCAATATGACAATAATGAGTAAATATGGAATCGATAATGATTCATGATCAAGTCCGCGAGTCCTTACATTTCATGAGATCAGTCCGCTATAGTACAACTTATTCAAAAGTGAATTGTTCTAGACTAAGAGTGCGTATATATATATTTAACCCAAGATTACATCCACAGAAAACATGCCCTCGTTATGATATCGTTTAATTACCATTCATTTAACCATTAGCATTTCAGAGCCAATCATCTCACATGGCAACGTGATGCGTTAATATACGGCGTCTGTGTTGCCAAGCCAACCAAAGTTCATATCTTTAACTACGTACAATATATACAGGTGTGCCTCGAGTGTCTATGTGTAGCATTTATGGTATATTCTAATGACTAACGATATATATTTACATGACAATAAACGCTAATACCTTTAACATGAATGATGTCGGCTGATGAGAAAAGTAGGACATACACTTAGCATATTAGTGTCTAGTCACACGATTAGGTTGTGCAAACAAGGACTGTTCCATAAGCAAATAATTTCGAAAATATTTCTATTCATTCTCTCTTTCGTACTCTTTGATTTTATCGCAGTTAAAACAGTCTTTAATAACTAACTCAATATCATATGTTTGCATTAGTTATTATGATGTATTATTTAAAGAAGTATAGTTTTATTAGCGAAGCTAAATTCTTTGTTGTTGTGGTGGTTAGGTTTTTGTACCTTTTGGCGGCGGCCTACTTTCCTTCTCTTCTGGCTCTTCATCATCACTTGGTGTCGTTCTTTCCTTCGGTTCTCTTTTGGCTTTCTTTGGATTTCTGTTTTTTCGAGCTAAATTATAATTAAACCAAGAAAAGAAACGCGTCAAAACAGACAGATTTTAAAGCCCCCGGTACCTGCAAGATGATAATAAGGATTTTAAACTTCGTGTCATCGTATTCTGTTATCTGTAATTTCTCTTTACTTGGTTATTAAGTACATAAATGAGGTATGGCGTCTTTTACAACTTACACAAGGACATAACATTTTTAACATTTTAACGTATAAAAAGCGTATAGAAGTTCCAATTCTTCGTGTTGGAAAGTATGTAATATATCTTAGGTATATACAGGGTTCGAATTGATAACAGTAGATTAATTGTAATTACCCTGTCAAAATAAAGGTTTTCTATCTTCTATCAATCTATCAATCAATCAATCTATCTATCTATCTTTATTCTATCTATCTAAATGACAGGCAAAGATAAAATTATTTTAAAGATGATAAGAAGAAAAAAGGATTTCTCGCATTAAAATAAAACGTGAAATAACCCTCATGACGTGAAAAGAGAAACACAAGACGACGAGTGGCGGGAAAAACTCTACTAATGAAAACTACTCTCATGGACTCGTCAAGCTCAAATCCTGTGTTCAGGACAGGAATTGAACCGGCAACCTTGTGATTGTCGAGACGATACTCCAAGCTCCCACATGATTCACTACAACAATTTATATAAAGATACACAGACTCTCTTACCAGTGTAACGCTCATTAGGCAGGTTTACGTCGAGAACTAAGGGCCCCCCGACCCAGTGATGCCCCTGCCAAAAATGAAGTGGAATATTATAATGAAAAGTTACGGCTTAACAGCGATATTACTGACATATATTTTATTGTCATATTTAGTCAGAACTAATTTACGGGACCCTCGATAATCGATTCTCTCGGACCACCACCGGCCTCCTGCAAATCTGCGATTTATGGTGAAGAATCATTAATGTCCTGGGTGGGAGATTGACGTTCAGTTGATACGAAAGAGCTGATTTACCGATTTGCCAACGTTAACTCGAGGAGGAAGGAATACATAGGTGTCTAGGTATTCACGATTATTTAACATTGTACTGTATAGTGATAATATAGAAGTTATAGTCGAACCTTGATGGGGCCCCAGACTCAAGACATACAAGGGCCCCGTCTAAGATTATACAGATTCTATTCCTATCCGGGACTCAGAAATATTTTTCTGGGGATATGAGACGATCGTCGATGTATATCGTCTGTCTACTCCATGCCAGCTGCAATATTCACTATACATCAGTGTATATATTTAACACATGCAATGTATATAACAAGAACAACACTTGTTCACCGTAGCTCTCAAACGCGTGAATCTTACTCTCCCTATATAAGTAATATGGCAAAAGATATGACATATAAACATCGTTAAAAAATAAATAATATAGGTTTATGCCAATTTTCACGCCAAGTTTCGGAAAGATGCGATGTACACATATTAATTAACACATCATGAAGACGTCTTGAAATCCATAAAATAAAATTTATTTATTTACCACTATGAGGAGTTCCTGGTTTCATTGTAGTCCCTGTATAATATGACGCCATCGGTAAATTTTTAAGCATGAATTGTCCAAAATGCTATCTTATTGTGTACTGTCTCATCTACGGCTGACATGAACTGAATAAGGTGTAGTACAATTCATAGATGACTCGATTATTAATTGTTTAAATGTATGCCAAAACAAGTTGTGTCGCTATGGAAAACTATAAAAAACCGCCAAAAGCAGGTAGTTGTGGGTATATTAACTTTCGTATGCATAGTAAATAACAGCGCCTGTTCGACCTCGTTCCCAGGGCATTTTGCCTCCGAGGTCGAAGGTCTGCGAAAATGGCTCTGGGATCGGCTGGTCACATGACACCCAAAATTTCTGGGTGTTTTGATATGACAATTTATGATAATTTGGCTTTGTAAAAGTTGATGTGATAATGATGAGAAATATGCAACACTCTGCAGGCTTGGTCATGTAAAGCATTTATCCTAAAAGCAACTAATTCATAATACATCCATGATTATCTCATATAAATATCATGGAGGAACAAGTATACATCAAATGCAGTTCTTGACTTTATATTTCTTATTTGCCTTATATTTCTTAGTCTGCGAAAGCATACTCTGTCCTCACCCCCCCCCCCCCCCGACTATATATTTCTTATTTGTAGTAAAATTTAAAGGCGAGGAAATTTCTTTACATGTGGATTTAGATGAATAAATTATACTCTATAGCTGAATTAATCGAATTTTAGAACCGTGGCCCTGGCTAACAAGACTATGTAATCGACCAGCCGATGGCAGGGCCATTTTCGCCGACCTTCGACCGTGGAAGCAAAATGCCCTGGGGACAAGGTTGGTGATGTTGCCTGTTGAGATTCTGGGGAGGTATCCTTTGGGAATAACCCGTTTTCTTGTCCAGGAGTCGGTTGTTTAAACCCTGGATAAATCTTATATACATCTGCCCTGCATATAGATTTGATACGAATAGTGACAGGGACGCAGGAAGCTAGTTGAAGTTGGGGGTATTTTTCTAAAAGTTACGTTGAAACGCGTAAATATTTGACTTTATTGTTAACAGGGCAATCGTTGTAGTTTTACGTTTTGTGTATGATAAAACGAAAAAAGTTACAGAATAAACAAAAATACAATTATAAAAGAAAAAGGACAGTTATAGCAGTTATATAGTCCATTTTATGAACCGGAAACGGACCTATGCTCATTTGAAGTTAGTGAATTCCTTCGTTACCTATAGCTATTAGAGGAAATGAAGCAGTCTTTTCTGACAGCTCTGACAGATTCAATATCGAGATCGTTGGTGCAATTTCAGGAATCGATTCAAACTCTGCATGTTTCAAATACTTTTTAATTAATATATTCTATTTGAAACGCAAAATTAGGGTGCATACGAGCAAGAAGAATCACTTTTCAGAGATTACCAAATGGGTTTTTAAGGGGGGCCGAAGGATATTACGCCCTCCTCTTTGGACTTTATATTCTGGGTTTAAAGAACCGGATTCAGTATGTTAAACAACGTATATTTATTCCACTTAAACCCTTATTAATATAGAAATATACTTTTCATCAGCTTAAACCTTTCTTTTTGCCAAGTTTCACATTATAAACATTCAAACTGCTACCGAAAGCCTTTGATGTTGAAGAAACTTCGTCGGGATCTTTTTACCGGTGCTGTAGTCGATACCGGAGAAACGATCCTTAGAGAGTCTCCCGGCTATGGTATTGCGTTCATCAGTTTCAACCTTGAAGTCGTTATTTCGTTCAGCTCGTTAATATAATTGAAGCCATTTTCGCTATCGATGAAGTGCTATCGATGGCAGCGTAACTGATATGAGTGTTAACTTTAGTCGTCAAAATTTGAATTGAAAAAAAAAATTTATAAACATTTTATTTCACTACTTTACATACCTGCATGTCCGCGTTTGTTTCCATTGTCGACCACATAAGGTTGGTATTTTCGCTGTTTTTTACCAGCGATACGTGGAAGTTTGACTCCATTTCTTGGAGTAGCGCTTTCGTCAACTAAAAAAACGGAGATTAGAAGAGCAAACTTGAGGAATAAACATGAGAATTAACGCTATCAAAAATATCGAGCTAGGAATAATGATATCGGCAGTTAGTAAGTATGGAAATGATCTGAGTAATGTTGTGTTTAATAAGTAGGAGCCGAGGATGACTAATTGCTAGATTTAGTCTTCGTTTTAGATGAACAATTATTACATTGTTTTGAGACATCGACAAGCCCGTAAAAGACTGAAGTGCAGGGCCCGGCGGGGCAAAATAAACAATTGCGGGCCCCCTTGGAAAAATTTGGCATGTCATTTTACGGATGAATCGGATATAAGGATATTTCAAGTGAAAACATTTCAGTTTTACATGTGAAATGACAACACACATTTTCGTAAGGACTTAAAAGATGTACAAAATAAGGACAAAATAAATAATCACTAACGCAGAGAAGCAGAAAATACTGTTTGATAATTTCAACTACAGCCTCTACCGTCTACCGATTTTCCACAAAGTAAACTAGCAATATAATTAGGGCCGGGGGCCCCTCTCGAGCTGGGGGCCTGGGGCAAATTGCCCGGGCATGGACCTTGCAGGAACTAAACCTGGAAACAACTCTAAAAACACAACACTACTAGAGATGTATACTGCCATTTCAACATGAAACGTTAAAAGAAAAATAATCTCGTCAAAATGCCCATACAGGCCATAGCTTTCGACAAAATCACAATTTTTCGTCGCGTTTTTGTGAATTGTTTTAGCACCAGACTGAAACATGATGAAAACACCCCTCCTTCACAACGTACATTGGTTAACAAATATTGCCTAGATGCTTATTTATTACAGTAGAAATAGTGTATATTCGATGGAATATTATCGCGAGGGATTATCCCAAAAAGTGGCATGATATATCCCTCGGGCCTATAAACTATATATTATACCAAAACATAATATTTATTCAGATAAGGGTATCAACCTCGTGCCCAGGCTTTTCACCCGCCGGCGAGGCGGTTGAAAAGCCTGCGTACGAGGTTGGTTTGGTATTCGTTCTCGAATACCACAAGGCGAGGATAATTCGATGATATATTCACTAGTCAGACATGTAGTTTGGCGCTACTTTGGCTTTAAAAAGATTTTTGAACATAACTTTAAAGATTACTGTCCATGCAGACCCAACGTTTCGACACTCCAGTCTAGTGAAAAGTTAGGATACCTATTTATACCCTCATAGAACCGATGATGATGTTATTTATTAACATCAAATAAGCTTCTCGTAATAAACCACTGTCATCGCGATTCAATGGGGCGTAGGCGCTATTGATATGCCAAGCCTCCAGACAATGTCTCTGATGGTACCGCAGATTAGTGGTAATAATTTTGGAATTTTCCCACGCAATCTCATGGTAGGTTACGCACGCGTGCTCCGACAAAGCAGAATTTTTCTTTTTTGCAAAGAAAACAGCCTTTTGGTGTTCTTTTAAACGCGTACGAAACTGACGTTTATGTGGTACAAATCTAGGTCTCCGATTGGACAATTTACAGTTGAGGCTAACATTCACGTACTTTGTATGTTATGAAAAATGATTTCAAATTTTCAATATTGTCACTTACTGTCTGACGGATACACGGAGCTTGAGTGGATACTATCATGGTCGCTGCGTCGTGACGATCTCCTCGAGCCAGGGGCACTTGGGTAAGAATTATAGTCATCATCATCAGACGCATTTGTCGTCAAACTGCTACGTCGCGATCGCGAGTAGCTATACTCGCTCCCAGACCTCATAGACACGGACCTCGACCTGGCGAGACCTTCTTGCAACCCAGACCTATATGCCTCCTTGAGAAGTTTTGACTGTTTTGGATTGTAAGCACTAGTCGCACTAGACAAACTAGCGAAGCTCCCGGAACGTCTCTTGTGAGGTTTCCTGGAAACATTGCCTGCTGTGACGTGGCGATCTCCCCACGCTTGTTTTTTCTGCCGGCGAGATCCCTTGCTAAGCAACGAAGTAGTGCTCCCACGCGTGTCGGGGCGATTTCGTTCAGGTCGTTCCCTTTTCTTCGGGATCCTTTTTTTTTTGATCGGTTCGGCTTTTTCCGTCCTCGACTCAGACTCCTGACGTCCCGGTCTTAATTCTGAGAAATTGTTGGGTTTCATAGGTACAGGTTCAGATTTTCGTCTGAATGCTTGACGATCTCTCCCTTCAACACTTGGGTTACGTCCATCCTTCTCTTTATCGTTCTTTCTTTGTGATTTCTGCGATTGTGTTTTTTGTATTTTACTATAATTCCAGGGTCTGGGTTCTCGACTTTGCCCCCTGTTTTCTGGGGTCGTCGTTTTCCTAGAATCGCTACGCTGTTTCGACTGATTTCTCGGAGATTTGTCTTCTCGTGTCCACGCTTGCCTGTTGCGACTTTTCTGAGAGGCAATGCTATAACCACCTTCACTATGTTTACTCCAGCGAGAGTTGTTTCGATTTGAGATCTGCGAGCCATCCCGAGTAAGCGTCGAACGGTTACGAGTCTCACGAACGCTTGAATCGGAATACGAGTTTCTCCGACTTACCGTCAGCTCACTCTCTTTGCCTGAGGTGCGTTTGGACATTTTGCTCGGCGCTTTACTCGATGTTTCGTTACTTCTTCGACTGTCTGTCTTACTCCGGGGTGTCGCTATACTGCTTCCATCATCGTTCACACTGCTGGAGTACCGACTCACTCGACTCGAGGGCTGGGAATAACCTCTTCCTCTCCCAGAATTCCAATCCGTCTCCGTTTCAGTGTCGTCATAATCGACGTCACTAAATAATGTGGCGTCATCGTCGTCATCCCAACCACTTGCGGAATCACCTTCTGTTTCTGTAGGCGCTCTTGAGCTCTTGCTTTTGCTTTCTCTTCCTTTTTTACTTACTCTACTTCTCTTTCCTTCATTAGGTTGATCATCATTGGTAACTTGAGGGATTTTTATTGGCGTTTTTGTTTTAGATATGTTGTCTTGCTTGTCAGCCAAACCACCTTTCTTTTTTTGTTTTGATGATGCTGGATCATTTTTATTGAATTTTGACGAGTTTTGATTATATTTTCCTTTTTGTCTCGATCGCGATTGATCTATCTCGTTAGATTTAGATGCTGCTGGTGGAATCCTCAATTTCTCTCTAGAAGTTGGCTGATTGCTCACATTTTCGTGATGCATTTTATTTAAGTTTCTTGACGCTTTTCCTCTTTTCACTTCTTTAGAAGCTCCTTGATCCTCTTCCGTTTGTTTTACATGACTTTGCTTCTTGTGTGGCTCAGATGTAGCCTGATTGCTTGTAGAAGGCTTTCTAGTAACATTTTCTTTCTCATCATTCGTGGAAATTTTCCGGTTCTTGTTCGGTTTAGAAGAAGGCTTGTCTTTTTCAGGTTGCTTAGACGTATGCTGACTGTCATTAAATGGAATTGGAATATGAGCTATATTATTTGAATTCGGTTTAGTAGTTATAGGTTTCTCCTTCTCAACTGGTTTAGTAGTAGGTTGTTCCTTCTCAACTGGTTTAATAGTAGGTTGTTCCTTCTCAACTGGTTGATTAGTAAATTGTTCCTTCTCCACTGGTTGATTAGTAAATTGTTCCTTCTCAACTGGTTTAGTAGTAGGTTGTTCCTTCTCAGTTGGTTTATTAGTAGGTTGTTGTTTCTCAACTGGTTGATTAGCAGATTGTTCCTTCTCAACTGGTTTGGTATTAGGTTGTTCCTTCTCAACAGGTTTATTAGTAGGTTGCTCATTCTCATTTGGTTTTGTAGTAGGTTGTTCCTTCTCAGTTGGTTTATTAGTAGGTTGTTCTTTCTCAACTGCTTGATTAACAGATTGTTCCTTCTCAACTGGTTTTGTAGTAGGTTGTTCCTTCTCAGTTGGTTTATTAATAGGTTGTTCTTTCTCAACTGGTTGATTAACAGATTGTTCCTTCTCAACTGGTTTGGTATTAGGTTGTTCCTTCTCAACAGGTTTATTAGTAGGTTGTTCCTTCTCAACAGGTTTATTAGTAGGTTGTTCCTTCTCAACAGGTTTATTAGTAGGTTGCTCCTTCTCAGTTGGTTTATTAGTAGGTTGCTCCTTCTCAGTTGGTTTATTAGTAGGTTGCTCCTTCTCAGTTGGTTTATTAGTAGGTTGGTCCTTCTCATTTGGTTTATTAGTAGGTTGCTCCTTCTCAGTTGGTTTATTAGTAGGTTGCTCCTTCTCAGTTGGTTTATTAGTAGGTTGGTCCCTCTCATTTGGTTTTGTAGTAGGTTGTTCCTTCTCAACAGGTTTATTAGTAGGTTGCTCCTTCTCAGTTGGTTTATTAGTAGGTTGCTCCTTCTCAGTTGGTTTATTAGTAGGTTGGTCCTTCTCATTTGGTTTTGTAGTAGGTTGTTCCTTCTCAACAGGTTTATTAGTAGGTTGTTCCTTCTCAACAGGTTTATTAGTAGGTTGCTCCTTCTCAGTTGGTTTATTAGTAGGTTGTTCCTTCTCAACTGGTTGATTAGTAGGTTGTTCCTTCTCAGTTGGTTGATTAGTAGGTTGCTCCTTCTCAACAGGTTTATTGGTAGGTTGCTCCTTCTCAGTTGGTTTATTAGTAGGTTGTTCCTTCTCAACTGGTTTATTAGTAGGTTGCTCCTTCTCAGTTGGTTTGGTAGTAGGTTGTTCCTTCTCAACTGGTTGATTAGTAGGTTGTTCCTTCTCAACTGGTGTGGTATTAGGTTGTTCCTTCTCAACTGGTTTATTAGTAGGTTGTTCCTTCTCAACAGGTTTATTAGTAGGTTGTTCCTTCTCAACTGGTGTGGTAGTAGGTTGTTCCTTCTCAGTTGGTTGATTAGTAGGTTGTTCCTTCTCAACAGGTTGATTAGTAGGTTCTTCCTTTTCAACTGGTTTTGTAGTAGGTTGTTCCTTCTCGGTTGATTTAGTAGGAGGTTCTTCCTTCTCAGTTGGTTTAATAGTAGGGTGTTCCCTCTCAACTGGTTTAGTAGTAGGTTGTTCTTTCTCAACTGATTTTGTAGTAGGTTGTTCCTTCTCAACTGGTTTAATAGTAGGTTGTTCCTTCTCAACTGGTTTGGTAGAAGGTTGTTCCTTCTCAACTGATTTGGTAAAAGGTTGTTCCTTCTCAGTTGGCTTATTAGTTGGTTGTTCCTTGTCAACCGGTTTGGCAGCAAGTTGTTCCTTCTCAACTGGTTTGGTGGAAGGTTGTTCCTTCTCAACTGGTTTAGTAGTAGGTTGTTCCTTCTCAACCGGTTTAGCAGCGAGTTGTTCCTTCTCAACTGGTTTAGCGGCAAGTTGTTCCTTCTCAACTGGTTTAGCAGCAAGTTGTTCCTTCTCAACTGGTTTAACAGTGGGTTGTTCCTTATCAACAAATTTAGTAGTAGCTAGTTCCTTCTCAATTGGTTTGGTAGTAGGTTGTTCCTTCTCAACTGGTTTAGTAGAAGGCTTTCCATTCTCTGCTGCTTTGTTAGTAAGTTGTTCCTTCTTAGTTGGTTGGGTATTAGGTTCTTCCTTCTCAGTTGGAACTGGGACAACTTTTTCCTTTTTCGATACTGTCTCATTTGATTTAGTTTTTGCTTGATCTTTCTCACTTGGTTTTGATGTAAATTGGTCCTTCTCCTTGGACATGCGTTCATCCTTTTCTCTTAAGGTAACAGGAAGTTTCTCGTTTTCATATGAGGTCTTACCTTTCTGATTTGCAGGTTTTGATGATTGTTGGTCATCCTTTCTTGGTTTGGGTAAAGTTGGATCCTTTTCTCTTGGTTTGGGTGAAGGTTGGTCCTTATCTGTCAGTTTAGGCGAGGCTAGGTGAGGAAGTTTGTCGTCTTTGCTTGGCTTTGGTATGATTCTATCTTTGTCGTTTGGTTTTGATGTTTGTTCTTCCTCTCTTGGTTTTGGAGATGATTTTCTTTTTTCATTAGGTATAACAGGAAGTTTGTCTTTATCGCTTGGCTTTGGTGCAACTTTATCTTTCTCGTTTTGTTTTGAGCTACTTTGTTCTTTCTCTTTTAGTTTGGATGTGGATTCCTCCTTTTCTTTTGGTTTAGATCCTTTTTCGTCTGGTTTTGATGTAGGTTGTAGGTTCCTCTCGCTTGGTTTGGGTTTGTGTTGATCCTTTTCGCTTGATCTAGTTCTATCTTTCTCGCTTGGTTTAGGGCTACGTTGATCTTTTTCACTTGATTTGGGTGAGTTTTTTACTTTTTCACTAGATGCGGTGTTATCTTTTTCGCTTGACTGTTTTGCAGAAACATTGTCCTTTTCACTTGGTTTTGATGTGACTTTATCTTTATTGCTTGGTTTAGATATGGCTTGCTCCTTCTCTCTTGGTTTAGAATCGTTTGATTTGTTTGGAGTTTTATCTTTTTCATTTGGTTTAGGAGAGATTTTGTCCTTCTCGCTTGACTTAACTGGAACGTTTTCTCTGTCGTTTGGTCTTGGGCTAGCTTGGTCCTTCTTTATGAGTTTATCTTTTTCAGTTGGTTTGGATACAGACTGTTCCTTATCCTTTGATTTAGAGACATCTTTCGCACTTGGTCTTGTATTAGGTTTTTCTTTATCACTCGATTTTGATGTGCTACGCTCTTTCTCACTTGGTTTTGAAGATGTTTTATCTTTCTCATTTGGTTTTGTGTTCACTTTTTCTTTATATTTTTCACTTGGTCTTGAAGATGTGCTATCTTTCTCATTTGGTTTTGTGTTTGCTTTTTCTTTATCTTTTTCACTTGGTTTTGAAGATGTTGTATCTCTGTCACTTGGTTTTGTGTTTGCTCTTTCTTTATCTTTTTCACTTGGTCTTGAAGATGTTTTATCTTTCTCACTTGGTTTTGTGTTTGCTTTTTCTTGATCTTTCTCACTTGGTTTTGAAGATGTTTTATCTTTTTCACTTGGTTTTGAAGGTGTTTTATCATTTGGTTTTGTGTTTACTTTTTCTTTATCTTTCTCGCTTGATTTTGAAGATGTTTTATCTTTCTCGTTTGGTTTTGAAGATGTTTTATCTTTCTCACTTGGTTTTGTGTTTGCTTTTTCTTTATCTTTCTCACTTGGTTTTGAAGATGTTTTGTCTTTCTCACTTGGTTTTGAAGATGTTTTATCTTTCTCACTTGGTTTTGAAGATGTTATATCTTTCTCATTTGGTTTTGTGTTTGCTTTTTCTTTATCTTTTTCACTTGGTTTTGAAGATGTTGTATCTTTCTCACTTGGTTTTGTGTTTGCTTTTTCTTTATCTTTTTCACTTGGTTTTGAAGATGTTTTATCTTTTTCACTTGGTTTTGGCGATGTTTTATCTTTCTCACTTGGTTTTGAAGATGTTTTATCTTTCTCACTTGGTTTTGTGTTTGCTTTTCCTTTATCCTTCTCACTTGGTTTTGAAGATGTTTTATCTCTCTCTTTATCTTTTTCACTTGGTTTTGAAGATGTTTTATCTCTCTCACTTGGTTTTGAAGATGTGTTATCTTTCTCACTTGGTTTTGAAGATGTTTTATCTTTCTCATTTGGTTTTGAAGATGTTTTATCTTTTTCTTTATCTTTTTCACTTGGTTTTGAAGATGTTTTATCTTTCTCACTTGGTTTTGTGTTTACTTTTTCTTTATCTTTTTCATTTGGTTTTGAAGATGTGTCATCTTTCTCATTTGTGCTTTTAGACTCGGATCTTTGTGTTTTGGGTTTGGATTCCGTTGAGCTCTTTTGCTCGTTGGTTCTCGGTTTATCGTCGGATTGCGATGTTTTATTTGATGGTTTCTCCCTTGAACTTTTCACGCTTTTTTCATCTGAAAGAAAAGAGACATTCCTATATCTTATCTATAACTATAAGGACTAAAGACTACACACACAGGTATAACTTATGCTTTATTGTCAATATTGACTTATATTCAATGGAGCATATGGTATGGTGGTGATGCTGTTTCATTGGAGAATATTTATGCATATATACTTGGCATAAAAAGTGCTATTTCATTATACAATATAACCCCAGTATTCTTTACGAGCCACATTAGCTCTAAAATGGCTAAATATGCTGAACTGATCAGCTTTAAGAATTATTCTAAGAATTCATTCTAATAATTATTCTAAGAATTAGCTCTAAGAATTATTCTAAGAATTAGCTCTAAGAATTATTCTAAGAATTATTCTAAGAATCAGCTCTAAGAATTTTTCTAAGAATTATCTCTAAGAATTAGCTCTAAGAATTATTCTAAGATTTAGCTCTAAAAATTATTCTAAGAATTAGCTCTAAGAATTATTCTAAAAATTATAGCTCTAAGAATTATTGTAACGGCTAAATATCCATGTATTGTCCATGCTGGATATGTGTAGATAATATAATTCAGAAGTGAACTGCTTCCTTTTTCTTGATTTTAATGACTCCTGAGACTCCATTTGGGGACTATTTATCTCGTGTCCATTTAATTATCCTTGCATCTCGTTACAACCATATCTCAATATAACTTTTTTCAATATTTCGTATCTTATAGTTTATTCACACAATATCCCATATCCCTAGATTTCCCCAAATATACTGATAACACCTAATGGGGCTCCACATTTGTAATCATGAGATAATGTTTTCAAGGGATCATTTTAGTGCTCGTAAGTATGGTTAATTGCCGCCATATTATTCGCTGTGCTCGATGTTGTATATTAAGTATACTGATATACCTTCAGTTCCTCGTCTACGTCGATCTCCATCCACATCACTGTCAACCGTCACTCTAGAACCATCAACCGTACTCTGCTGCCTAGACCGCAGCCTTCGTGAAGATTCACGCCTTTTGATTTTCTGCATGCCATTTAAATGAGTTTCCAACTTTTCCAAATTGGCAAATGTTAACGGAGCGACAGTGTTGCTAGACATATCTGAAAGGAATGCATTTCTCAACACATGAGAATGAATTATTGAGCTCATTGAGCTCTATGTTATAACATAGCTATAACACAATATTTAAAATATATATTTAATTACAATATTTAAAGACAATATTTAAAGACATTCACAGGTATATATTTTTTGTATTTCACTGTGTATAAGTATACATATGGATGGTTCACTTCACGAAGAACCTCGAGTTATTGACAATATTGAGCATAATGTCATGACATTGTTTATATTTACATTTGATATAATTTTATTATCATTTCATTCTTCTCTCTTCCTATGTTATCAGCTTTTTCTGGATTCAATCTGTCGTAAAAATGCTTCCAATCATTTAATACATTGTTTTTCTCAATACGTATGACATATTACATGCTTCTATAACGCAGAAACAATCAAGAGTTGCGTAAACACAGGCGTTCAAATTTTGTGTTATTTTTTTTTATTTAATCAAATTTCAAATTGACATTATTATATTGAGTACATTATATAATGAACATTTGTGGACGGTTTAAAACAGAATTCAAGATTCCATAGCATAAACCGCCAGTAGAATTAACATTATTTACAAAATGAAGAGTGAATAACAATTATTATATAAAGCGTTTGAATCATTTGAAAATTTAACATAATAGCCAATTAGTTTATTACGAAAAGTAGATAAAAGTTGGTATTCTCTAATATATAACGGTAAAGAATTCCATAAACGACATACACGTATAAAGTAAGAGGAATCTTCAGAGTAAGATGGTCGGTATTTCTAATTTATTGAGAAATATCTACCCTACACAGACTTCTGAAACACTTAAATAAAAAATAATGTCACTAATTTCTCTACGATAGGCCAACGGAAGTAAATGTAAGCAATCAAGGCAATCAAGGCGTTCACGAGATAGAAAACGTTCTATCATAATGTAAAAAACTGGAAATATTAGTTCAAGTTTCTACATAATCGTTGTTGAGATCAGATATGCATTGCGTGGTTAAACAAATTTTCACGAGCTCAAAATCTCTCCATTACCGATAGACAAAAAAATAGGTTAATAGGATTTCGATTAAGCGAATATAGTCGCGCGAATGACTTTTCTATTGTATAAATTGAATGGTTTTCTACTTGGTTGCAAGCATTCGTGTGCAACCAAGTAGAAAACCATTCAATTTATACAATAGAAAAGTCATTCGCGCGACTATATTCGTTTAAGCGAAATCCAGCTTTAAGAGCCAATTAAAACAATCGAGACATAATTGAGACATACCTTATATCAAAGGGGGGAAATGTCACCCGATCTCCTTTATCCCGTTTGTGAAGCAATTCTGTAAGGCATGTTTTCAAGTGTATTATAATACACTGATCAACCATAGAATCAACCGTTGCTGTATACTAAATAAATCCTTTGTTACTAAGGTGATCAGAATGTTCTAAACTTGGAATCATTAATTATTGAATGAGACGTAGGAATGTACAGGTGGCCGTATCAAACTCGAAACCTAGGAAGACACAGAGTTGCCTGCGGAGGAAGCTAGCTGCAACGTTTTCAGTTTTCAGTCTATAATGTATTTATTTCTTTGGCTTGGCCAAAACATTATAGGCTGAAAACGTTGCAAAACTGAAAACGTTGCAGCTAGGAAGACCGAGTTGCCTGCGAAGGAGGCTACTCGAAACCGTGGGATGGGGAGATATAGTTCAAAGGGTTCCAACGAGTCCCCTTTACGACAGGATATGTTATTTTCAATAACCTAATATAAATAATAAAATATTTGAAATATTCACTTTATCGATGTTGCAAATACAGAGGAAGTGATATTTGGGAACCATGCAACGTGAAAATTTCAAAATCATATCTTACCGTATCAATCATGTTAATATATACACTGCTGTAGTGAATATGGGAGAGCCTGAAGTAGACATGAGATGGAGCCTGGAGTACATACAACAGACTATTAGTCATTTAAAGAAAAACTGATCCATATAGTCACCCGGAGGCTATTAATATTCCCTATGGCGCGCATTTAAAATGGCTTGTCTAAATATAGCTAGTCTCCCTAAACATATAGACGAGCTTCGTGTTTTACTAGATAACCAATGGTTTGATATTATTGCTATAAATGAAATTAACGAGACTTGACGAAATTATCGGTGATGATGAGGTTAAGATGACTTGACTTGACTTAGTTCGAGCGAACTCGAGCTTCATTAACTATCTTCCTCCATTCTTCTCTATCTCCCATGACCACCTTCAGTTCTTCCATGGACAAACCAGTATCGTTTCTCAATTGGTCTACATATGTTGTTGCTGGTCTTCCCTGTTTCCTTTTGCCATGCTTCGGCTCCCAGAGAAGTACCTTGCTGATGAGCTCATCTTTTCTTCTCCAACTGTGTCCAATGAATCTAAGTCTTCTGATACGCAGTGAATCCGATACTCTTTGCAACTTTCCGTACAACTCTTTGTTTGTTTTGTTGTCTTTCCAAGATACTCCAAGTACAGCCCTGAGCATCCTTGTATATGTACCATCCAATCTATCACTAATTTTCTTTGTCAAAGTCCAGCTTTCAGCCCCGTGTAACAGTACACTTTCGACTGTGGCTCAGAAAAAGTTTACTTTGAGGTGGTTTTCAAGGTTCGATATCCAGACTTTATCCATTTTGTTCAGTGCACTCCAGCATAATCAATCGAGATATGGTCTGGAAACTCAGCTAAAGTCTTTCTTCTATCTTTTTGTTCGTCTTTATCAGCAATTTTGTGCACGGTGCACGGTCACTGAACCTATTGTATTTTAGTATAATGAAGCAATCATCCAATAGAATCGTTTGGGTTTAATCGCTCAACCGTGTTGTTTAAATATTAATAAACCTAAAACAAAGGATGTGCACGGTGTAAGGTACGGTTCAACATCAAAACGTAGCTCATTATAGTCGCTTTGAAGTTTGCCGAGTTTCCAAGTAATAGATCAAACACGAGTTTGAGTGTTTCATCAGGGGTTCCAAACACGAGAAAACAAATGAAAACCGAGGGCGTAGCCCGAGGTTTTTATTGTTTTCGAGTGTTTGGAGTCCCCTGATGAAACACGACAAACGAGTGTTTGATCTAGCTTCTCAAACGAGTATTCCTATAGCGATTTGCTCCCATAGCGATTTTATTTTAATATGTAGATTAAGAAATGTGATCCAGTTCACTAGGAAGTTTCCTACAGGTTTTCATTGGGTATCAAAACTCATGCATGTGATGCGGTATACGTTCATGGATTGGCTATGATAATTCATGAATTATTAATGAGTTTGAGAAGACCATATCTCGATTGACTATGACTCCAGGCTTGACCGATCCTAATTTCCATATCTTTTTCACTGGATTGTATCCACGAACCGAGATATTTAAAATTGTCTGCTTGCTTTAGCTTGTTTCCTTCTAATCGGTGAATATATCGCCTTCTGGTTGGTTGTATAGCAGATATTCGGTTTTCTTGTGGTTTACATGCAAACCTACTGCTTCTGCTGCTATCTCTAATTTTAATGTTAATTTTAATTGTATGTATTTATATCCGTACAAATATTAATTATACAAGGAGAAATGACTTGGAATCATCACAAAGTCTTGAATATTTATCTTTTTAAATTAAAAAACCTAGGTCCAAGCATTTTGTTGTTACGACATTCTATAATTATAGGCCCCCAAACTCGCCAATAGAATTGTTTACACATCTTGAAGCACTCATCGGGAAAATAGATTCAGAAAATACCGAACATATTAACGTAGGCGATTTTAATTGCAATATTTTATCGGAGTCTAATAATAATAATAATAATAATAATAATAATAATGAAGCCCTTCTAAATATCACCGATATTTATAATCTGAAACAATTGATTGAAGAACCAACGCTATTATCGGTAACGGTAGTACGTCAATTGATCTTATCTTTACCAATTTTCCAAAACATATAGTCACGTACTATAGTTTGATATATGTTTATCGCAAACTCTCTCTACCGACCACTGTAAATTTCTTAAAATATGCCTTGGTGGGCCGAAACTAAAATTAGGGCCCAGAGTATTGAGAGTAAGATCACATAATATTAAATATTGGCTGAAATGCGATTTTGGAAATGTGTTTTAATAATGTACTAAATGTATAGTACTGGAATACTCCATAGTTTTATATAGTCTCTCGACTCTCTGTCTCTCTAGTGAGTCTAGTCTCTAATATGGAATCATAACATTACTGTTTCAGTCTTCCTGTGTGCCATTACTGCATGTACATTTACAAACATCCAGTGGAATCCCTAAACATTTTTTCATATACTCTCTATCTTTAAAACGTTCCGTGTCACGCTGGGAGTTTCTTCTGTTTTTTTCGTTTTAAAAATTCAGCCACTGCCTCCCTTGGGTCAAACGATGCGGTTCCTGGCAATTCAGCGAAACTTGTAAAATGTTGTTGATGCATGGTTGTAAAATGTTGAAGATACTCTGTCATCTGTCTTTACTCGGTTGTAGTGAGATACAACACGCTCAGTTGCCATACTGTGTGGTGTAACTGCTAAAAATGAGACAAGGAGTGTTTTCAAGAGACCTTGGCTGACTTGAATCATTTTCCTCAACCTCATCAATGGATTCAGCCCACTAATAGTTTTGAGAGTTTTCTGCTGGTATTGTTTTCGTCGTTGAGTGCAATAATGGTTAATGAAATGTTGTGTAATGTAGCAATATGTAAAGGACGGGGGCACATGCAGTGGTGGGCCAATTTTTTGTTAGTGGTGGGCCAGCTTGTAGGGCCTGGTGGACCAAATGGCCCACCAGTATATATGTTAAAATATGCCTTGCTACCGTCTGAGTCAAAAGCCAAAAGGAACTAACAATATTTTTATCAGACATTTCAAAAATATTAACAGACAAACAAATGTTTTCAATTTCAAAAATGAGGTTGATCTTAGGAGAATTGATGATCCGAATGAAATGTTGCTCAGATGGAAAGCGATGTTTTTAGATGTTTGCGATAAGCATGCTCCAGTCCGACTGGAATTATAATGATACTCGAGCGTCAAAAAGTCCTTGGATTAATTCAGATTTAAAAAATAAGATGTATCGTAGAGATCGTCTTTAAAAAGATACGAAATTATGCAATTAACAAAAAAATCTTATTATAATAGTGCATGAAAAACGTGGCAAACTATAAATGAAATAAGGTCACGTAAAAATAACAAGTCAGTAATTAATGAAATCGATAATAACGGGACAATTTTAAATGACCAAACTGAAGTTGCAGAGTGTTTTAACGAATATTTTGCAGAAATTGGTCCAGAAATGTTTAAATATATTAGGGAAGTAGACGTTAGCTATAAAGATTACCTTAACAAAACCGACAAATTATATTCTTTGGAGCCTATAATCGATCACAAGTTCTGGATATCGAGAGCACACTGTATAGTTTTACTATAGTTTAATTTACTATTGAATTTTTAAGAGATGGTCGCCGAGAAATGATTTGGCTTCATTTTTCACAGTATTCAAACTCTGAACTTTTAAGATGCTAAAATGAATCACAAATTATAATAATGCTGCCTTGCATCATTTAGATCAGGGAAATACCAAACCGAGAGTTTTTCGTCCTGCTATTCATCAAATGGAGAAGCTATGTAACCAGGCAATTTTAGGATTAGTACCCAGCCCCCCAATACAGATTTGTGAATCAGTTGTCGAAGGTTTTCATTATACTTTATCACACAAACTACGGTTCCGCGACAAAAACTACATAACGCAAGTGGTCTCTTGTAGCATCGAATAATGGGTTACACAATCCACTCTCTTATGCAAATGAGTTGCTTTAAGCCGTTGTCGAGAGCTTGGCCATGAGTTCAGTATATATAATGTGATGATATAAACGCCGGTAAATGGAATAAGATGGTAATTTTCCTCCATCTACACTCAAGCTACCATCTCGAATATCGAGTATAACGTCAAACAATAATTATATATATTATATACATGTTATATAATTATATATATTATTGCGTGCGACGAAGGAGAACGGATTCTAATCTTGCACGTCATGGGTTACTGTGGTGAAAAGAAATCAAGATAAAAACTTTACTCTTTTTGAATAAATTTCCTTAGACTTTTCGACTTATATACGTATATACGATCATTTTAACACAATAACGAACGTTATTTTATTTTGGTTCTCATTTTTCAACTTTGATTTTTGTTGCTCATACCCTTATAGTATAATATTAGACTAGGACTGGAGTCATACGGAAATCATGCGGGATGTCACCGTTGTCAAAAACATTGAGGTTATAGTGTCTCCTTGGATTAAGACGTTGTCGTTTGTTGCCGTGTTCCACTCGATAACAATCTAAACCACGTATCAAGGCGATTATATGGCCATTATAGCCTTCCAATATTAAAATGACATACGTGACACGGTAATCAATAATCATATGGCGCGTTTATAATGTCAAAATTCAATATGATCATTTGAACGCCATACATCTAATTCGAACAACATATTTACTCTAAACGAGCAAGCCTCGCGAAGTTATAACTTTTCCATTCAAGCGACACTTTTGCCAAATCGAACTTCACGTTTGTAATATTTTTGAATTGAACGACTTATCTGGCGGTCGAAGCAGTCATATTTCAAATCGAACAAACGATCGAGCGGGAATATACCCTTCTAATATTAAATAACATACGTAAATCATGGCATCATGCATGCCGATCACCGGGATGTCACCGTTGTCAAAAACATTGAGGTTACAGTGTCTCCTTGAATTAAGACGCTGTAATATATTTATTAGCTTTATTTATTTTCATAGTTCGTTATACAGCATAATTTTATGTTTATAAAGGAATCTTCATTCACCATTTGCTGGTCCACATGCGTCGAACGCACTTACATAATCTTTGATTACTCCTGTATAATTATATATTCGTTCACGAATTAGACATGCATCACGTGATTTACCCGGTGCAAAGTCTGGATAAATGTTACGGCTGATAAAGAGATATTACGAAAGTAATTGTGGTATATGGTATTGAGACATTTTTGAAGAGGAGAGTCATGCTGATATCAGGCGTTTGGTGCATTACAAAAATAATCGACCCATTGATGGGACTTTCGCGCTTTTAAAACGGCGTGAATGTGTTTCGTATTGAGTTCCAGTGCGGTAAATGCGACCATGAATAAATTAAACAGAAGAAGTCAGTGTGACATCAGTGAAGTTTCAAGCACGGCAGTAAAATGAAAATGTATTATTATGAAGTACAATTTGTTTGTAGACGTTTTAAAAAGTGCTAGGTTGTGTTGACTGCATAGAAGACACAGGCTTTATCTCCACACAAAAATATGAATTATCCCAAAAAGTGGAGTGGGCGAGGCCACCGCCAGCCGCCCTGTCTCCACCGGTTGTATTATCGATCTCCCTGTCAAACTTTGCTGGAGTCCATTCCAAAAAAATGAACACTTCGAATTAGTTTTCCATAGCTATCATATCAGGAGATGCACGGTCTGTATCTATAGCTAGCCTCATGTCCCTGAGTAGACGCACGGACGTGCTGGGAGGTAACTACAGTATCTCTTTGTTAGGGAACGTAGTCTGGATAAGGGTCTGCCTGACTATAATATACGTATAGCTATATAGCTAGTGCGAATATTATATCTGTAAATACTGAACGATTTCGGAACTTTCTATGGTTACATATTATTAGCCTTACTTCTTGATTGTTTGTAGTCTTATTCCATGTAATTGATGAGTTTTTATCTGTCATATGGATCAATAAACCAATTATTATTATTACTATAAACGTTTACTACATTATATTAGAAAAAGTGATTGATCTTCCAGAACCTGTGAGTGATGTTTATTTTCCGTTTTGTAACAATTACAACATCAAGAGTACAGTGATCTACTGCAGATTAGTGTATCAAAGAAACTCAATGTTCATGCAACGTGCGATCTTATTATACTCTGAATACTAAATTATATATATACTGACGATACATCGACGATCATCATGCTCACACCATCCTCAGAAAATGTTTCTGAATTCCGGACAGGGATTGAACCTGTAATTCCAAGCTCCCCCCACACACACACTATATATATATATATATATATATATATATATATATATATATATATATATATATATATATATATATATATATATATATATATATATATATATATATATATATATATATATATATATATATATTAAATGTATAATGTATAAATGTAAATAAATAAATATATATATGGTCAAATATATGTATATGAAAATTTTCATCTTCGACGAAGTAGCGAGCTTATCACCACCGGCTATTGTATACAGGAGGCTTTTACAACAATTTTCTTTAGATGAAGAGAGGATTTATTATCTCTCTTCATCTAAAGAATATATATATATATATATACATCAGTATTTCGTTACTAAAATGTTGCTTTATTCACCACCTTTTCACTTCGCAGCATTTCAAAGGCGAAGGTCATAATGATTATTAAACGATTGCTCTATACTTTTATTGACAAGACCTAATGATCCCACTAGGAGAAACGCTTTTCCCAGCTTAAGTAGCTATAGGGCTGAAGGTATAAAATCTTGTCTATTTTGTTATTTCGGCTTATATTGTGATAAAAACGAAAGTCGAAACGTCAAATGATGTAGTTGTTGATTAAATTATATATTTTTTGGTATATATATATATATATATATATATATATATATATATATATATATATATATATATATATATATATATATATATATATATATATATATATATATATATATATATATATATATATATATATATATATCGCCAGAATTGTTGAATGCCAGAATTGGTTGCGTGACATGACGCAGCCGTGTCCACTTGGAGTAAGAGGAAGATTACAATTATTCATAAAGATTTAAAAATTTATTCATTTGCGATATTGAACACATTCCCAAGAAGAAAAACCGATGCCGCGTTTACTCCAAGGAAATGTCACGATATAATTATCAACGAGCACCAAGGATCTAGGCAGCAAGTATTTCATAAAAAAATATGGTCTACACGGCTCATGAGACTGCGGAGTGCGGGGTGAAGCTTTGAGCGAAGAAACAACAAAAAGTTTTTTGGACATTCACAATTTTGAATTCACATAATTCACTCTGATGAGAGCCCTCGCACGGAACCCCAGTAATCCTTTTAATTCTGCACCACTTTAACTTTTATTTAATACATTGTCAACGCAACTCTACACGCACTCGTGTTTTTTATCTCATCGTTTGCCAACGCAGCTCTGCATGCACCCATATGTTTTTATCTCATCGTTCCAAATCTAGTTGACAAAGCTGCCACGAGTGACATGTTGCAATTATTCAATCTGATTTCATTATACAATTTTGCATGTTTTTTTTTAATATTTAAAACAGGTTACGTTTTTTTCGGATTGTTTTTCGTTGCTCGCGACGGCTGTTATAAAAGAAAACGGATTTTCCTTTGAATGGTCGAGCGGTGACGGATGAGAATGCCGAAGCTTCCGCTATTCCAGCAAACGTTCAAAGAATAAACGGACTAGCGCTCCTCCTTAATTAGGGGACAAACATTACTTCACGAGTGCAGTCCAGTCATAAACACAAAGAAAGAGAACAAAGGAGTTAATTTTTCAAATAACTGTTGCCTGAGAACGTCTCATGACGGATGGAGCGCGAGTGAACTATTATCAGGACACAAAGAGATTATTGGTGACTTTTGCAGGGGCTACGGACAAGAAAGTAGTGTCAGCTCGCCAACTTGTGGTGTGTTTTGACCACGGACACCTCAGCCACTGACTCGCGTTCGAGTGCGTTTGAGACAGCTGCGTGGACACAGAGTGAAAAAGAACGCACCGAGCGACAAAAGGAACTAGAATATATTTATGAATCGTTCGTCTCCCACTGTGGACATGGACCATTGTCTTGTTCCTGTTTCAATTGCGTATCCCCTCATCTCAGTGAACAGTTTAGCAAGCTTGTTGGGAACATTTGCAAATGTTCTTGTCTGGGTAGCCGTTTTTAAAAATTCACGTCTCCAAACGTTGACCAATTATTTTCTCTTAAGCTTAGCGTTTGCTGATATGTTGGTGACTGGCGTAACTCAACCGTTATTTGTGGTTAGGAATATTTTCACCGCGCAAGACGAGTGTATGGTAGCAATGAGTGCGGCGTACAAGCTAGCAGCGTATTTCTCTTGTATGGCATCCATACTAAACCTTACCGCAATCTCTATCGATCGTCTCATCTCTCTAAAATACCCGCTTCAAAAGAAATCGATTCTACCCAAACGACGTGGATTCTTCATCATAGCAGCGACATGGGTGCTGGCATTGAGCTACATGGTCATTTCGTGTATCCTAAAGGAATCAAAAGCCTGGGTAATCACAACATTTGTTTATTTTGGACTATGTTATCTCACAATCATCACGACTCATTCATATATGTACATCGTCAGCCATCGCTTCGTGAAGCGGCGAAACCTGCACACAAGACGTTATAGTTTTTCAATGGTTTCTTACACAAAGGAAAGACAGGCTGCAAAAACAGTGACCATAATCATTGCCGTGTTTACTATCGCCTGGCTACCATACTGTTTTGGTCTTGGTTTTTCTCTGGCGAGTGACGTCATTCTTGATAGAACCATCAGTTACCCACTGTTTACCGTCGGTCTCATAAACAGTTCCATCAACCCAGTGTTATACAGTTGGAGAAACAAAGATTTCAGGACAACTTTTCGACAACTGTTAAAATGCCAAGATCCAAATCAATTAAGAAGGGAGAGTGTCTCTTCGTTCTATCTCAGTCGTTCGCGAATTAGCACAGTTTCTAGTTTATTTAATGACTGCAACGCTGGTATCAATACATTGACAACATCTACTCATGAGGTTATCAATGCAGCCATAAAAAGTCCAACTTAGCTCGAAGCTTTCCATGCTTTCCAGGTAAATCAGATTAATTATTCGCGAAGAAAATAAATAACATTAATGAACAGAACTCAAGTAATAATTTTATTAGAACCGGATTTCAACTTTTTTTCCGCGTTGATTGCTATTGGTTTTAAGAAACGATTTATCCTCTCATAATGTTTGACTTTGAACAGCTGTTTTGAGAGAAGTTGATGGAGAAATACGTCATGAGAAAAGAGATTTATCAGAAATATAATCCAGAATCGTTTAGGTAGCAACGGAAGACGGTAATTTTCTGGTCCGAATTCACATCTATAATGAACATAAAATGTTACAACAAATTATGGAGAAAATAATTAATAGATATGTTTCCTGTTATACCAAACGTTTTGTGTGATAGTGAATTATATACTAGAAAGATGGGGATAATTGGGAGAAATATTTTGATTCCGGTGTAAGCCATCAGAGTCACGAGATAAAATGGTGTTAGCCAGACAGATGTTATTATTTGTGACAGTGTGTTGAAGAAAGTACTTGAAAATGATGGCGTATATACTATTCGAGTCGAATAAATTAATAGCAAGAATAAGGACCGCCTCTTTTCAATTATCGAACTTGTGCGCAGCTTGATGCGCGAGTGCGTGCGTCAGCATTAGATCCCATCCACCTAATGACTCAAAAGGACCTTTCTGTTTTTTTCTGTTTTCTATTTTTCGTTAGGTTATGGATAGCTACGGTTAGTGCTATGTTTAAGGTTAGGATCAAGGTTAGGATCAAGGGTTAGGGTTAGGATTAGGATTGAGATTAGGGTTAGGATTAGTAGTTCTAAAAAATGTGAAGGTCCTTTTGAGTCATCCCTTTTAGCCTTCACCCACTATAAACGACATGCGACAGCCCAAAGCATGCATATCATATATGTCTTCTTATCAATATGGCACGTGCGACAGTATAGCACTTAACGTGAAGGGTTTTTAAAAATATTGGCAATTGTGTTGTATATACACTAATGCAGTGAATATGGATCTTGTAGAAATAGACAGTAACCTGCATGTCTATCTGATTGCCCGTGAGACGCTCTAACCATTGAGCTTGCGCGAGACTCAGATGGAGAGTGAAGGTTACAGTGATCGTCGAATTTGGACAACTTCTCCAATTTCAACTTGCGATACCTTCTTAACTTAATTGATTTGAATTCTGAAACTTTGGAAATAAACTAAAGTGAGTAAGATCTTTGATATGAACACCACTTGTATTTTTACTAGATTACCCTTTTAAGAGAGAGAAAGGACATGCGCGCAAAACCGCGTAACTGCCACGGCGTTCATATACGGTGATCGCTACAAACCATATACATTCCGCGGAAAGACTAAAAACTAGTTGTCCGAGGGTTAGTAGGAAGGTTAGTATAGAAGGGTAATATTAGGGCGATGGTTATTTGAAAAATAACCTTAACCCAAAATCAAACTCTTTTATAAAATAACATGTATACTACGCAGGCTCTGATTGGTCAATACCCATCCAAACACGGAAATTTACCGTCAAAGATTTCCTGCTCGTTACGTTTTGCTGCTCGTTCTCTTGTATCATATTTTATACGCTTTTGTATTATTTTTTACGTTTTTCGAAAGTTGAGCAACGTCCCGCGTGTTTGGATCGCAGTGTCCAAACACGGAAACCATTTACCTAAAGAAATACCTTTTCTTTAACACTAACCTTTGTACTATTAACCCTCGAAGAAATAGTTTTCAGTCTTTCTGAGAAATTTTTGTTTTAAAGAAGACTTTTTACTGCAGTGCTGGATCACCGCCGTTCATACAGACAGACAACTACTCGGCATGGAGACTGGAGTAGACCCTGCTAATTATTAATTTCGTTTAGTTCCATGTCATGCAACCATCCAAATCCATTCAATTTTCTTTAATAAAAACAATTCGCAAAAGCGCGTCGGTAATCTCTTTTGCTTGAGTACCGTTATCCTTCCTGGGGCCTTGTTCTTCCTTTAGCTCGCACAAACGACGGAAATTGTTAACACTTACCCGACTGGCGACTTGGAGATATTTTTCAAGTACTCTTACAAGTTAAAAGCCTAAATATCGCATTATTTCGCAATAATATATCTTATTTGATGGACATTGGCTTGCAGATCATACGGGAAGGCATTTTACAGGTTTCGAATGTATTTTTCAGAGCCCAGTGAAATGGCGAGGGAAAATGGGAGAAACGAGTAATGTGCACCTATCCGTGATTGTCTGCCAAACCATCAAATAAGATACTTATTAAATGACTCTTGTTATAGGAACTCAACGCAGGGAGATTTTACATTAAACGCATTCCTTTAGATTTTATCGCTTAATTTCAAACCGGTAATTGGTATAGCCCAATGAAACACGGAGTTAGTAATTATATTCCTCTCTGGTATTTACCTGTTATCTTAGGCTAATTATTAGGCAAAACTATCAAATAATGATGATCAATTATTGGATAACAGAAGTTAGTATCCCATACTGGAAACTCAGTATTTCATGGCGTATTGATAAATGAGTGTTATTATAAGACTTTTTGAAATTCCAATAGTCCTTCGTTGTTATTTTTTAAAGGAAAATAATCTTGAAATAAGTGATTATTACTCAATGAGAGTAAAGGAAATGGCCACCAAAGGAAATAATCACCAAAGATAAACTGACATGCTTTTAAAACAAATTCTCCCAACTAGTACTACAAGAAATGTTTGGAGACCAATAAGGAGAATTTGAATGCTGATACTGGGCTGTGCGTTTGCATGCACACTGCGATTAACTTTTTTTGGTCTTTTGGGGTTGGGGGGGGGGGGGGGGGTCCGGGGGGGGGGGAGGCGGAAGCTGCCCGCGGTCAATATCTCCAAAACTATTAGATGTATGCCAATGACATTTTTACAGGTTGATGGCATGGTAACACTGAATATAAGTTACATTGAATATAAGTTATATTCTTGTAAAAAAATTCGGATTTGAAGCAATTCAAAAAATCGTTTTTTTCAGCATTATTTCTTACTGTTCTGTTAACTTACATAAGTTATTATATCAATAAATAGATTTATCTTAATCGATATATTCTTATTTTTATTGTTTCTATTATAATGAAAACATTTTGTCGAAATTTCGTGTTAGTAGGTGTTCAGGAATACTCTGTAACTTTTTTATACCTAATATTTTTTCACAATTTTTTCAGCTCATACTATTAATGCATAACTAGGAAAAGTCGTAAAATGTTAGATTCATACTGTGTCCATTATTCAGATATCAGCATTTAAATTCAGCGCGGGCAGATTCCGCCGCCCCCCCCCCCCCCCCCCAGTCTAGATAGGGTTAATCTGGCCGACTATGACGAATGTTTACGTGATTCGTGGTAGATTGCGGTAATTCGTTGGTGAAATGAAGGCTAAAAGGGATGACTCAAAAGGACCTTCTCATTTTCAAGAACTAGTCTAACCATAATTATCCCAATAATAATCCTAACCCTGACCTTGATCCTAACCTTAAACCTAACCCTAATCGTAGTTAACCCTAACCTAACCAAAAATAAAGACCAAACAAAAACAGAAAGGTCTTTTTGAGTCATCCCTTTTAGCCTAAACCTAATTGGTCATCCGCGACAAATCATAGTGTGTAAACTGAACTCCCGAATTTTACTAACTATTTTAAATATTACTAGGCAACATATAAAACTTTTAAAAAATGTCGGAAGGCAAAAGGATGCGTGTTTTATAGCTCTAACGCGATATTCGATGCTTGTAATCGACAATTTACACACTACGATTTGTCGTGACGACAAATGTGACGCAGTGTGCAAAGGTACCTTTAAAATGTTAAGGATACTTTACATGCTGCGGAAAGATTTTCGTGTTGTTAGTCATTTAAGTTCTAGCCTGGCCAATAATTTAATTAGCCCTTTGTTACAAAAAACGAGTGTTTATTGCTCTCTGTTGTCATTAAATTACAACTGCGATATTAGTCCTATTCTAATCTCAGACGTGAATAAACTTTACACGAGTCCATCGCCATGTGGTTTCAATGCATCCGCAGCGAAGACCTATATCTGAGTATCACCTTAAAAAGGAGCTTTGGTTTTCAAAATATTTTATCTCTATATGTTATAGACTATGCCACTCGCTTCTTGCGGTATATACCCCCCCCCCCCCTGTGAGCCCATGCAAGAAAAGCGAATAGCCAGCACCTATAGTATATATAAAAGCGCAGGATATGGTATGAAAAGGAGAAATAGGAGAACTTCAATGCGTCGAAAAATACTTAAGTAAGAGTATACTAATACGTATATTAATGGGCGACGTTTCGGACGAAGTGTCTTTCTTCAGCTAGTCAGATGGGAGCTGCATTCATTCTTCATCTGACCTGAAGAAGGACACATCGTCCGAAACGTACTCTTACAGTATCTTTCGACACATTGAAGTTCTCCTATTTCTACTTTTCATATTATATCCATGAGTTCTTTACTTCTTTTGAGACCTTAGCAGCTTTCATATTTATTCCTAAGCGCAAGAAGCGGCCTCTGCGGAAGAAAGTGAGACTATGCCGCCAAAGCTAAAAGGTCAAAGCCAAGCGCGAAAAGTACGATAATAGCGACAAGTTTTAATTTAGTTGTGTCGAAATTCTCCATTGAAAATTGAAATACAGGGGAGATTTGCAGTCAAAAGCTAAAAGTTTGAAGGAAATCGTACGTTTCGCGCTTGGCTTGTTTTAGCTTTGCCTTGGCCTTTTAGCTTTGTCGAGGACAACGCGTTAATTCATTTAGCTATAGCATATATTTTGCTATATTAAATATACAGCTTATTAAACACAAATTCGCTATATTTACAGTGCATTGCGGAAATTCTACTTCACGGTTCCGATCAACGGTATCCTGAATGGAAACGAGTGTACTACCCCATGTAGTGATACATAAAAAGACCATATACATCAATAAGTTCTTTGGACTCTTTGGGAAAACCAGAGAGCAGGAAATGGGACATATAGTGCTGCAAGAGAGTAACAACAGACAAAAACGGAAATAACAAAACTCTAGATCTCCTAAGCCCCAAGCCAGTATTATTGTTCTTAGGGGCTGTTTATATGGGAGGCGAGCTATCCCGGTTACCGGGCTAGCTCGGTAAGCGAGATCTCACCGCGTAGTTATATTGTTGTTAAAAATTCCGGTGCGTTTATATGGACAAGCGGGCCAGCCCGGTTAGCGAGATCTCGCTTGAGAGAGGCGAGATCTCGGTAAGCGGGTTGAAAAATTTCTCATATAAACACTCGCAGCCGGGCTGGCCCGCTTACCGAGATGAATTTTCAAAGGGATGCCGACGCCGTCTATTGTTTGGCGCTGAAGTCATCTCGGTAAGCGGGATGAATTTTTCCCATATAAACGCGAGCCAGAAATCATCTCGCTTACCGGGCTAGCCCGGTAACCGGGCTAGCTCGCCTCATATAAACAGCCCCTGTTGATTCTTCAAAATATTCATTGTATAACACTTGAAATATTCCACAACAACTTCTGCTAATCCTTAGTAACGATATAAATTGATATAAATAACAAATTTAAATTTCAATATCCGATATACAGTTATATACCGACATTACTACATATAAACTGCACTCGGCATGCGTACCAAATTCACAGCAACAGCCTCCACATGCGGTTCAAATTTCCAGTCGCGGAAAACGGCTCTTACTTCGTGTACCCAGAATATTACATCATTGAAATATTTAGTTTAAAAGTAGGGTTAGTATTCCTTTATTTCAGGGTTAGGACTAGAGTTTTTATTTGGGTTATGGGTAGGGTTTTTGTTCTTGTAAAGCTTCTGAATCTTGAGAAAATAACCTTTATATGTCTATGACGTATAGTCTGTGTACATTGTGTGTCCGGTGCACGAAGGAGATCCCGGACACACAATGGGCGGGGTTAAAACGTTCAAAGTTCTTCCTGAGAGCATTCGCTCGAAGCATCATACTTTTGGCATCTCCCACAATTTTTCTCGTTCCTTTAAAGTTTGTGTAGCTCAATGGTTAAAGTCTCGCTAACTCAAGATTAGATTCTCTGTAGCTCAATGGTTAGCGTTTGTTTGTAGCTTCTCCTGGGCGCTGAGAAAATTAGTGACGACACAATTGTAGGGGGGTCCGTGGACATTCCGGAAATATTTTGAATTTTGGGTCTCTGAAACGGCATTTCCTGCATTTTGAGGGCACTTTTGGACAAAATATAAACGTCTTAAATCACTTTTTTAACAGTGTATCTCGTCATTTTTAAGAAGCATTTCGGTCTAAATTGAATAAGATTAAACTTCCATTTTGCATTTCATTTTAAAAGGTCATATTTCAAAATATCACTACTGACACTACATATTGAGACCAGACACCTTACGAGCCTTGCGTCTAGCAAACTCTTCTATCAGCTCATCGAAGTTTATCTCTCGCAAAACGTCATATTCTATGCTCATTAGTGCTAAATATAGGTGAGCCGTTCCTGTGTCATGGTTGTGCGAAGTCTATTCTTGATGTGTTTCAGCTTCGAAACTGACGAACGTTCACCACCAGCACGAGAATTAATTAATTGGTCACCATCAGCACGAGACACATCTACATTAGGAAATACATCTATCATAAGTATCAACTTATACAGAAAGTGTTCTCTTCCTGTCTTATCGTCCTGTTCTTGCTTGAACATCTTTGAAAATTCAACGAACTGGATAAATTCAATGCCAGGGCCTCCACAAAAATGATGACCAATGTCTTCACCAAACATTATTTTGTGGAGGCCCCTGGGCGACCGCCCAGTCCTCCCTGACCTAAATCCGGCGCTGAGTCTCTGTAGCTCAATGGTTATATTCTCTGTAGCTCAATGGTTATAGTCTCTGCAGCTCAATGGTTATAGTCTCTGCAGCTCAATGGTTATAGTCTCTGTAGCTCAATGGTTATAGTCTCTGTAGCTCAATGGTTATAGTCTCTGTAGCTCAATGGTTATAGTCTCTGTAGCTCAATGGTTATAGTCTCTGTAGCTCAATGGTTATAGTCTCTGTAGCTCAATGGTTATAGTCTCTGTAGCTCAATGGTTATAGTCTCTGTAGCTCAATGGTTATAGTCTCTGTAGCTCAATGGTTATAGTCTCTGTAGCTCAATGGTTATAGTCTCTGTTGCTCAATGGTTATAGTCTCTGTACTGTAGCCCAATGGTTATAGTCTCTGTTGCTCAATGGTTATAGTCTCTGTACAGGTGCTCAATGGTTATAGTCTCTGTAGCTCAATAGTTATAGTCTCTGTAGCCCAATGGTTATAGTCTCTGTAGCCCAATGGTTATAGTCTCTGTTGCTCAATGGTTATAGTCTCTGTACAGGTGCTCAATGGTTATAGTCTCTGTAGCTCAATGGTTATAGTCTCTGTTGCTCAATGGTTATAGTCTCTGTAGCTCAATGGTTATAGTCTCTGTAGCTCAATGGTTATAGTCTCTGTAGCTCAATGGTTATAGTCTCTGTTGCTCAATGGTTATAGTCTCTGTTGCTCAATGGTTATAGTCTCTGTACTGTAGCCCAATGGTTATAGTCTCTGTTGCTCAATGGTTATAGTCTCTGTACAGGTGCTCAATGGTTATAGTCTCTGTAGCTCAATGGTTATAGTCTATGTAGCTCAATGGTTATAGTATCTGTAGCTCAATGGTTATAGTCTCTGTAACTCAATGGTTATAGTCTCTGTAGCTCAATGGTTAGTCTCTGCATGTAGCTCAATGACAATGGTCGAGTTTAGAGTCTCGCTATCTCAATGACAATGGTCAGAGTCTCGCTAGCTCAATGGTTAGAGTCTGACTCTCTGTAGCTCAATCATGGGTAGGGTCTATATGTAGCTCAATCATGGGTAGAGTCTAGATGTAGCTCTGCAATCATAGGTAGAGTCTCTGAATCTCTGTAGCTCAATGGTTAGAGCGTCTCACCGGCAATCAGACGGTTATAGGTTTGATCCGTGTCCGGGACATTTTCTGAGGATTTGAGCTTGACGATCGTATTGCGATTGTATTTTGGTATATAGCTTTGCGTCGAGAGATGCCATTACGGTATTGCAGTTGAAGAAAGTTGAAATTCAATAAATTGATCACAAGAAATTCATCAACTGTGTTTCTTTATTAATTCATATGAATATCACAAACATGTTTGGTTTTCTACTATTTAAACTGTACGACTTTTCAGTTTTCCTGCACACAACTAATTTTTCTCATTATCGTTTAACGATTACAAAATCCTAACACGCGATTCTGATCAGTAGGAACTTCTTTTGATGTCATTAATGTCGGTTAATACAGCATTAGTGTATTCATTTTTAGATCAAACTACCAGAATAAACTTCTGTCGTTGTTGTACTATCTTTTGTGATGAGCTTTACGAGACTGCCACTTGGAGGTCGTTCCTTGCCATCACTCCAGCCATACAGCAAGCTATTGAAGAATGGATAAATATTTTACCACACAGAATAACACCTTAATGGAAATAAAGATCCAGTGAAATAGAAGGAACAATGGTTTGGTATGAAGATGTTTTCCTGGTCTGTGCACCATCTTCGTTCTGTTTACAACGGCTGTCTAGGATGGCGCGAACTCGCAAATACGTGTACGTGTTACTTAAGATTGACTGAAGTCAATCTTAAAAACAGACACTTCAATCGTTTTAGTACAGTACTGAAGCGTTTTGGTGGTGAAAAAACAAGATTTGGATATCAAATACCATAGTCATTAACAATGCCTTCTTTTAAATGCTAAAAATTATTGATGTTTTAACTACCATCTGTTAAAAATGACTGAATTGTACCTGGCTACATCTTCAAGTGAAGTCCAACTAGTAAAGTCAGCGTTGGGCATTCCTTTACGGTTCATAGGTGTATCCAAAGTCATTCTGGATAATAAGAAAGAACATTATAAATTGTATTGAAAAATAGTATAGGTGGATATATACTAGCCAATTTTTGTCCCTTACATTTGTCACTTTTTAATACACTAATTTATAACAAGGTGACATGTTTACTAGCATTTAAACCTTTAAGCATTATGATCAGTATACAAATTATCCTTATAGTTATTGGTTTCCAAACAGTTCTTATATTATTATATATATATTATTATTATTATTATAAGTTGTTTTAAAAATATGTCAGTTTATCTTTGGTGATCATCTCTTTTATTCTCATTACCTATGTGCTTGGTAACCATTGATAAGGTACTGATCACTACTGGGGCAAAGGGTTAAACAGACTTACGGCAGGATCGCAACAGCAACAGAATTTGAAGGCAAACCACTTTTATTCTCTCCCAAACCTTTGGTTAATTGATGAACAGCTGCTTTCGCCATCCCATAACCCAACATTCCTAAAACAAGACACTTTTGAAATTTGAGTTTTTAAAAGGAGTTTTGAAATTGCATCTACAATATGGTAGTCTAAACACCATCATATTCAATGTTTTGAAATGCTTGCAAAAGAAAATATATGATGATGAAGGAGAAATCTTCTTTTTGGCAAAGAAAGTCTCATTGCCTTTTAATGTTTGAAGCACTGTAAACAATCTATAATACATGCTAAACAGGTCCGGAGCTACAGTGGGTGTGGGGGTGCGACACCCCCCAAAATCTTTTTACAAGTTTCAGTTGGCAGAAGTTATATTTTTAGACATGTTCGATTTAACATGGACAAGTAGAATCATTAACTTTTAGCACTTTTAAGACTCACAAATCTAATGTTGATGTTAAATGTTTTGTTTATATGTAAAGGTAATCAACGAGAGAACATCAAATTAAAATGTCATCATGTTTTCATTCCGTATTGGGAGTGCGTTATTAACGTACTGTAGGACTAATTAACCATTTCACCAGCTGACCAGGGTCATTTTAGTGGGCACCCAACAGAAAGACATTTTGACAAGCTTCGATCGATAGGATGTATAGTCGGTACAAGCTTGTGCGTCAGTCGGTTGAAGTAAGCTTACACCCCCCTGTAAAATTTTATGAGTACGGCCCTGATGCTAAATAAAGTGCACGAACCAAAATTGGGAATTTGTCAGACATCCTGGCTTTTCTGATACATGATTGACTAATACATTTCACTATAGGAATAGTACCTGGTGTTCCACCTAAAGAAGGCTGGGCACCAGTCAATGAAAGAAGTCCATTTCTAAAAGAAAGGGATGCAGTTACCACATAAATAAAAACTGGTAATGAAAAAATATATGCCTTTCATCAGAACATACTGTCTGGAACTTTGTCAAAGGTATATGCAAATATTCTTGCCTAAATATCTTGCCTTCTTGCCTTTCAATTTGTTTCCCCAAATGTTATATTGTAACCAGTTCTTTTGAGAACTTAACAGCATCTTTGTTTATTTATCAAAACATTTAAGAGAAACATTTAACAAGGTAAACAGTTACACTTTTAACATGCAGTATGGTTAATCTTTAAAGATGCCGTCCAGTCCGTTCTGCACATGTCCACATTTTCTGTTTACATTGCATTATATAAACATTGAACATGAAGTATTGCAAATTTGTTTTCCATGCTTGAGCTTTTCTGCCTAAATTAAGCATGTTATAAGAAACTGTTCTGTTCCTAAATGTGGATAATATATTTAACTACTACTCGTGCCTAATCTCCACTGGACGAATACTCGCTTTCGAACTGTCGCAAATCTATTACATTGAAGTTTGTTGACATATGAAGTCCCACACGTTTGAAATATCACACATGCGCAGAACGGACTGGACAGCACCTTTAATATAATAATAAAATTCCACTTACTCTTTTAGGAACTTGGATGCCATGCTTGCTGAAATAAGTGAAGTCCACACACTCTGCTTAAACATTAAATCAGCATTCTTTACAACATCTACAAAGAAAATTTCAAAATACAATGTTTCATTTCATGTTCACTGAAGCAATCTTTAATGTAAAAAAGCACTGATTCTTACTCTTGCTGTTGGCACTTCCTCCAGCCCAACCTCCTGCTACACAAATTATGGCATCAAGTTTTTCACCAGCCAAAATATCTTCCACTTTTGTTTGAACCTGTATATAGTTGTTAAGATTGAGGCAATATTTTCAACCATACAACAATATCGTACTGATCAAGCCAAGTATTTTTATACCTCTTGATTTTGTTCTACCCAAGAACCCAATTTAGTAACAACCACATTGGCTTGAGCCTCCTCATTGTGAGACAAATCAACACAGGCAACCCACTAGACAAAATAAAATATACAAAAATATATTCAAAAAGAGCTTACCCCTATTTATTCCCCAGGGGTGACCAACACCTAAATAAAATAATGCACCAAAAATAAACTGTCATGTTTTTAAAACAACTTCTCCCAACTTGTACTATACAAGATGTTTGGAGACCAGTAAGGAGAATTTGTATGTTGATATTGCCAGGCTTAAAGGTTAATGTTACAAAAAATTAAATGATTAGTGTAATACTTTCAAGTTGGTGGATGCTAGAGGTCAGGCAGATGATTTTGGTCGGACTGCCACTCAGGGTCTTAAAAATAATCGAGGAGAAAGTGCTGCCTTTGCAATAATATCAGCAAATGGTGAGACTTTTGGGTCTTCTCGGATAACGACCTTAAATCGTAGGCCCTCGGAACCCCTATCAATTGGGCTTCTAGCCTGTTGGGGTATTCCGTTCACCATAGAATGATAAATCTAATAAACTAAAAAAAAAATTTGCAAGGTTTACTGTTGCTTTCTACCTCTTGTCACTCGATTAGAACACTTAGATTAGAATTATTAAGCATTATATGGTATAGAGTTGTGGCTTTAGCCGCGACCAATGTACGGGGTATGGAAAATTTTGAATTTTCAAAGCCCTGTGAGGGCATTTCCCATGATTTCTGGGAGGAATTTTCCCCCAAAAAATTACCTGCAAAAAATAAAATTGGTAACAATATTAATTTGTATATACATGTACCTGCAGGAGTCCTGGATCAACCTGTTAAAATCTGACAACAAGATAAATAACCATGGATCACAATATTTGCATTCAATGCAGCAGAGCCTTTGATAATTTTGACAGGCGTCAAGGAGCTGACGCTTGTCAAGTGTGTGACTGTGAACACTGATTGCACTGGTAAGCCTATTTTATTAATTAGCATCACGATTAGCAACAGATCGAAACACACTTCAAAATTTAGCATCAGACATTCAGGGGCTGGGAGGGTCAAATGTGTAGAAGGGGAGGGACAGGGGACTACACCCCCCGCTTGGCTACGCCGCTGATTCAGGGGCAATAGAAGTGGAAGGAGATGTAAAGCAGTAATGCACCCTCCCCAATAATTAGAGTAGGGGAGTAACTCCCTCCACACACCTCCAAATTCAGTATCACACCAAAAACATATTTATGATTTTATGTATAATTTATGTTGTGTTTGTGCTAGTTGTTCATTGATATCGTCAACCAGTCTCTCTAGTGGAAAACATACCCAATTCTTTGCTTTGAAATACGATATACACGTCGATCCTAATGCACCATTTCCACCGTAAATCAAAACACGTGGTAAGGACGCCATGTTAGAAAAAAGTGACCAGTAAATACCGCTGGCTCGGAAAGATTACAAGAAACAAAAATCATTTACTGGGGTCCCCTAGGACAGAGCTTTATTGCTATACTCCTGATAATTTTTACAGTTTTGTACTTGTATTTCACTTTCTGTAATGCCTCTTATGATATTCATGTTTTATAATACCATTTACGAACACAATTAAAGCTATCTTAATTTTTTTCTGCTTCTCATAACCGTTTTTAGGAAGAGTATTTTTACCTTACCCTCCCCTGGGTAAGGGATCAACAAAGATGAAATCAGCATGATCAATTTCTAAAATATTCATTCCGCATTGTTCTTGTTGTCAAGTTCAATGGTGTTTGATTTTGATTTCAAAGGATTTGAGTGTATTCGGTGCTGGTAACATTGTCAAAGAGATTCTGCGTAACCAGAAACATGAAAAACTATGCTGTTTTGCCCGAGAAACCTTTGTCTTATCTCACATATCGTTAGCGCATTATATTTGGCGTTTTGTAAAACGAATCGAAGTCAGCCACCAAGTCGAGAGACAAGTCATCGTTTTTAATGCCAACATGAACTCGAAATGTCTACTCCTGTTTCTTCTGGTGATTGGCGTTAAATCCCTGGGTGGACCATGTCCAAAATTGTGCATTTGTTCTGATAAAAATGGCAAATCAAGAGTGGATTGTCGTAACAAAGGGCTAACAGAAGTTTTGCCGTATAATGAATTTCCATCCCACATGCAAGTCCTGTATGTTGAGTGCGACTTTGATGCTACAAACGTTATCAATTCAGAAGTTGATACAGTTATTTGTTATTTGGAAGATTTCTGCAGGATGTCTTACTCTTTGTCTTTGGCCGTAATGCTTGTAGTTTAGGTGGCATTTTGTTGTGTAAATAGTTCAGTGTGTGTTTGTTTACCTATCAGTTCTTAGTCACAATGAGAACAATGATTTCATTTCTCTTCTTCGAGACTCAGTAGACAGGCTGTAGAAACTGTTTCTTAATATCTTTTTAGCGATCTCTCGAGGAACAACATCTCTGTGATCAGAGGAGGATTTCTTGAATTTCATATACAATTAGAGAGACTGTAAGTAAATGATACTCTTTGACATTTCTAATCCGCGTTTTCCTATTGAGAGGCAGAGTTTAACCTCAGATGAACTTTTATCAAAATATTAGCAGTGCATAAAGTGAGAAAATCGTCCAACTTGATAAACTTTAAAAAAATTATCTCATTACTTTCGTTCACTATAATTATGGGCAGTGAGTATATAGCTACAGTATATGCTATATTTATGGTAAATAGGACACTTAGATCATCTCCAATTAGAAAACCGTTTTTTTTACCGAAACAATTCTTGTTTATAGTCGTTGATCGTTGTTATGGTTAAGTGGTGGGATTACATAGGAGGGATTTTGACCTAAAAAGTAACGAGATATCAAAATAATTTTCGTAATTGGCGTTTGGCAACTATTACCGAGAAAATATTAAATTTCAAGCGACTATCTCTGACACTGTCTTTCAAATTGGCTTCCCTAACCAAAATTTGTTTTAGAAATTAACGAGAAAGAAACTTTGCTGTGTCTATCAACATAAATATCAATTTCAAGATATTCTTCTCTATAAATATCGACAACAACTCGCCAGACTTCGCACTCTGGTGCACATGAACGGAACTCAATTAACAATAAAATTATAATTTTATATGACCTCTTGCGGTTCGGTTTCCGCTTGGACTCTATTTCCTTTCGGTTGTAACTGACTAGACTAAGTAAAATACTTGAAAATGTCTTCTGATCTCTTCCCTGGTATTGAAAAATAGTGAACTGTCTTTCTCTCTACAATGGCTATGTTTATTCCATTGTTTTAGTATATTCTGAGGCGACATTTTAATAGTAATCGAATAAGCCAATCCCCTGTGGTTTATTAGGTGTTTGTAGTTTCAGTAGGGTAGCAGTTGTCAACTGCTTTTGCTGTCACAGTTATGTCTGTTGGTTTAGCTTTGTTGAACATTATCCTTGTTGAACATTATCCATAATGCAAGAAGGAATGTGTAAGTTTACACTACAGTGAACAAAGTTTGTGATTCTGAAGTCTAGCCTCTCTTATGTTTTTGATGAAATGTGAAGATAACAAGCAATTTACAAATAGAAACATATCTCAACATGTAGTCAGCAAATATTTAGGCTTTCACATTATTTTTTTCTTATTTTATTGAGTTGATAGAGAGTTTGTGAAGAATGCAATTTGACTTTCATTTTGTTATTTATCATGCATAATCTTTTATTCATTAGATATTTGCACAAAAATTCTATCAGGATTTTGGAAGAAAGAGCATTTGTTGGACTTAGCAACCTAAATCGACTGTAGGTTATTGTATCTTTTTTATTATGTAGATATTAATGAAATACATATTGGTTATTTACCAACCAGAATGGCTGTACTGGGACACTTTAGTTAGCCTTAATACATCACATCACCAAAGCAGTGTTTACACTGCAAGCCTCGCCTTGGCCTCATGACATGGGGTAAACACATCACTTTTACATGTCACAGGCCTGACCAAGGCAAAGGCCAACAGATAAAGAATATTATACTGTATATATTTCAAGAATATTATATATTTCAAAACACAATCATCAATAGTATTTACTATGTGATTGCCATCCCAACAACAAAGAAATAAGAGAACTTCAATGTGTTGAAAAATACTTAAGTAAGAGTACTTATGTATATTAATGTATGACTGTATGTATCTTATATATATTCATGTATGTATCATGTACGAATATACATAAGTACTCTTACTTAAGTATTTTTCGACACATTGAAGTTCTCTTATTTCTCCTTTTCATATTATATCCAGTTATTTTGGGAACTTAGAGGCTTTCATATTTAATCTTATCCCACCAACATGGCCCACTGTCTAGAAAGAAGCACTCAGTGGCATTATATTTGGGACCCTGAAAGAAAACATTGTATTGAATTTCTAATTTGGTGATACAGGTACCTCCTTAACAGGGTTCAAATTAATGTACATGTATTTGCAATTCTCAAATTGCGATGTATTTTTTAAAATATGCGATGCAAAAAAGCACAAAAACTAAAATTACGATGCAAGTTTTGCATGTGTATTCTTCGCATATGTTATGCATATTGTTAGTGGCATACATGTATATTGTGTGTATTCTTTGCATATGTTAAGCATCATCCTTGCGTATGATATCCATATTCTTCATGCATGTTGTGCGTATTCTTCGCATATGTTACGTGCATTCCTTTGCATACGTTATGCATCACCTTGCATATATATGCGTATTCTTCGCATATGTTATTGTTACTCATCATAGTGTTTCCTTTGCATATGTTATTGTTGCGCATCATCCTTGCGTATGATATGCATATTCTTTGTGTATGTTACACATATCCTCGTGTATGTTATGCGTATTCGTATTCTTCATGCATGTTACGCCGATCCTCGCGCGTTTTCGCTCTTCCCCCCTCCCCTTTGAGAGCCACTACGCAGGCTATATGTAAGTGCTCCACACCAGGGGGGGTGGGTTGGGTTGTAGCCCCATTCCATGCAATTTTATGACAAAATGTTTTTACGTTGCACTTTTGAAATGTTAATTTGAACCGCTTACCCTGCTTAACTACATGTTCTAAGGATTTGTGGTGAAGGAAAATTTCGAGTGTTGAAATATATACATTTTAGGACCAAACACTGACATGTTTTTAAAACAACTTCTCCCAATTAGTAAATAAGAAATGTTTGGAGACCAATAAGGAGAATATGTTGATACTGGACTAGTTGTTTCTGGTGGGCTACAGCTGCACAAGTCTGCTTAATCCAGAGAGTTTGTTGATTAATATATAACATAATTAACATATTACTGTGAGTCAACTAACCCAAGACTTTTTTGCTTACAGATTATTGAATAGAAACAAGCTTGTCAAAATCAAGGCGAAAACCTTTATTGGACTTCCTAACTTAGACTTACTGTAAGTGTCATCTGATTTTACTTGTTAAATATGTTTTCATTTTCAATATCATAAAGTTACTAATTACAACACTTATTATGTTTCACTCTCTGCTAAATGGCCTTTGCTCAAAACGTTAGACCACCTGCACACTATTTCAGATATGTATTTTTACACTGCCTATGTAACACAACATGTTTATATCACTACAGGTATATACAACATTGTAAATGAATCATGTTCTTTTAATTTTACCTTTAGGAACATATCAGTAAATAAAATCAGGGACATTGATAAGCTTGCCTTTTTTGGATTGAAAAATCTAACCAGATTGTGAGTATGGTACTTCTTTTATTGGTGATTTCAAAATTTGTGTAAGTTCCAACTCTGAAATTTTCCCTGCTTACCAAAGTTCACTTGCTATATCTCAAAGTTGGAACTTAAACAAATTTGATTTAAAATTATTGTAATCTTATAGTGCTCAAAACTGACTGAAAAGTGAAAAAACCCTGAGCAAAACAGACACACTCTAATCAGGGCTCGAAATAAGCGCCGATCAATGATTGGCAAGAAATTGTTTATGATCGGCGGAAAAGCAGGGTTGGATCATCTTGATCGGCAAGAAATATATTGGACCATTCAAAAAGATGCGTACAGTTGAAAGACAAGTAAAACAGTCAGAAACACGCGAAAAGCATTTGTTTAGCCTAAGCTAAGACAAGAAATGGCACAAATACTTTTCTCACTGATATCATACAAATATATTCGCATGAAGTACTTGCACAATCTGCATTTGAACGCTAACCACAAACGTTTCTGTTATGCCACCGGCTGAAGGTGAGTGCTTGAGTGTGCTGTATTTTGCTATGAATAGGCATGACAACATGAAATATTGATAATTTGCCAGTTGAAAAGTTGAAAAATTAGTAGTTTTTCTGTAAAGACCGACCAAACGAGGCTGGTGCGTAGGAAGCAGGGGGGCCGCCGCCCCCCCCAATATAATAATAAAGGGGGGCCGGAATAGCTTTCGGCCCCCCCAAAATAATTGAATTTGAAAGAAAAATTGCAGCAAAAAATTGAATTTGAAAGCCAAGTATTTGAAATCGTAGTCCCCTAGTGGTGGTTCCTAGGCATGCTGATGAGGTCTGGTATAGAGCGAAACAGTCCAAAATATGAAATTTTATAAACTTCTTAACTGAAAAATCACTGCTCAGAATGCAGGAAATGCAAGTTGTGGGAATTTAGATTTCAAAATTTTTAGGGGGCATACCCCCAGACACTCTTAGAAAGCCTCATGCCTCGGATTATTAGTTATCATGACCGCCCATTTGGGACTAGCTTCGCCACTGATATGCCCAACTTTGCAAAGCTTCCTATGCCCCTGAAACGAGGTTAATAAGGTTTTTATTATATGAGTAATAAAACGTGTTGTGCTGCGCAGGCAGTGTAGAAATACAAATCAAATATTTAAAAAGGTTGGTCTACTGTCGAAATAGCGTGTAAGTAGTCTAACGTTTCGAGCGAAAGCCCTTAACGTTTCGTGACAAAGGACCTTCGCTCAAAACGTTAGACTACTTACACGCTATTTCGGCAGTACGCCAACTTTTTAGATATTTGATTTGTATTATATGGCTCTTTTAAATTTCTCACATTTCCTCAAATATAAACCAGTTCGTGATGTCGACTGTTCGTAATGTCGACTGTAATGTCGACTGTTCGTATTGTCGACTGTAGTGTTGACTGTTCGTAATGTCGACTGTTCTGCGGCGGGATAAAACTTATTTCAATAGACGAATTTCAGGGTCATGCGCAGTAGCAATTTTATTTCAAATTTTCATGAGGTAAAAACAACTGTTTTAGCTAGAAAGATCATATTAAAAATAGTAAAAGTGCAAAGTTTGAAACTAATCGGGCAAATAGTGCGAAAGCTAGACACTTTGGAAGTTTTGCTCTTTACTATGGATTTAATAGGGATTTTGGCTTGGCGTGCAATGCCCGCCCGCCAAGTCAAAATCCTTATTAAATCACTAATAAATCCTTTTTGAAATGGCCAACTTTCTGCTTGTGTAACTTCTTCCTTTTTTACACAATTCCTTTCAAACTTTGCACTTCTACTATTTTCAATAATGCTCTTTCCAGCTGAAACAGTTGTTTTTACCTACGATGAAAATTTGAATATTTGTTGCTACTGCGCATGATCGTGAAAGTCGTCTATTCATAACATCAGGCTAAAACCACAATATACATTTGCATTTCTATTTACACTTGCGAGTTCGCCCAGCTTAATGTTATGAATTGAAATAAGTTTTATCCCGACGCAGAACGCGTCATTTTGATGCGCAGTCGACATTACGAACTGGCTTATTTTTTCGGTTTGTAATTGTAATTTTACGGTTTAATTTTACGGTTTGTAAAGACCGCTTAGGAACCAATCATATTGCAGAAAAGCTGCATTAAGACCACTCCCAAGCCATATAATAATGGCGCTTAAAAGTTTAAGGAGTGGTAACAAAAGAGTTTTTGAATAACATACAAAGTCTAAAGTTATGTAAAAATATTAATAGGACAGATGCTGCATTAACAGATGGTGAAATGTTTCTGTAAACTGATCAAATGTAAATGTTTGTTTTAGATACTTGTCTCTTTTCTTGTTTTCTTTAGGATTTTGAGTAATAACAGTTTTAAATCAATTGAAAATGGCACGTTCAATTCCTTAAAGAAGCTCAGAAAAATGTAAGTTTTTTACAGAATGAGTACGAATGCATAATTTCTATAAATTTTTATATAAATTATGTGAATTTGTTATATAAAAAGTGAATTTGTTATATAAAAAGCATAAAAAGAGTATAAAAAAGAGCAATTTATAGTCTAAAAAAGAAAAATAAGAGAACTTCAATATATGTTGAAAAATGTACTTTACGTCACGTATTTCCTCCATTAACGCCGTTTAGAAGGAATGACCTATACGACCTACAATGATCTACAATGACCTACAACGATCTACGATGACCTACAATGATCTACAATGACCTACAATGATCTACAACGATCTACGATGACCTACAATGACCTACAATGACCTACAACGATCTACGATGACCTACAACGACCTACAATGATCTACAATGACCTACAACGATCTACGATGACCTACAACGATCTACAATGACCTACAATGATCTACAATGACCTACAATGATCTACAATGACCTACAACGATCTACGATGACCTACAACGATCTACAATAACCTACAATGACCTACAATGACCTACAATGACCTAGACCGACCTGTAACGATGTAACGTTCCGCAATAACCCCTCGCCCGCCTGTTCTGTCTCCCCCTGCGGGATTTTCCCCATCCATGGTCCCCAGACCTCGCACCCGCACGCCGTGTATTTGTAGATTTTGAACGTTATCTCGGCCAATATTTATCCGTTTTCAATTCTGGAAACAGATTTGGAATTACCCAGTGTAAGTACATAACATACACGCCTATTATATTACACAAACTTGCATACCATTTTCTGCAAGATTTTAATAGTACAATGCATGTCAAATGGTGTAAATATCGCTTCAAGAAAATAAGAAATGTTCAATAAATGAAAACGAAGTTTCGTTGTAGATCGTTGTTGGGTCGTTGTAGATTGTTGTTGGGTCGTTGTAGCCTGTAGGTCGTTGTAGATTGTTGTTAGGTCGTTGTAGATTGTTGTTAGGTCGTTGTAGGTCGTTGTAGCCTGTAGGTCGTTGTAGATTGTTGTTAGGTCGTTGTAGATTGTTGTTAGGTCGTTGTAGATTGTTGTTAGGTCGTTGTAGGTCGTTGTAGATTGTTGTTAGGTCGTTGTAGGTCGTTGTAGATTGTTGTTAGGTCGTTGTATAGGTCGTTGTAGATTGTTGTTAGGTCGTTGTATAGGTCGTTGTAGATTGTTGTTAGGTCGTTGTAGGTCGTTGTAGATTGTTGTTGGGTCGTTGTAGATTGTTGTTAGGTCGTTGTAGATTGTTGTTAGGTCGTTGTAGATTGTTGTAGATTGTTGTTAGGTCGTTGTAGGTCGTTGTAGATTGTTGTAGATTGTTGTTAGGTCGTTGTAGATTGTTGTTAGGTCGTTGTAGATTGTTGTTAGGTCGTTGTAGATTGTTGTTAGGTCGTTGTAGATTGTTGTAGATTGTTGTTAGGTCGTTGTAGATTGTTGTTGGGTGGTTGTAGGTCGTTGTAGATTGTTGTTAGGTCGTTGTAGATTGTTGTAGATTGTTGTTAGGTCGTTGTAGATTGTTGTTGGGTGGTTGTAGGTCGTTGTAGATTGTTGTTGGGTGGTTGTAGGTCGTTGTAGATTGTTGTTGGGTGGTTGTAGGTCGTTGTAGATTGTTGTTGGGTGGTTGTAGGTCGTTGTAGATTGTTGTTGGGTGGTTGTAGGTCGTTGTAGATTGTTGTTAGGTCGTTGTAGATTGTTGTTGGGTCGTTGTAGATTGTTGTTAGGTCGTTGTAGATTGTTGTTGGGTCGTTGTAGGTCGTTGTAGATTGTTATTACGTCGTTGTATAGGTCCTTGTAGATTGTTGTTAGGTCGTTGTAGGTATTTGTATTTGTATTTTAATAAGATCCACAGTTAGCTAATGCTAGTTTACACGAGGTCTTAGAATAGATAATTAATTAAATAATATAAAAAATATAAATATCTAAAAGTCTATATTACAATTTCAATTACAATTAGACAGTGAGACCACAAATACATCCTCCAAGTCCCACCCAAACACCCTCCTCCCTAGCAACCCCACCGGTTCATATAATTCAATAATTAGATTATATGAACCACTGAAGCTGCCCAAGAAGAGCAGATCTGAACAGGGACCCAGAGAATATATTCCTAGTCTCGCTGTCCAGATTATTCCAGATTTCAATGGCTCTTGTTCTAAACGCTCTGGCCAGGAATGTTGTATCGTTGTAGATTGTTGGATCGTTGTAGATTGTTGTTAGGTCGTTGTACATTGTTGTTAGGTCGTTGTAGATTGTTGTGGGTCGTTGTAGGTCGTTGTAGATTGTTGTTAGGTCGTTGTACATTGTTGTTAGGTCGTTGTAGATTGTTGTTAGGTCGTTGTAGATTGTTGTTAGGTCGTTGTAGATTGTTGTTAGGTCGTTGTAGATTGTTGTTGGGTCGTTGTAGATTGTTGTTAGGTCGTTGTAGGTCGTTGTAGATTGTTGTTAGGTCATTGTACATTGTTGTTAGGTCGTTGTAGATTGTTGTTAGGTCGTTGTAGATTGTTGTTAGGTCGTTGTAGGTCGTTGTAGATTGTTGTTAGGTCGTTGTAGATTGTTGTTAGGTCGTTGTAGATTGTTGTTGGGTGGTTGTAGGTCGTTGTAGATTGTTGTTGGGTCGTTGTAGATTGTTGTTAGGTCGTTGTAGGTCGTTGTAGATTGTTGTTAGGTCATTGTACATTGTTGTTAGGTCGTTGTACATTGTTGTTAGGTCGTTGTAGATTGTTGTTAGGTCGTTGTAGGTCGTTGTAGATTGTTGTTAGGTCGTTGTAGATTGTTGTTAGGTCGTTGTAGATTGTTGTTGGGTGGTTGTAGGTCGTTGTAGATTGTTGTTGGGTCGTTGTAGATTGTTGTTAGGTCGTTGTAGGTCGTTGTAGATTGTTGTTAGGTCATTGTACATTGTTGTTAGGTCGTTGTAGATTGTTGTTAGGTCGTTGTAGATTGTTGTTAGGTCGTTGTAGGTCGTTGTAGATCGTTGTTAGGTCGTTGTAGGTTGTTGTTAGGTCGTTGTAGATTGTTGTTAGGTCGTTGTAGGTCGTTGTAGATTGTTGTTAGGTCGTTGTACATTGTTGTTAGGTCGTTGTAGATTGTTGTTAGGTCGTTGTAGGTCGTTCTAGATTGTTGTTGGGTCGTTGTAGATTGTTGTTAGGTCGTTGTAGGTCGTTGTAGATTGTTGTTAGGTCGTTGTAGGTCGTTTCTCCATCTAACCTGAAGAAGGACACATTGTCGGTTGTCCTAAACGCCTTCAATACTTTAGTATTTTTCAACATATTGAAGTTCTCTGATTTCTCTTTTTTATGTTATATCCAATTATTTTGAGAACTTAGCAGCTTACTTGTTTCTTATTATTGAATTTGTTGAAACCGGAACTGAACCTTGTCTAATCTAGTTTTGTCGCCTCGCAGACGAATTTATAAATTTTAAATGAGTTCAGCTGGAATTCCCAGCTGTTGTGTGGTTTCTCTCAAGAGTTTGTTAAACTCAGATATGCAAAGCAGGTCTGGAGATAATCACTTATTTGTTACGAGTTCTTTCTTGCTTTGACACTGAACGTGAAAAAACCACGTTGAAGAAATGATGAAAAAAAAGACTTAAATTGTCTTGGTTTGACACGAGTTAAAATGGAGGCTGTCGGTGAAAGAAAATCACTCATCGTTTTTGATACTCTTTCACAAATTCTTCTGGACCTTGACCACTTGTCTTCAGCAATACAACATCTTATTCACGAAATTCACCTCCTTCTCATGAAGAAAGTCGACTTCGGCGACAGCCTGCCCGCTATTCTGGTTTCCTTAGGGTATTTAGTGGAACGTCTGGAGGAAAATACAAGTAAAATACGAGGGTTTATGTTCGAATTTATTCGTCTGCTTTATCAAGTCATGACAGTAATGCATCATAACGCAATTGAAGAACACATCAGTTTGACGAAGATTATGAGTTATATCTACGAAGAAAGCGAGACGAACTGTAACTTGTCGAGACAAACTGAAATTAATGTTGAAGAAAACTAGGGGAAGGACTTGAAAGATAAAAATGTTTTGTTTCTAATGCTTTTAATCCCGTGTTTGTGGAATCAGCGTTAGAAGAAGAATTCATCTCGAGACTAGAGGCAATTTCCAAAACAAACTGAAGAAATAGGGAAGGATTTAAGACCGTTTCGTTTGAGAATAGCTTTTCTTATGTGGCAATGCATGTTTGATAGATATTTTCCAGCTGGAAAATGTAATCATATATGATTAAAATGTGGAACCGAATGCCTAGATAAGAAGATAAAATATTACTTGTTTACATAATTTGGATTTTAACAAGAAGATGTTAAAGAGACACTCCACTCCTAAAACTAGTGTTGCCTAAATGAAAGTTCTTTGTCGCCTTAAATGAGAATGGGTATTAGTTTTCTTCTAAACGTTTTAGTTTTAGGGAAATTTGGCTTTGTTTATCGTATTTTTGGTAAATTGAAGGCCGCCATTTTTGTTTTGCCGCAGGATTTATATTCAAGCTATTGTGAAGCATTTCTTTACATCAAAAATTAATGGGAGCGACCGCATTCGCCCGCAATCAGAACAAAAATGGCGGCCTTCAATTTACAAAAATACGATAAACAAAACCAAAATTTCTCTAAAATTAAAACAATTAGAAGAAAACTAATACCCATTCTCATATAAGGCGACAAATAACTTTCATTTAAGCAACACTTGTTTTTGGAGGTGGAGTAACTTTGGTAAATGGGATTTGGAATTCATAATTCAACAAGTGATTACGGTTTTTGAAGTTACAATGCGTGAATTTGTTTTGTTCATATTTTAAGCTGTTAATAATGTTAGTGATCATTTAGATTAAATAGCACTTAATGAAAACGTCGAATGAAAGATTTTAATTTTGTTGAGATTTTCTTTTGTTAAAGTGCACCTAAGCACTTAAAATGATGAAGAATGGCGCTAACAGTTCTTCGATATCTATTTTCGTTCTTGAGGTATTCAGTTATATGTGATATGTTAATAATGCACAAGATAACGTCAACGTCGTTTTCTACGAGACGGACAGGCATTCATTACTGAGTCTAAATGTAAAGCAAATATGTTAAACAGTTTCTTTCACTCAATTTTCTCCCAACCTGATATCTCAAATACTCAGTCTATTACAAGCCCTGAATCTCCAACTATCCGGTCTACTACGAGTTCTAATGCCTCAAATAATCAATCAACTATAAGTCCTGATGCCCCATATTCGCAGCTCAATACAAGCTATGACACCTCAAATACAAACCAGATGACAAGAATTGAATTGACGACGTCCGAAGTCTACGAGATGCTTAGAAACATCAACCCAAACAAAGCAAGTGGTCCTGACAATTACATACCAGGCAGAATATTTAAAGAGGTTGCAGCTGAAATCTCACCATCTCTGTGTCAGCTTTTCAATCTTTCGCTAGCTATGGGGCATTTTCCAGCGCAATGGAAATCGGCTAATCTAAGTCCACTCTTCAAAAAAGACGACCCAACACTGGTTAACAACTATAGACCTATATCGCTGTTATGCGTCCTTTCAAAAGTCTTTGAAAGATGTGTTTTTAACCATTGTTACCCCTTTCTAATGCCCCAGTTTTACCACCTACGGCATGGATTTTTAAAGGGACGGTCAACAATAACACAACTTTTACAGGTCTACCATGATATTTTACAATCCTTATCACGAGGTAGATGCCATTTATCTCGACCTCTCCAAAGCTTTCGATACTGTTTCCTACGACCATTAGTTCAGAAAATGAAAACGATTGGAATAGAAGGCAAATTGAACGACTGGTTCAAAAGCTACTTAACGGGAAGAAAACAACGTGGTCATCGATGGAGAGCACTCTGATTGGTTAAGAGTCACATCGGGTGTACCTCAGTGGTCCATACTGGGGCCTCTCCTTTTTCTTGTCTATATAGATGACATACCTGATTATATTCGATATAATTCAAAGATGGTATTATTTGCTGACGATTCAAAACTCTACAAAGCCATACAACACTCGAATGACTCTGAATGTCTACAAAGCGACCTGATGAGAATATGAAATTTAACACATCCAAATGTAAGGTTGTGAATATATCCAAGAAAATTGCAAAGGTTGAACGATTCTATATGAAATGAATTCTGCTGCCCTTGAAACGGTTGCCCATATTTCTGATCTAGGGATAATTGTGACAAACAACTTAACGTGGACAAGGCATATCGAAGAAATTACACTCAAGGCAAATAAAAAACTTGGACTAATTCGGAGACTATGCAAATATATTGTCGATCCACACACGAGAAAACTTCTCTACTGTTCCAATAGAGTATGGTAGCGAGTTATGGTCACCTTACACGATTAAATAAAAAATGCAAATAGAAAACGTTCAGCGGCGAGCTACGAAATTTATACTTGGGTATCCCAAAGATATCAGTTACAGGAAAGCCTGGCCCGCTTGTCAATGCTGCCGCTCGAATACAGAAGAGAGATGACGGACCTTTTACTTCTATTCAAAACATGAGAACTGGTTCCTCAGATATAAATCATCTCAGATTCTTTCAGCCAACGCGAAATCCTCGTTACAAAACCCGGAATTCAGATCCAAACAACTGTGAAATTAAGTTCGCCAAGCAAGAATATTTGAGGAATTCCTATTTTTTCAGAGTGACTGGACTATGGAATAAACTCCCCAAAGACTGCAAAAGTCTCTTAACTTTTAATCTTTTTAAAAATAGCTTATATAAATTTTACACTAAAAACTTGAAACTGAGTATGTTCTTCCGGATGGAACAGGATATTTTTTATTTTTAACGAACATGATGTAAATAGTTTTTATAATATATCTTAAATAATAATACTAGGAGTCTGATGTCAATTGGGGCATTTTCCATGTTTCTTTCTCCTGTCGCTATTTTGTATTTATTTTAGTATTATTTTGTATTTATTTTCATTGCGACAAACATATTAAATAAATAAATAAAAAAAGCAGGCAAACAACATTGTGGTAATTCTAAAATTTGTGTATATCTTCAAAGTTATCCAACGAAATTACTTGAAACTTTGCACGTGTATGCATACTACCAAACTAATGGTTCAAGTTATGTTGTCACCATAGTAACAGATTAGCTTCCAGACCAACTAGTCTCTAAAACAAATTTGTTTTCTCTCAAATGCAGAACATGTTGAGATTGGCAGTTCTCAATAACTTTTGCAATAACGTTTGCAATGCAAATCGAAAACGTTGCTTGCGACGACAGAAAATGAAGATTTCTGTATGGGAAGGGAGAGGTTTGGAAGCTAATCTGTTACTATGGTGACAACACAACTTGAACCATGTTCTTTAGTTTGGTGGTATGCATCCACGTGCAAAGTTTCAAGTAATTTCGTTGGATAACTTTTAGAATTGCAACAACGTTGTTTGCCTGCTATGACGTCATCCTGTGCCTCATTAACATATCACTTATAACTGAATACCTCGAAAACGAAAATAGATATCGAAGAACTTTTAGCGCCACTCTTCATCATTTTAAATGCCCTTTCAAACATAGCATTATCATTTTTGGGGTTAGGTGCACTTTAAAGTGTAGTTTAGCTTTAGCTTAATGTAATGTGAGGGGTGTAAAGTAAATTAATCTAACGTGACGAAATGTAACGTTATGTACAAACGTATTATTATACTCTCACATATAATCGTGCAATAAATTGTCGCTATTAGCATTACGTGACAGTCCAATATTTTACATTGTAGGACAGCAACATATTGGACAGCAACTTTTGACTGTTTACGTGCAAAGAAATATCTTTTTGTTAAGATATTTTTTTGTTAAGATATTTTGTTCGATATAATAAAACATCTATTGGATTCATCTTCGCCCAATATTACAAAATATTTAAGTCTAGATCAAGCCCAATATTGAATTCTCGATCCCAATATTTAGTAATATTGGGCTCAGAGGAATCCAATAAGTTATAATGTAACGTGTCATAGTGTAACGCGACGTAATGTAGCATAATGTAAATGTAATGCAACGTGACGTAATGTAACGAAATGTAACGTGACGTAATGCAACGTGACGTAATGTAACAAAATGTAACGTCACGTAATGCAACGTGACGTAATGCAACGTAACGTAATGTAACGAAATGTAACGTCACGTAATGCAACGTGACATATGTAACAAAATGTAACGTCACGTAATGCAACGTGACGTAATGCAACGTGACGTAATGTAACGAAATGTAACGTCACGTAATGCAACGTGACGTAATGTAATGTAATGGAACGTATAATGTAACGTGAAAGGAGAATATAACTTACATTTTCTAAGCTTTTAAAGGACTGATTTTTTGTGGTCCTAACATGTAAAAATTTCTGTCTTGATTTTCTCTGGTGTAACTTGTTTCTTTTAGCGATATAAAACATGTACCGCTGTTATGTGACTGTCGTCTCAATCCTTTCATTCAATATATTACTGAGTCCTCGATAAAGAAAGTCTTCGGTAGTTGTTTTGGAAATCCAGCCACAAAGTTTTCCGCATTAAGAGACACAAACCTTTGTGGTAAGTTTATCAAATTATCTCGCGTAACAATGCCACTAACTACCAATCAAAATCTAACAATCAAAATAGCCTAACAACCAATCAAATCGAGAGTGAATAATAATCGTAAATATCCAATTAACAAATATTCCATTTTACCGTTGTCTATTCAGTTTTAGTAGAAACTGACCATGGTCCGTTACAAATGCTGCATTCTGATTGGCTACTCAACCGTTGTCTATTCGTGATAGACCATGATGGCGAAACGCGCTCAAAACAATGGCAGAAAACTCTCGTTTTGGGGAGGTTTCAGATGAGTTTTTGGATAATTTTTTGGAGAATGCATGATTTGTAATAGTCCACTAATTTGTTTCTACTAAAACAATTAGACAACTCGTTCTCGTTGTCTATGAGCGAATAGTCAACTCAGGCTTCGCCTACGTTGACTATACGCTCATAGACAACTCGGACTCGTTGTCTAATTGTTAAATAGATGCACAGATGACGTCAGAACGTGGCAAGAACAAAAAAGTGGCCCACGAGACGATAGTCGAGTGGGTCACTGATTTTCTTACCACGTTCTGACGTCATCTGTGCATCTATAACTGAACAGACAACGGAAAAATGGAATCTATTTTTTATAACTGAACAGACAAACCGTTCAAAAAATATTTATTGAAGCTTTGGGATTTCTGGGGCATGTAAAAAGACAAAAGCAGTCGGCTGACGTGAGCCGTGTGCGTCTGTCCTCTAATAGATCATGGCTAACCACTGAGAATGAGCATAGTAAACAGGTTATTGTATAGTACCACTATAGATCACTTTCAACACATATTTTCAGACATTTTTCAAGCTTGATACTTTTCATAATTATTACTCCCCAGTATAAACAACCAAATTCTCCTTATTGGTCTCCAAGCATTTCTTACAGTGCTAGTTGGGAGAAAATGTTTTAAAACAGACATCAAATTTTTTCTTAAAAACAATATTAATTCAGACCTACCTATACTAAATGTTTTCAAAATGTAATCGGAACCTCACTAATTTTGTTCCCTTAAATCTTTCCTATCCGGTCCAGTCAAAATAGTTCATAGAAGACCTAACGCAAGATTAAAAATTGAAATTCGACAAACGCCAGGCACATGAGATCCACTCACACGCCAAGTTTGATTTGATTTCATAAACAACTCTGCGATTGGTGGCATTTTGAATTTCCATAATGCTATGCGGGCGTGCAAGATGGCCTTTTCTAGAAAAATGAAAGTTTTTCAACCTGATTTATGAAAATTAATGCTAATTTATATAAAAATAATGTGTCTTGTTCAGGAAATTTAAAAGCACTGGTAAACCCGGTTTATTGGGCTTTGAGAAAATGTATAGCTTTCGCAACAGTTATGTCTATTTCCAGAGATATCAATAGAACAAAGATGTGGTTCAATTTTATGAGGCGCTGTGTGTTGCATAATTCAAACCTTTTTCTTCGCTCAACTGAAAAGCTCAGAACACATGTTGAAATGCCAAAACCATGCATTTCACCATGTGAAATACACACAACACATGTTGAATAGCGAAATTAATACTAAAAATGATTATTTTACTCAATTTTTGCGTGAATTTCAGTCTATTTTTGTGCAGATTTCAGTCTATTTTTGCGCGAATTTCAGTCTATTTTTGTGCGAATTTCAGTCTATTTTTGCGCGAATTTCAGTCTATTTGTGTGCGAATTTCAGTCTATTTTTGTGCGAATTTCAGTCTATTTTTGTGCGAATTTCAGTCTATTTTTGTGCGAATTTCAGTCTATTTTTGTGCGAATTTCAGTCTATTTTTGTGCGAATTTCAGTCTATTTTTGTGCGAATTTCAGTCTATTTGTGTGCGAATTTCAGTCTATTTGTGTGCGAATTTCAGTCTATTTGTGTGCGAATTTCAGTCTATTTTTGTGCCAACATTTACGTGCGAATTTCAGTATACTTTACGTGCGAATTTCAGTTGATTTATATAATCGCTCTAAATACTTCATGAAAACAAAACGAACAGTATCTAAGAATCGATAATGGCGGGAGGAACAGGAAAAATTGTTGATGCCATATTGGCGAGTGAAAAATTTAGAAGTTAGTAGCTTGACCAGAGCTGTAGAAGCATCTGGAACTTCGCAACAGCCACGAAGTTCAACACAGCACAACGCTATCGAAGCAGAATGTTTACGTGATTTAGGAGCGGCTATTACTCAGCATGACTCAATGACCTTGTGATTGACTCGAAATAAACTCTATATCATAGTTGACGTAAATGTAACCGAATTATAGAATGACTTCATGTAGCTAATTTAGCCTTAAGAACCCATATAAGTAGAGCATGAATTGTAACAGTTAGTTAGTTTTAGTTGTGATCACAGAAGCGAGCAATAAACCCAAAGAAACACGAACTTCTTCACGAGTCGTCTCAGCCGGTGTAATTTGCTGTGATGGCGTGGTCAACGTACTGGAGTGACTTGTAGTCGAAGAAGCATGCGCACCATGCGGCATCTGCTGTTCTGGCAAGCTATTCATAGTTCCCGTTTGTCCAGCGGTTCGGAAAATCGACGAAACATTCTGCTTCGATAGCGTTGTGCTGTGTTGAACTTCGTGGCTGTTGCGAAGTTCCAGATGCTTCTACAGCTCTGGTCAAGCTACTTCTAAATTCTTCAATTATCGATTCTTAGATACTGTTCGTTTTCTTTACATGAAGTATTTAGAGCGATTATATAAATCAACTGAAATTCGCACGCAAAGTATACTGAAATTGGCACAAAAATAGACTGAAATTCGCACACAAATAGACTGAAATTCGCACAAAAATAGACTGAAATTCGCACAAAAATAGACTGAAATTCGCACAAAAAATAGACTGAAATTCGCACAAAAATAGACTGAAATTCGCACAAAAATAGACTGAAATTCGCACAAAAATAGACTGAAATTCGCACAAAAATAGACTGAAATTCGCACAAAAATAGACTGAAATTCGCACATAAATAGACTGAAATTCGCACAAAAATAGATTGAAATTCGCACAAAAATAGACTGAAATCTGCACAAAAATAGACTGAAATTCACGCAAAAATTGAGTAAAATAATCATTTTTAGTATTAATTTCGCTATTCAACGTGTGTTGTGTGTATTTCACATGGTGAAATGCATGGTTTTGGCATTTCAACATGTGTTGTGAGCTTTTCAGTTGAGCGAAGAAAAAGGTTTGAATTATGCAACACTCATACAATTTTGGATGTTTTTCAGCCGGACAGGAAAGAGTTAACAAACAGGCTTACGAAGATAATCCAAGTAAACAAAACTACTCTTGTACAAAACAACCACTAATTTTGACCAAAGACAATCCTGTCATCCGCCATCTTGTTTTAATACTTTGCTTAATTAACTGTGAAGTTGGTGACGTCACAATATTTATTCTCCATATTTTAGTTTTAGTATTGGTATTTTTAGAGTATTTTATACAATTTATCCAGTAGTAGGAGAACCACAGGTTTGTCAGTTTTTAACTGTTACGTCTGTATTATATATGAAAAGTCTATGTTAGAACATTTCTTTAGCTTGAATTTATTTTTTGTTTAGCCACACCGGCCAAGTTGTCAATCTTTCCAAAGACTAACCAAGTCGTTGCCGTTGGCGATGGCTTTCGTCTTGTCTGCAACACCACTCACAAACAATATTTGAACCTGGAATGGACTAAAAACAATAAACGTGTTACAAAAACCCCTACGGTTTTTCCATCGAAACAAATTTGGAAAGGCCAACAGAAGGTTTCCATAGATTTTCTATCGTTAACACATAACGACGGCGGAGAGTATTCGTGTGAGAGCAACACAGAAGGAACTGAACCGATAAAAGTCAACATTAATGTGGTATCGCCGATGTCAAAAATGTGCGCTCGCGATCTGGTGAAGACGACCCGTGGTAATCTTGTGTGGCCTGTGACGCTTGCTAGAACGACAGCAGCTATTTCTTGCCCGTTACTTGTCAACGACAATAAGCATGATATTAACAGAACGTGTAATCAAGATGGTGTGTGGGGGAACATAAATTTTGGAAATTGTCCGCTGATCTCATTATTGCAGAGGTTAACAGAATTGAAAAATGTAAGTTATTTAATATCTGTAAAGAACGCGGAGTAGAGGAAAACAGAATCGATTAAAACTAGTTATGAAAAGATTATTACATAACAGGATAGGGTAGAATAGGATTGGATAGGAGAGAATAACGTAAGATAACGTAGGATGTGTTAGGATAGAATACTTGATGTGATACAAAATGATTGGATACTACACGATAAGATAGGATACTATATGTTAGGATAGGATACTATAGGAAATAATATGGGATAGGATACTATATGTTAGGATAGGATACTATAGGAAATAATATGGGATAGGATACTATATGTTAGGATAGGATACTATAGGAAATAATATGGGATAGGATACTATAGGATAGGATGCTATAGGATAGGTTAACTTGATGTGATGCAAAACGATTGGATACTATAGGATAGGATACCATTCGATAGGATAGGATAGGATGCTATAGGATAGGATAGGATGCTATAGGATAGGATAGGATGCTATAGGATAGGATACTATAGGATAGGATGGGATAAGATAAGATAGGATAGATAATTTATAGACCCTCCGCTCGGGGAATTCGACGAAATATTACCCCGAGGTATATATCATCCTGAGGGGTAATATTTCGACGAATTCCTCCAGCGGAGGGTCTATAAATGATATATTATACCGAAACAATCTTGAATGCTGTCTTGAAACGTCTAGAAACGTCTTGAAACGTCTTGTTGTTCGCGCGTGTTATTTGGTTTTCGCGCGTGGTATTTGGTTTCGCGCGTGATACTCGAGTCGAATACCTCCACAGAGGGGAATTCACTAATATACCCCTCCACAGAGGGGAATTCACTATTATACCCCGCCACAGCGGCGAATTCGAGTTTAAATTGACTGGTCACGTGGCACAAATCTAGCTCTTTGATTGGACAATTTATAGTTGAGGTATAGTATAGGATAGGATAGTATAGGATAGTATAGGATAGGATAGGATAGGATAGGATAGGAAGGATAGGATTTGGTAGAATATGATAATATGGGATAGGATACTATAGTATACTACTGTATAGGATACGTGCACAACAGATCATTAAAAAACCGTCACAGTTTAAGGTAAAAAATTGTGAAACATCTGTTAACAACTATAGAGTAAGTTGCTTCAATGTTGTTTTTATTTCAACTTTGTAGTTATTAGAGCAAGAAAATTTCAAAGACATCACTGGTTTTCTCGCGACGTTGAAAGCGCTCACCGAACCGTCAAACTTTCAAATTCCTCAAGATGTTTCCCTCGTTTTGAGTTTAATGGATGGAGTTGATAGAAAACATGGCAGTAAATCTTTCAGCGGCAAGGTACTGGCACTAGTTACGAGATACAGTCGAGTTGGCGAGAGTTATTTGTCAGGCTTTCAAATTGATTGTTCAAGATAACAATCTGGAATTTTGATTTAAAATTCTGTCCAAAACCTACACATTCTTATGTTAAGCTATCAATATCTCGCGATCTTATTCAATCGTTTGCCAGGTAATACAGGCAGGTATTTCACGAGTTTCGAATGTATTTATCCGCTCTCCAATTTCATCTGTACACAGTCATATAATGTGTGTTATAAAAGACTTGGTTTACTATGGTATGACACTAATACGCACAACGCGTTCTTCTGTTAGCATTTACCCATTGAAAGGGCAATAACTAATTCCGGAGCGCTAGAATTTGTAGCGCTATAATCAATCTCGTATCCAGACCCAAGCATCCCCGGCCGCGCAGGAAATGCTGCGGCCCTTTGATCTGTGCCTGCAGTGTACGACATTTGATATAACCCTAGGGTTTATTTTTGGAATTTTGTAAATTGTCAGGATTTCACTGGCATTTGAGAGCCGTGACAGCACTTCAGTTCACTTGGGACAGTAACTTCTAGTTTAGGTTTTCTTTGAGGTTTTCGTACAGATTTAGCGACGAAGTGGCGAGGTTGGTGCGAAAATCCAAAAGTAAATCCTTCTCATTATATGGCTTCATTTTCTTCTCTGTTCATTTTCATTCAAATGAACTCAGACAATTTCCCGCCAAAACCTCCAGACCTGTCAGTAACCAATCAACGTGCGTTATTTTGCGTTTGAATTTCTCTAGGCGTTGGATAATATACTTGAAATCTTCAACAACATGATGGACATTGATAAAGAAATACTTTATGAAGCAGAAAGAAGAGACCAGTCATCTTCAAGGTACTTTATCGTTTGCCGAATGTCGTATTAATACAAATTTGGGTGAAGTTTCATATAAATCCCGAAACGACGTCACATGGACTATCGGTTGTAAAATTCGAAATTAAAATCAGCTTTTATTTCTAACATAAAGCATTATCGCAAGAGTTAGGGTTAGTATTAGGTGTAGAGTTAGGGTTATGTTGGGGTTAGGACTATGTTTTGAATTCGGAATACTTATATGAAACGTCAGCCTAAAATTTAGTTTTTGCAACCGCAGTGAAATGCCTGCACTCGTATTTAAATAGTCAGAATCGTATTTCAAAAACATCGTCAATAATTCATGAGGAAAACACAATGCTCGCTGTTCTCAATACACTTCTTGCTGGTTTTTTCGGCTCTTTTAACGTTCTTAGAATGTTTAACGTTTCGTTCTGCTATCTTTAGACTTGCTGCACGTTTAGAGTTGATTTCTCGTCGAATTATAAGCAAAAGACTGTCCCGTGTTTTTTCCAACATTGTGATCGGCTCTGTCCAGTTAGAGAAGCACAGTGAGTTTAATGGGAAAACCTGCAATGTCTTCTTTAATTCAAGAAATCCTTCTCTTCCTAATGGCGTGCTGTGTAAGTCCCAGAGACGTAAGGTAAGCTGTATAACCATCGTTTATAACCATCGTTTATAACCATCGAAACGCTGTTGTGTTTTATATAAAACTGAGTAAATGATCAATCTTCGTCATCAGCATGATCGTCGTTGTTATAATCATCATCATCATCGTCGTCGTCATAATCATCATCATCATCGTCATAATCAGCATCGTCGTCGTCATCATCGTCGTCGTCGTCATCGTCGTCGTCATCATCATCATCGTCGTCATCATCGTCGTTATCATCATCATCGTCGTCGTCATCATCGTCGTTGTCATCATCGTAGTTGTCATCATCGTCGTCATGATCGTCGTCATCATCGTCATCATCACATCATCATCATCACATCATCATCATCATCATCATCATTGTCATCATCATCATCATCGTCGTCATCATCGTCGTTATCATCATCATCATCATCGTCGTCGTCATCATCGTCGTTGTCATCATCGTAGTTGTCATCATCGTCGTCATGATCGTCGTCATCATCGTCATCATCGTCATCATCACATCATCATCATCACATCATCATCATCATCATTGTCGTCATCATCATCGTCGTCATCGTCGTCGTTGTCATCACGATCATCAAAAACGAGGCATAGCCGCATTTTTTTGATGCACTTCGAGGTGTTTTGATATCTGATGAAACTCTTTTTCAAACAAATCCGTATTTTAGGAGAAAACTGCGAAGAAAGTTGCATTAATTTATGTAAGTTATTCATCACACATCCAAACACGTTTCATATACTATTTATGATTTTAAATTATTAATAAGTTTGAGAACATTTGTGAGCAACAACATTGTTTATCTCTCTTTTCTAAGTTCTACTGCAAACCTAATCTCTCTCTTCTTTAGGATTTACTCGTGTCCATTCACATTCCAAAGACCATTTTTGAAAACCTCGTCACCATTGGATACAATAAGAAAATCCTTGAAGTTCAGTTTTTGATATATCGTAACGCAAGACTGTTTCCCAATATTGTTTCTAACAAAACAACAAAGTTGATAAAAGAAAGGAATATATCTTCAAGTGTTTTGGCTATCCAAATGGGTAAGTTAGTTCGTTGTTGGTGTATAATTGCGTTCAACGAAGGAGAAGGGTTATATATTAAGGCCAAAAAATATTCTGTTTCTGGTCAGTGGGTCGGTCCAGAATTGACGCAGCGACGCGGCTTTTTTTTTCAATTTTTTTTTCCAACTTTTTCCAGAAATGGTGAGTAATTTTCTAGTTTCTATATAAAGTGCAAACATTGATTTTTATGCTTTTAACAGAACAAACGTTTCAACACGCATCAGTGGTCGCCATTGTTGTCTGCGAGGGTGTCCGTGCCCACAAACACGCAATTGATCGCGGTTTTGATAAAATAAAACGTTGACGCGCGCTGACCAGAAACAGAATACTTTTTTTTCGCCTAACCGGAAGTCGCGGCCTCCCTGCATATAGGCCACTCGCGGTCAATGAACTAGGAACTAGTCGTGGTTTGGCTTCTTGTCAAAGATTCCATTGTTCTATATGCACAATAAAATGCCTTATGTGCGTATATGGCAAATAAGAAAGCTCTCCATTAACGAATTATTAGCTTCAGGTCTTATATTTTTATTTGTTTCATATTTGTTGACATCTAAGTAAATCTAAGGTTCAACCATGGTTATCTCTTACAAAAGGTACGAAGAAGCATATATCCAATTTAGCGAAAGCTATCACTTCTAAATTGCTGTGAAACAGAATTCAGATTTAGATGAATAAATTATACTCGGCTGAATTAATTGAGTTTATGACAAGCCAATCGGATTATAGAATGGACCAGCCGATCCCATGGCCATTTTCGCCGACCTTCCGCCGTGGATGCAAAATGCCCTGGGAACGAGGTTGATGTCCTTCATATGGTTTTTTGAGAACTTTCTAACGACATAGGTGATATTTGGTAAAAGTGAACTTTGAAATTTCAAATTTTAAAGGATGGTGCTTTTGTAGTTAAATTGTAAGAAAAACCGGATTTTCTGAACTTTCCACTAGGTTGATTTCTAGGGACTTTTGGTATGTGATTTCTGAATGTATCAAGGTACTGAGAAAGATAAAACCATTTCTGTTGCAATTTGTTTGAAGTTTCTACCATTTCAGGTAGATTGACTGGACTATTAATACACTTGTTTCAAATACATTTAAATAACCTTTGATTACTCCTAGTTTCTACTTAATGGGATTCTCCAGCCAAAATACAAATGTAGTTCATATGAACGATCTTACTAACTTTAGTTTATTTCCAAAGTTTCAGCATTTCTATCAATTTAGTTAAGAAGATATGGCTAGTTGAAGTTGAAAATTTGAGGATTTTGACGCCATATTGGTTTTGAAAATATGACGTCATTGAGTTATTCTTTATCGGCAGTGGAGTTGTTTTGATGGCGATCACTTAGTGATCATGCGAGTGATTCTTGGAGACAAATGGCATGAGACTTTATTACCAATGATGAGGTCTGTAGTCGCGCTAAACTTCCTGAAATGGCGGTTATTCTTCGACGCCGACAACTAAGCTGGGCAGGTCATGTGTCTAGAATGAATGACGAACGAATACTGAAAGCAGTACTCTATAGCGAACTAGCTTCTGGTAAACGAGGAATTGGTCACCCACATATAGATACAAAGATACACTCCACACTGCCTTGAAGTCGTGTGGCATCGAAGACGATTGGCAAGAACTGGTTCAAAACCGCGAAAGACGTAAAGCCCGTCTACGAAGGAAAAATCCTGCCGAAGCAAATCGTACTCCCTTCATCTGCATCGTCTGTTCAAGACCTTGCAAAGGACGTGCTGGACTTGTGGCGTACATGCGTTCTCACCGCAACATCCAAGACTGACAGTCGACGAAATCGTCAAGTCAATCCAACATACAACAACAGTGATAGCTGTTGTAAATGCTCTTTGGACGAAAATTAGTCGAAATAATCTATTTAGTTCCTCATGCAGGAAAGTAGAGGAGCTTCTTTGGCATAATACGCGATAGAATCACTCAATGACGTCATATTTTCAAAACCAATATGGCGTCAAAATCCTGAAATTTTCAACTTCAACTACATGTAGCCATATCTTCTTAACTAAATTTTCTGAAAAATTCTGAAACTTTGGAAATAAACTAAAGGCAGTAAGATCTTTCGTATGAATTACATTTGTATTTTGACTGGAGTATCCCTTTAACAATTAGATAATATGAGCTCGAAGGTGAACAAATAATCTAATTGTTTTAGTAAAAACAAACTTATGTTCATTATTTCTTCAAAATTATTTTGCAAAACGAGACATAAGCATTGTTTTTTGCTAAAAACTTGGCTTTACACATCACTCGTCGCTACTTGATATCTTTCGACAATTACATAGCGAGTAGACATTGCAGTATTTACAGTAGACTACTATATTAAAGAGGCACTATATTAAAGAGGCACTACGATGAAAATTCACCCCGTTCAGATATATTTCTATCGTGTTTTGGTTCTGTTAATTTTTTGGTGTAACCCCTGACCTATAATGTGTGCAGTAGTGTGACTGTTTATATTTCCTCGCCATGTTGTACGAATCGCCATGTTGTATGAATCGTCGAGCGAGACGAAGAACAACATTATTTTCGAAGAAAGTCAATTGCAATGCTGATATAAATGGTAACTATTTTAAACATGTCTTCAAAGGACATACATTCCACCTCTTCGGAAGACAAAAACAACGAGTAATCGAAGTAAATTAACCGTCTGGCGTCAGACAGAGTAAAATCGTCTGGACTTATAGTATTAACTGCCACAATTTTTGTGCGTTATATTGATAAAATGTTTTCAACTCGTTGGGCGCAGCGACCGTCTTTTGTGCGTTATATTGACAAAAGGTTTTCAACTCGTTGGGCGCAGCGACCGTCTTTTGTGCGTTATATTGACAAAAGGTTTTCAACTCGTTGGGCGCAGCGACCGTCTTTTGTGCGTTATATTGACAAAAGGTTTTCAACTCGTTGGGCGCAGCGACCGTCTTTTGTGCGTTATATTGACAAAAGGTTTTCAACTCGTTGGGCGCAGCGACCGTCTTTTGTGCGTTATATTGACAAAAGGTTTTCAACTCGTTGGGCGCAGCGACCGTCTTTTGTGCGTTATATTGACAAAAGGTTTTCAACTCGTTGGGCGCAGCGACCGTCTTTTGTGCGTTATATTGACAAAAGGTTTTCAACTCGTTGGGCGCAGCGACCGTCTTCAAACGACATACATTCCACCTCTTCGGAAGACAAAAACAACGAATGGTCGAAGTAAATTAACCGTTTGGCGTAAAATCGACTGAGTAAAATCGTCTGGCGTAAATACTTTCAACTCATTTTGAGCAATATCTAAAAGAAACTAGATCCGAATTTACTGCATTCAAACCAGTCACTGTAAACCATGTTTGTCATTTACTATCGAAACTTTCAAGCTGCAAGGCCACAGGCATTGATAAAATTTCAAGTAGAATTATTAAAATTGCAGCACCAATAATTTCTAGCTCACTTATAACATATATTTTTAATCAAGCAATTACTTTATGCACTTTTCCAAGTGATTGGAAAATGGCAAGAGTAATCCCACTGTTTAAAAGTGGCAAGCGAAATTTGCCTGGAAATTATCGTCCTATTTCGGTGCTGCCTGCTATTAGCAAAGTTATGGAACGTATCATTTACAATCAATTATACGAATATTTCTCAGCAAGCGACCTGCTCTCTGAGCACCAATTTGGTTTTCGAAAGTTCCACTCCACAGCTACAGCACTACTAGACTGTACCAATAATTGGTATGTAAACATGGACAGAAAATTGTTCAATCTAGTAGTTTTTATAGACCTAAAGAAGGCCTTTGACACTGTTAACCATCAAATTTTATTAGAAAAATTATTACTTTATGGAATCAAAGGCCAGGCATTATCATTAATCAAATCATATCTCAATGAACGAACACAAAAATGTGATATAAATGGTTTTATTTCAGAAGAACGTGGCGTAAAATGTGGAGTACCCCAAGGCTCTATTTTAGGACCTTTATTATTTTTAATCTACATAAACGATTTATCATCATGTTTAAATCAAACTAAACCCAGGTTGTTTGCTGATGACACAAACATTACAGCAGCTGGTGAATCAATTAATGATATTGAAATTGCAGTGAATTCTGATTTGGTAAACTTACGAAAATGGCTAATAGCAAACAAACTCAGCCTAAATGTGGCTAAAACAGAATTTATTCTTATTGGAACTAAACCTATGCTTAATAAAATTGGTGATTATCAATTAAAAATTACTATTGAAGACAAACCGATAAAACAAGTTTCCCAATACAAAGCTCTGGGTGTTATTGTTGATGAAAATTTATCTTGGAAAGCTAACACAGACAGTATATGTAAGAAAATATCATCAGGCCTATATGCTTTGAAACAAGTATATGATATCGGATGATATTGAATGCTTATGGATTGAAATTACCCGACCTAAATGTAAGTCCATCTTTATATGTAGTGCTTATAGAGCACCGGATTTCGATCTAACGGCATTTGTTGCAGCTATTGAAGTGAATTTATCAAAACTGAATGAGAGGGATGATATTATTTTGTTGGGCGACTTTAACATTGATCTCACTAAAGGTAGAAGAAGCTCTTTGAAGAGAACCTTTTTAAATTATATGCGATCATTCAACCTAAACCAACTTATTCAACAGCCGACTAGAATAACAGACAGCTCCAATACTTTAATAGATCTAATTCTAGTGAACAATGAGCACCGATTTGTTAAGAGTGGAGTTCTTCTCCTTCCAATCAGTGACCATTCTTTGGTTTATTGTGTTTTAAAAGTTGGGGTCCCCAAGGCAATACCAAAAACAATTGAATACCGTTCATTCAAAACTTATAATCAGGATAACTATATTGAAGACCTAAAAAATGTCCCATGGCACATTATTGATAATGAAGAGAATATTGATGATGCTGTCCTTACTTGGAACAAATTGTTCTTAGATGTAGTTGACAGTCATGCACCTATCAAGAAACGCCGTATCACTGGTAGCAATCAACCCTGGATGAACCCAAAATTGTGTGAACTTATGCGTAAGAGAGATTTTCATCATCAGAAAGCAAGGAAGATTGACACGTCATCTCACTGGAAATTGTATCGAAAGTACCGGAATTTAGCGAACACTCAAATTAAAGCCAGTAAATCAGAATATTACATCAATCTCATTCAGGAAAGTAAAGGAGACCCAACTAAAATATGGAATACAGTAAATGAAATCTCCTCACGAAATACAAAATCATCAGCTCCGAATTGTATAATTTCAAATAATGTTCAGTTCACTAACCATTGCAGCATTTCCAATGAATTGAACAAATTTTTTGCGTCAGTAGGTCAATCCTTAGCTGATAAATTGCCTACATGTGTTTCAAATCTCATGTCTAATGGACCCTCAAACACCACCATGAACGATTGCTCGACGCCTTTCCAGATAGAATGTATTGATGAATCCTTTGTCGTTAAACAACTAAAATTACTGAAGACCAACAAATCTATTGGATTAGATAAAATAAGTGCTAGACTTCTTAAGGATGCTTCAGACATTATAGCACCTATTATTACCAAGCTGTTTAATTTATCTATCCAACAAAAAACTTTCCCATCAATTTGGAAATGTGCAAAAATTACTGCGATCTTTAAATCTGGAAACAAGCATGATGCAAGTAACTATCGACCCATTTCGATTTTACCAACTTTAAGTAAAATTCTGGAGAAGATTGTACACCAACAACTCTATGAACATGTTAATGGGAATCAACTGCTTAATCATAAGCAATTTGGCTTTCGCTCTAAACGTTCAACAGTAACTGCATTATCAAATTTTACTGATGAGATTCTTACTAACATGGAGGAGGGTAGGATGTGTGGAGCCGTATTCCTGGACCTGTCTAAAGCCTTCGATACGGTGGACCACGATATTCTGTTATCCAAATTAGCAGCAATTGGTGTTTGCCAACATGATCTGGCCTGGTTTAAATCCTATATTCAATCTCGTTCATTACAAACATCTGTAGGAACCGAATTATCTGAACCTCTCTTATGCAATATTGGAGTTCCGCAGGGAAGTATCCTGGGTCCCCTACTCTTTATCATTTATATCAATGACTTGCCCAATATTGTTAATCATACTCAAATATCTATCTTTGCTGATGACACGGTCATATATCATTTTTCGAAATCATCACTGGACTTGGAAGAAAAGTTAAATGCTGACCTTAAACTGGTGAGCGAATGGTTGGTTAACAATAGACTAACTTTAAATATTAAAAAGACAAAGTTTATGATATTGGGCAGCAGCAGGAAAATCTGTTCAGTAAATTCCATCTCGATTATGATATACGGCAGTGAAGTTGATCAAGTATCGTCATTTAAATACCTTGGTATCACTTACTCTTCCAACATGACTTGGAGTGACCATATTGATAACATTACATCCAAAATAGAGAAACGCTTGGGCCTCTTGAAGAGAATTAAACATCTGTTGCCCAAATATGCTAGAATCCTATTCTTTAACAGCATCATCCTGCCTGTGTTTCATTATGGAGATATTGTGTGGGGAGACAAAGATAACATTGTTTTAATGCGGAACCTACAAATACTACAAAACAAAGCAGCCAAGATTATCATGAACTGTCCAACTCACAGTTCCGCAAGTGATGCCCTCAGGAGATTGGACTGGTGTGACCTTTCAAGACGACGCCATTACAACCGCTGTTTATTTATTTTTAAAATCATAAATGACTTATCCATTTCTAATATATCACTAACTGCCATTAAAGATACGCATAGATATAATACACGAAATCGAAATAATTTATGTCTACCAAGAGTAAAGAGGAACTGGGGTAAACATAAACTTGACTACCATGCAGTTAAAGATTGGAATTCTTTAAATGAATCTATTAGAAATGCTAAGGATGTCCTAACTTTTAAAAGGCACTATTTTAATTATTTTAAGACTATTGATATCTGATAGATTTAATTACATGTATATAACCTAGATTTTTTACTATTTTAAACTTTTAATGCTTTTTAATCTAATTGTCCTCCATTTATATAGACAGTGTTAACTATTCATATATTATTTTATATTTGTTTATTTTTATAAAATTGTATTAATTATTTTGTCAGGACCTCTCTGAAAATCACCTTTGGTGAGAGAGCTTCCTGAAATTAAATATTGTTCATCAAGTAAAAGAATTTGCTGATCAAAAGACTCTAAAGTGTTTATACAATTCATTAATTCAACCTTATTTCAATTATTGTTGCGAAGTTTGGAATGTTTTCGGTGAGACCCAATCCAAACGTTTACAAAAACTGCAAAACAGAGCAGCACGTATTATAGCAAATATGCCTAATCAAACTGATCAACAAACTGCCTTAAATGCTTTGGAATGGGAACCTTTACAAACACAGCGTCTAAAAGCCAAAGCAAAAATGATGTTCAAAGTTCTGAACAATATGGGGCCAAATTCCCTCCATAAGTTATTTACATACAAAGACGAATTGTTTCACTATAATCTTCGTGAAAGTCACAGCTCAGTTTGTTTGCCGAATCCACGCACAAACTGCATGAAAAAGAGTTTTATGTTTGACGGAGCTGCGTTATGGAACTCCCTACCAGCTGACTTAAGAAAAAGTAAAACACGGTCCTATTTTGAAAGAAAAATCGCGACTCATGTTTTTTAACTACATTTTGTAAAATATAAAAACTATATTTTTGTAATTTTATGTAACTGTATTATACTATTATTTGTTATTAACTGTATTACTATAATATTTCTTGTATTTGTACCATAATTTTACACGCCTATCGTGGAAATCAGCATTTGCTGACGATATTAGCGTGGTTAAATAAAGTTGTTCATTCATTCATTCGTTGGGCGCAGCGACCGTCTTGAAACGACATACATTCCACCTTTTCGGAAGACAAAAACAACGAATGGTCGAAGTAAATTAACCGTTTGGCGTAAAATCGACTGAATAAAATCGTCTGGCGTAAATGTTTTCAACTCGTTGGGCGCAGCGACCGTCTTCAAACGACATACATTCCACCTTTTCGGAAGACAAAAACAACGAATGGTCGAAGTAAATTAACCGTTTGGCGTAAAATCGACTGAGTAAAATCGTCTGGCGTAAATGTTTTCAACTCGTTGGGCGCAGCGACCGTCTTTTGTGCGTTATATTCACAAAAGGTTTTCAACTCGTTGGGCGCAGCGACCGTCTTCAAACGACATACATTCCACCTTTTCGGAAGACAAAAACAACGAATGGTCGAAGTAAATTAACCGTTTGGCGTAAAATCGACTGAGTAAAATCGTCTGGCGTAAACGTTTTCAACTCGTTGGGCGCAGCGACCGTCTTTTGTGCGTTATATTCACAAAAGGTTTTCAACTCGTTGGGCGCAGCGACCGTCTTCAAAGGACATACATTCCACCTCTTCGGAAGACGAAAATCTTGACAAGATCTTGAAAAAGATTCTCACAGATCTTGACAAGCAGGATCGAAAGTGATCATCGATGTAAAAAAAACTAAAAAATGGTATTTTGAAGTAAGAATTTTGAGCTCTGAGATCACTACTATTTAGGCCACCATTACTAAGAACGTGTTCCAAGTGAGCCCGCAATTTCAAAAGGTAATATTGTTTGTGACGTCAGATTCTCAATGCTACGCCTGAATTTCAGTCGAGGATACTCATTTTCTTGTTTTCTTCGAGAAGTAGATGAAATGTCCAGCCTTTCAGACGACGAATTTGAAAAAGCACCTTGATCACTATGGATTTATATGACGAATTAGCCATGTGGAGTCTTCGCGTTGAGCGTCTGACGTCACTTCGTTACGCTGGTCAGGAACATGATTAATGGCGGACATAACTCCAGATTTCAGAGTCAGAAAAATAATACTTGCCATCGTCGAATCGCAAAACGGTTTCGACCGAGTAATATTTAGCAGCTCAGCTTTATAAATACATAAAGATATCGATTTAAGTATTTACTAATAAATAATAAACATTATTTTTTTATTAATTGTGAACGTGCGAAATCCTATTGGCTGCCTGTGCGGGAGGTTTTTTATTGTGTTTTTGCTTTATTTTTAACTAGAAAATGGAAAACTAACACATAATTTGATTAAATTAACTCTTTCCCGACAGGCTGAAAAACATAAAAAATTGAACCACCTCTGTTCTATTGATATCTCTTGAAATAACCATAACTGTTGCGAAAGCTATACATTTTCTGAAAGCCCAATAAACCGGCTTTTACTTGTGTTTTTAAATTTCCCGAACAAAAAACATTATGTTAATATAAATTAGCATAATTACCATAAATCAGGTTGAAAAATTTACATTTTTCAAGGCCATCTTGCACGCCCGCGTAGCATCTTGAAAACTCAAAATGCCACCAATCGCAGAGTTGTTTATGAAATCAAATCAAACTTGGCGTGTGCGTGGATCTCATGTTCCTGGCGCTTGTCGAATTTTAATTTTTAATCTTGCGTTACCGTGTGCCTTGTTTTTCGATTGACGACTTTGCGGGTCTTCAACGACCCATTTTGACTGGGCCGGTCAGGAAAGAGTTAAGCTGGAAATATCTTTATTATACAAAAACTAAAGTATTTTGGTTTATTTTCCTTTCCTTATCCAAATAATGCAGTTTTAGTGAACTCAAGTAACAGTCAAGTCTTTCACCTTGTATAATAAAAAAATTAATATGCTATTTACCATTTTGGTCGGTCCGTATAGAAAAATATTTGTCCTCGGTCTCATAAACCTCAGTCTACGGGTTTGGGCGTTTCTGAAACCTCTGGCAAATATTTTTATACACGGACCACCCATCCGGTAAATAACATATATGTATTTTGAGATAAATTCACATATGTCATGCTTTTTCTTCTAAAGATAGCATCAAAGAACTGAATCTTAGTCAACCAGTAGTCATCACATTCACCACTAAGGTTAGTGAAAATTATCTGGCTCTGTATATTGAATGAATTTCTTCAGCGCTCTCCATGACGCTAGGCGTTAACTCGGGTTAATTTTGGCTGGCAGCGTGGTATACTGTATAACACTAGAAATACGTTCCGCAATAACCCCTCGCACAATAACCTGTTCTATTCCCCCTAGAATTTCATTCTAACCCCCTGCGGGATTTTCCCCATCCCTGGTCCCCAGACCTCGCACGCTGTGTATCGTTATAGATTTTGAACGTCATTCAGAATGTTTTCAATTCTGAAAACAGATTTGGAAAACAGATTTGGAGTCCAAATACATAACATACGTGCCTTCCGCTATAGGTAATATCAACACAGCATGTTTACCTCTCCCTTGTAAATTGACTTCATCACCGTTCGTTGTGCTTCTTGTTTTAAACGAGAGTTTTCATATAACATAGACTATCGGTAGTAAAATTAAAATCATCTGTTATTTCTAAAATAAAATATTATCGTTAGGGTTAGTATTAGGTTAGGATTAGGATAAGGTTTGGGGTTAGGACTATGTTTTGAATTCGGGAAACTTATATGAAACGTCAGCCGATTAGTTTAGTTTAGTTTATTATATTTATCACTCTTTTAGGTGAACGGAATACCCCAACAGGCTAGAAGCCCAATTGATAGGGGTTCCAAGGGCCTACGATTTAAGGTCGTTATTCGAGAAGACCTGAAAAAGTCTTACCATTTGCTGATATTATTGCAAAGGCAGCACCTTCTCCTCAATTATTTAAGACCCTGAGTGGTGGTCCGAACCCAGGAGTCTCTCAGCTCATAGACATGTGTGGTAACCACTAGACCACAAATTGGTTCATCTCTATACCTAACCTCTACTTTGTAGTTGATGTTGGTGATGGTATACGTGTGGTTGATAGTGGTGGAAGTTATATTTTAAAGTATAGTTAATTGATTTGGAATTGCACTATTTGGTGTGCCGTAATTGGATTTCAATTCTGCATATAACAGTTTCATCCTTTTAATTTAGGCAGGAAAACATCCTTTGATCAGTCATTTTGACTTTATTAAGAAAGGTAAGAACTTTAAGAACTAGCCATGATGTGAAGTGAGATGTGGAAAAGTTGTAAATGGTTAGTCTTTATAGTTTCAAGAGTTCTTTCAAAGAAAAGAGTTATTTTACAACTGAATTTTTCATTGCATAGGCACTTTAAAAGCAATATTAATTCCGACCTACCTATACTAAATTTTTTCAAGATGTGACCGGACCTCACTAATTTATTTTTTTTGGCCCAAAACAACCACTAATTTTGACCAAAGACAATCCTGTCATCCGCCATCTTGTTTTAATACTTTGCTTAGTTAACTGTGAAGTTGGTGATGTCACAACATTTATTCTCCATATTTTAGTTGTAGTATTGGTATTTTTAGAGTATTTTATACAATTAATCCAGTAGTAGGAGAGCCACAGGTTTTCAGTTTTTAACTGTTACGTGTTTGAAAAGTATATTACTATATATGAAAAGTCTATTACTATATATGAAAAGTCTATTACTATATATGAAAAGTCTATTACTATATATGTAAAGTCTATGTTCAGGCCACAGAGTTGGGCTCCCTGTGATTGGCGTAGAAACTATAAGCGACACTTGGCGTAGAAATAGTCAGGAAAACACAACAATTTATTTATTAAGATTTTTCATTATTTTATCATTTTCAGATGTGGGAATGACGTGGTCTCCTAACAGCGACTGTCATGTCAATAGGTCAACATCAAGAACGACCACCATTGACTGTGTTAGATTGGTAAACAAGAATTTAGCAGTAATGTCTGTAAGTACAAGAAGTCTTATCTTTATGATGACCCTATATAAGCAGGCCTTGGAATTCAGGTCGGCATTCGGCAATGTCGACCTGATTGCCGACCTATCGTCATGTCAAGACGGCAACAAATTGCCGACCTATGAGTTTTGTGATGCGAAGTCAGAGTAAGAGAAAAGCAGACGAAGCAATAATCTTGCCTTTACATCTTTCAACTTTAAGGAAAATGTATGCTAAACGCTTAACTTCTCTCTTGATATCCAGAGTTATTTCAATAGTATAAATCATAATAGAACAATGATTTTGTCGTGGTGACAAATTTAAATACAGCTTTGTAAAACGTACTAACCATGATGAATGGTAATATTAAGTTCAGAACGTTCTGAAATCTAAGCTGCTTATTGAATGAATGAATGAATGAATGAATGAATGAATGAATTTATTTCTTTAAACAGGAAACCAATATCACCCGAAGGTGCTTTACAAAAGGGACCTGTACTTAAAAATAGATACATATACTGTATATATATAATATATATACATATAGTGAACAATAAGAAAATATTACAAGATTTATATAGTTATCAAATTAAGTTAAAAATTTCCACAATTTCCTTTTAAATGAATTAATACAAAAGGTGTCTCTAATATTCATAGGAATAGAGTTCCATTCCTTAACTAACAAATACTGTGTAGTATGAAGACCTGAATTACTCTTACTTTGGTTGGTACGTAAGTCAAGTTTATGGCGAGTGTTGTAGCAACGCACATCAGTTCCGTATAAAAAATTTAAATTATGATCTATAATGTTATTAATACATTTGTGCACATATGTGCAACGAAGAAATTTCCGCCTTATGTTTAGTGGTTTCCAGTTCAAAATGGTCAGGGCTTCAGTTGCTGATCAGTGTAGAGGCCTGTTCAAAATAATTTTAGCTGCTTTATGTTGAAGTACCTGTAGTGAATCCATCAATGTTTTGTTATTTCTATCTCCCCATACTAAGTTACCATAATCTAGAATTGGTACTATCATTGTACAGACTACCAATTTCCTAGCTTTCTCGGTCAGGAGGTGTTTGATCCGGCGTAGAACTGCCAGTTGTTTATTGACTTTAGTTTGAATAGTATCAATGTGTTCCTTCCAGGAAAGATTCTCGTTAATTGTAACACCCAAATAGCGAAATGATGATTTTCTTTCAAGCTTTTCTCCACCTATCATTATTTTAACATTACTAAACGATGTAAGCTTTTTCGTATTCCCCACAATCATAAACTTTGACTTGGACACGTTGAGAACCAGTTTGTTTCGGTTAAGCCATGAAGCCACATTAGTAAGGTCCTCATTTAATTTATCCTCCAGATCCCTTGCACTATTGGAAGAATATGACATGGCTGCATCGTCTGCGAACAGTGTCGTACTCGAATGGTGAATATTACTCGGCATATCGTTTATATGTATAAGGAAGAGCAACGGACCAAGTATGGAACCTTGAGGAACTCCAGTTGTTATTTTATGTGTAGTAGATAGGGTGTTTGCATGGATGGTTTTCTGGGATCTATTAACCAAGTAGGATTGAAACCATTGTAGCGAGTAACCTGTGATTCCAATTGATTTCAGTTTCTTGACCAGGATCTGGTGGTCCACAGTTTCAAAGGCTTTTTTCAAATCCAAATAAATCACACCTGTTACCTTACTATCATCAATATTTTTAAGAAGGTCATCGACAAACTTTGATAGTGCTGTTGTTGTCGAACGTTTGCGTCTAAAACCAAATTGGTGACTGTAAAGAACATTATTTTCAATAAGGTAATTATAAAGTTGTGAATGTACATGTTTCTCAATAAGTTTACTCAGCATCGGCAGAACAGATATAGGCCTGTAGTTATTCGGATCACTCCTATCACCACCTTTAATGCGTTTGCTATTTCCTTCGATTTATTTAAATTCTTTCTGTTAAATGAAATGGATGTAGGTTCAGTCGTGTTGTTATTCGGGAGTGTTTTTTTTAGAACATCCCACATTCTTCGTCCATCACCTTTAACCTCTTCGATAAGGTTACAATAATATTCTGATTTCAATTTCTTTTCGAGTCTGTTTACAAAATTCCGCAGTTTCCTGTACATTCCCCAATTATATGCCGAGTTGTTTCTCCTAGCCATTTTAAAGTGGTAATCCCTGTCTTTTCTGTATACCAATAATTCAGGATTTATCCAAGGAGTTTTCTGACCTTTGAGTCGCCTGCTTTTGATGGGTGCATGCCTATCCGCCACTTCACTAAACATTTCCCCCCACAGAAATAAAGCATCATCCACATTGTTTAGCATGTCAATAACATTCCAAGGGACTCGACGGAGATCCTGAAGAAAGGCTTCTTTGTCATATTGTTTATAATCACGAGTTTCTACATATTTCGGTGGAACCTTTGGGACACCCACTTTCATTACACAGAAGATTAAATTATGGTCACTTATTGGCAACGCAACGGACCCTGACTGGACAATCTTCTGGTTATTGTTTGCAAAAATTAAATCAATCGCAGATTTAGAAGTTTCGGTGATCCTTGTAGGCTCGGTTATCAACTGAGTTAGATTATTTCTGGTGGCAAAAGCAGTTAATTTCTGTTTAAGCAATTTATCCCTTGCTGTTGGAAGCATATCGACATTAAAATCCCCAAGAATCACAACATCGTCTCTATCCATGTTTATATTTACTAATGCGTTATCCAGTGAAGAAATAAATATGTCAAAGTTAATATCTATGAGACGATATATGTTTGCCACCAGTAATGGACGACACTTAGGTCGGTTTATTTCAAATAAACAATTAATAATTTTTATTTTTTTAATATAATTTTTAATAATATTTTAATTTTTTTTTTTTAATAATTTTATAATTTTTAATAATATTTTTATAATAATTTTTTTTTGTAAACACATTTACCAAAAACTAATAATGGCGTAATGTTGGAGCAAAGAGTGAGAAAAAGAAATGAGTTCTTAGAAGAACTGTTTAAAGATTTGAGAAATAAATAGGCTTAAAATAAAATAGCACGATGCATTTCGGCAGACCACTTATCAAGTGCTACGTCTGCTAACTGAAAATTAAAAACACGAGCCCTTATATAATCGAAAAACTGAATCATAATCAGATGATGTCACCCCACAGGTATATAGGATGACACCTATAATTAAATGCGAGTGCGATTCTCGCTATGTAGGTAGAACAACTCAAAGGTTGAGTGACAGGATTAAGCAACATGTTCCTAGCGGTATTAGAAATAAAACAGTGCCATTACCACAACAGCCTTTGCGACATTGTCGCTCAGATTTACCTATTAGTTGCAACTCGGCAATCGGTAAACACCTTCTGTCTAGTAAGCCTTGCGCTGATGCCTATTCTAATTCAAATTTTAGAATTCTCTCGAAGTGTCGGTCAGCTTTTCAATTAAAGATAATGGAGTCTTGGTGTTATTGTGAGGTGTCATCCTATACGTGTGGAGTGACATCATCTGATTATGATTCAGTTTTTCGATTATATAAGGGCTCGTGTTTTTAATTTTCAGTTAGCAGACGTAGCACTTGATAAGTGGTCTGCCGAAATGCATCGTGCTATTTTATTTTAAGCCTATTTATTTCTCAAATCTTTAAACAGTTCTTCTCCAACATTACGCCATTATGGGTTTAATATAGGGATTTTGGCTTGGCGTGCAACGCCCGCCCGCCAAGCCAAAATCCTTATTAAATCACTAATAAATCCCTTTTGAAATGACCTTTTTTACACAATTCCTTTCAAACTTTACACTTCTACTATTTTCAATATGCTCTTTCCAGCTGAAACAGTTGTTTTTACCTACGATGAAAATGTGAATATTTGTTGCTACTGCGCATGATCGTGGAAGTCGTCTATTGCCGAAATCGCGAATAGGAGATTTAATGTTTCAAGCAGGCCCTTCGTCAGAGAACGAAACGTAAAGTGATTGTTGCAGGGACTGCTATTCATCATTATTTTTAGTTTACCTTTTATATCCTACCTTTTTACGTTGCGCATAAAATGAATCTGGTAAAAAATCCATGGAGAAAAATTGAGAAAAATGATGGACATCGTTAATGATAGATATCATCATACTTGGAGAGGAAGAAATCGAAATTGTTACCTTGGACATACCATTTTTGTTATTAAATTACATATTTGTGTGACACTGCTTTGCCTCCTAACTACACTACTGTATATTACTAGGTGTTGAAGTTCAAACGTAACTTTTGAATATCTTGTTTTAAAAGGTGTTGGGAAATGAGAGTAGTTTGGAATACTCTGTGGAGATCGTGGTTTATTTTGGAGCCATAATTGCTTCTTTATTTTTATTTGCAACATTGTTTACCTTCGCCGTGTTCAGGTATTATTGTGTTGTGTCTCATTTATTGTCATCCGTAGTGCCCCCATATTACTACTATCAATTGCGAGGGTGCGGCCTATAGTCCTCCTATTTTTGCGATGGCCCCCATACTACTCCTATTATTGCGATGGCCCCCATACTACTCCTATTTTTGCGATGGCCCCCATACTACTCCTATTATTATGATGGCCCCCATACTACTCCTATTATTGCGATGGCCCCCATACTACTCCTATTATTGCGATGGCCTCCATACTACTCCTATTATTGCGATGGCCCCCATACTACTCCTATTATTGCGATGGTCCCCATACTACTCCTATTTTTGCGATGGCCTCCATACTACTCCTATTATTGCGATGGTCCCCATACTACTCCTATTTTTGCGATGGCCTCCATACTACTCCTATTATTGCGATGGCCCCCATACTACTCCTATTTTTGCGATGGCCCCCATACTACTCCTATTATTGCGATGGCCCCCATACTACTCCTATTTTTGCGATGGCCCCCATACTACTCCTATTATTGCGATGGCCCCCATACTACTCCTATTATTGCGATGGCCCCCATACTACTCCTATTATTGCGATGGCCTCCATACTACTCCTATTATTGCGATGGCCCCCATACTACTCCTATTTTTGCGATGGTCCCCATACTACTCCTATTATTGCGATGGCCCCCATACTACTCCTATTATTGCGATGGTCCCCATACTACTCCTATTATTGCGATGGCCTCCATACTACTCCTATTATTGCGATGGCCCCCATACTACTCCTATTTTTGCGATGGCCCCCATACTACTCCTATTATTGCGATGGTCCCCATACTACTCCTATTATTGCGATGGCCTCCATACTACTCCTATTATTGCGATGGCCCCCATACTACTCCTATTTTTGCGATGGCCCCCATACTACTCCTATTATTGCGATGGCCTCCTTACTACTCCTATTATTGCGATGGCCCCCATACTACTCCTATTATTGCGATGGCCCCCATACTACTCCTATTATTGTGATGGCCCCCATACTACTCCTATTATTGTGATGGCCTCCATACTACTCCTATTATTGATACTACTCCTATTATTGCGATGGCCCCCATACTACTCCTATCAATTGGGCTTCTAATAACCCCTATCTATTCTAAGAACCCCTATCAATTGGACTTCTAGCCTGTTGGGGTATTCCGTTCACCAAAGAGTGATAAATCTAATAAACTAAACTAAACTACTCCTATTATTGCGATGGCCCCCGTACTACTCATATTACTTACGATGGCCCCCATACTACTCCTACTTTATTATTGCGATGGCCCCCATACTATTCCTATTACTTACGATGGCCCCCATAGTACTCATATTATTGCCAGGGCCCCAACACTACTCCTACTTTATTATTGCGATGGCCTCCATACTACTCCTATTATTGCGATGGCCCCCATACTACTCCTATTATTGCGATGGCCCCCATACTACTCCTATTATTGCGATGGCCCCCATACTACTCCTATTATTGCCAGGGCCCCAACACTACTCCTAATATTGCCAGGGCCCCATACTACTCCTATTATTGCGATGGCCCCCATACTACTCCTATTACTTACGATGGCCTCCATACTACTCCTATTATTACCAGGGGTCCATCACTACTCCTGTTATTGCGAGAGAGCCCATACTACCATTATTGCGAGGACCTGCATACTATTGTTATTGCGAGGTCCTCCATACTAAGCGCTCTTTTATCATAATGGGTACCACTGTATTGTTGATGTTTTAATTTTTTTCTAGAAACTTGAGGTTTAACCGTGATGATGCCGCCATGTTAATGAATGTTTGTTTGTCATTAATGGTTGTTGTTATCACATTTGCCTTTGGAATTGACGGTACTCATAATAATCTGATGTGTCTTGTCGTTGGCATCCTTCTGCATTTTTTCTTCCTTGCCTCTCTACTTTGGCTTGGCAGTTATGTCGTCTGTGTGTCACGTTGTTTGAAGCCTCCGAAAGAATCCGAAGAAGAATTTACTCCCGTTTTACGATACTACATGATCAGCTGGGGTAGGTTTAGCAACTATTGCGCGAGTAAAAGACGTCGTCTCATTACGCATCATCTCGCCTTACTGTCTAACCCGTCTTCTCACCTTTACTCACCTTAGGCTTACCTTACGTTACTTTACCCTTATCTTACCTTAGTTCACCTACCTTACCTTACCTCACCTTTCCTTATCTTCCTTACCCTACCTTTCCTCTCCCTACCTTACCTCTCCCTACCTTACCTCACCCACCTTACCTCACCCCACCTTACCTTACCTTACCTTCCTTACCCTACCTTACCTCTCTCTACCTTACCTCTCCCTACCTTACCTCACCTCACCTTACCTCACTTTACCTCATCTTACCTCACCCTACCTTATCTTCCTTACCCTACCTTACCTCACCCTACCTTACCTCACCTTACCTCACCCTACCTTACCTTCCTTACCTTCCTTACCCTACCTTACCTCTCCCTACCTTACCTCTCCCTACCTTACCTCTCCCTACCTTACCTCACCCTACCTTACCTCACCTTACCTCACCCTTCCTTACCTTCCTTACCCTACCTTACCTCTCCCTACCTTACCTCACCCTACCTTACCTTACCTCACCCTACCTTACCTTCCTTACCCTACCTTACCTCTCCCTACCTTACCTCTCCCTACCTTACCTCACCCTATCTTACCTCACCCTACCTTACCTTCCTTACCTTACCTCACCCTACCTTACCTTCCTTACCCTACCTTTCCTCTCCCTACCTTACCTCACCCTACCTTACCTCTCTCTACCTTACCTCACCCTATCTCACCTTTCCTCCCCTTACATTGCTTGTCTTACGGATGTTTTTTAATTGACTACAGGTGTCCCTGCAATAATTTGTGGCATTACACTGGCTGGCGATTTGAAAAACTACAAAGATTCTGACTAGTAAGTCAGTCAAAGTTTTAAATCCGTTTGATAAAGATACTTTTGTTTATTGATAACTCTAAAACGTTTTTCCTTAAAACATTCATTAAATTTCTTTCCAGCTGTTGGTTGACGGAAAGCGCGGGACTGGGTGCATTTGTGGGTCCTGCGTGTCTCCTGTTCATCATCAACTCCGTGCTTTTAGTGCGCCTGCATTTACTACTGGCCCGCGGAAGTAATGACCGACGACATAGCGACGAGAACCCTGAGGAAACAAGACTACAAGCGGATGAACCAGGGGTACTGGAACCGTGCCCAGATCCAGATAGTGATGTTCTTGCTGAGAAATCAACGATGACCATAAACCTGGTGGCCACGTGGGTCGTGATGTCATTAATCTATGTCAATTTCATCGTAGCATATCTTCTCGTTAAGTCAAGGCACGCGGCATTCACGTGGAAAATCGTGAGTTATGTGTACGCATTAGCGAACATCGCTTTGGGGGTTTCCGTCTACCTGTTTCACTGCGTGATGCGAGAGGTTGTCCGAGAGGCCTGGAAGAAAGCGTGGAAAACTGCGAGTGCGAAGAAGATCAACTGGTGGCGTTGGAGAACATTGTGGATAACAAGGAATCGCGAAGGAAACGGGGAACAAGAACACGCGAACGGTCGAATCTTGTTGAATGGCGAAGACATGCATTTAACAACGGGTAAATCTGAGTCGGATCGACAATCAAATATTACTCTCCCATCTTCAGCTGCGCTAACTAATGATGTGTTCATCAACGGAAGGCCACTCTCCACTGCTCGGGTATCACTTCTAGACGAGGCGGACTTCCCATCGGAAGAAAATACCCCTGTCGGTGCAAACGTCAATGCAGTGGATATCACAGAGGTAGACAGTGACGGCGGCCATCCGCGAAGCCAAGCCTCGGTACATTCCGGTCGGGGCTCGGCAGCCACCGTTAATCCTCAAGTCGTTCCAAAAACGACTGAAAACATTGTGGAGAATGGAAACTTGATTTCATCAGAAACGCAACATGAAAATCACTCGGACATTACCGACGGCGTTACGTCGAGATCCGAATCTTCGGCGCCGACGGCAATTGAAGCTTCACTCCCCAAGACGTCGACGCCGTTGAATGTCACGGAGCGCCCCAAAACATTTTCCAAACGACCTTCTTACGTGGAAACAGCTGCTTCACCTTCGAGCTCTTCGCTTAGTGAAGCTCCAGTAAGAGCTCATAACTTTCCAGGAAAGAAGTCAAGTGAATCTTTGAATTCTCGTAATGGCTCTGTCGGTACCAGGCTACGAAGATTACAACACAACCAGCAGCCAACGTATGTTCCATCAGGTTCATCAACATTTAGTGAAATCGCCCCTAAGGACCATGACACCCCTAAGGGACGCCAATCGAGTGAGTCGGTAAACACGCGCGGGACACCACGAAACGCGGGAGGGATTCGCCAGCCAACGTCTACGCCATCAATACTCGGTGAGACCACCCCTAAGGACCCTGATACCCCTAAGGGACACCATTCAAGTGAGTCGGTAAACACGCGTGGGACACCACGAAACGCGGGAGCGAGTACTCAGAGGACGAGGAACCGTTATAAAGACGGTCGGGAGAAACCGGAGCCAAAACAATGGAGTGGGAATCTGGGACCGAGGATTGCGTATGTTGCGGTGCCACACGTGTCGAGGATACATAGAGAACCAACTCATAATGAGACTAGTGTTTAAAATATGGCGAAGAAATCATCATTGTCTATCACAAGTCTGCTTGGATGGTGGAGTCCCTGAGAACCATCTCAACAAGACTGTTTAAAATATGGCGAAGAGGAAATCACAACTAGTCTTCCATATTTATGGGGAAGCAACTTCTACTTTGATGGTAGAAAAATAAACTGGGAAAGAGTCACTGAGAACCCAAGTACAAGACTGTTTACAATATGGCGAAGAGCAGATCCTCTTCGCATCTTCTGTTCTTCATAGAGGCAACTTCTGCTTGATGTTGGAGAGCTGGTCTTCCATCTTTATGGGGAAGCAACTTCTACTTTTATGGCAGAAAAATAAACTGGGAAAGAATCACTGAGAACCCAAGTACAAGACTGTTTACAATATGGCGAAGAGCAGATCCTCTTCGCATAGAGGCAACTTCTGCTTGATGTTGGAGAGCTGGTCTTCCATCTTTATGGGGAAGCAACTTCTACTTTTATGGTAGAAAAATAAACTGGGAAAGAGTCACTGAGAACCCAAGTACAAGACAGTTTACAATATGGAGGAGATCAGATCCTCTTCGCATCTTCTGTTCTTCAGAGAGGCAACTTCTGCTTGATGTTGGAGAGCTGGTCTAGCGAAAGATGGAATTTTAGATATTCCCAAGAGACGATCTCTGAGTCCTACAGTAGAATCGAACAGCAACCTTGTGATAACTGGTGAGATGCTTGAACCTTTGACTCAGATTACAGAGGAAATGTTGGTGCATTCGTCCATCAAACTACTTTAATCATCACAATTATCGATAGCTCAACTGTTAGCGCCTCACCAGTTCTCAAAAGGCTACGAGTTCCATTTGGCGCTGCAGAAATTATTCTTTATATTTCCAAACTTATCAGTAATCGTGCCATTTGGTTGGCGTCTCACAAGTCCTCAGAATGTTACTGGTTCCATTTACCTTGGTGAAACCAATACAAATCCTCTTTAAATCCCCGAACTTTCCTCCGAAAGTTTGCAACCATGTTGGGAAGCTTGATGGTCAGTAATTGTGGCTTTTAGAGGTTTTCCAAAGGTGTTGCGTTTTGATACCCAACTCAGAAATAGTGAGTGTCAACCATAATGCATTGCACGTTCAGTCGGCCATTTTTTGAAACATGAACTCATCCGTAAATATCTTGTTAATCCTTGATATAAATTATTGTCTTTTAATTGAAAGTAATTATTTCTGTATTTTTGACAAAACTTGACGTTATGTTGAATTTCGTTTCGAAAATATGTCTTGAGTGACGCGAAACGTGGAAGACTAAGTGACGAGTTCAAACAAAAAAACAGGTTCCGAGTCGACCTTTTTGGATTGTGAATGAATGAATAGGAAAGCATATGCATGAAGGTTTTGTGAGACTCTTTTTTCGCAGTATTAGGCCAAAAATATCATCACATCAACAAGTTTACAGCAGTCTCTCATCACATCAACAGGTTTAAAATGACCCGATGACAAGGAAATTTCTCGCAAAACTCGCAATGCACGATGGTTGACAGTCACTCTAACAGTATTCCTAAACATAGTATACCAAACTGCAATAGAGCCAAAACTCACAGCTTTGCCTGGCGTTCTTCACATAAAACGACTGATTTGTTTTTATTGTAAATACAAGTGACATATTTTAAACAAAATTGCTCACAGTCTGTCCATATTTCAACGGCTGTATCTGAATAAACTTTTGTATAATAAAACTGGACTTCTGAGTTACGGTAGTTGCCAATAATATAATCCATACCTCATACATACTTTTCATCTCAGTCCCATCAGTCTTTTCATTTGCTGATTACATTAATTTTCCATAAGTACATTCAAAATCGTAGCAATAGAGATAGCAGGCGGGGAATCGTATAAGGGGCTTTCCAATTACACGGTCCAAGGTCCGAATTAGCACTTCGCAAATCGCAAATTGCAAAGCAATTTTGAAAATTTCGAAAATATGCGAAGTGATTTTTCTGAGAATAGCGAAGCTGATTTCACCGTGGACGCGACGCGAGTGATGTACAGTAAACGATTTAATGATGTTACGCTACGTTGTGTAAGACGTTACACTACGTTGTAAGACGCTACGCTACGTTGTAAGGCGTTATGCTAAATTTTAAGAGGCTACAGTACGCTAAGTTGTAAGGAGTTATCATAATGCTATAAGTTTTAAGACGCTACGCAACATTGTAAGACGTTACGTCACGTTGTAAGACGCTACGCAACGTTGTACAACGCTACGTAAAGTTGTAAGAGGCTACGCTACGTTGTGACACTAAAGAAAAATGCGAAGCTGTTTAGGAGCGCTAATTCGGACCCTGATGTTAAATGGAACATGATACGTTTGAAGAGTGCGGGCGTGCGGCTGGCAGGTCCATTCGTGTAAATCGAAAGCCACCATAATCTACACTACTTAATCGATGGAAAATTGTTGATTCGAGCGGGATTTAAACATCGTGACTCATACCTTACAGATGATCATTGTCGCGAAAATATTTCGTGCACTTAAATAGATAAAATTAGTACATTCCCAGTAGAGCAGCGGACCAGAATCCCGAAGATGCGCGGAGTTCAAATCCCGCTCGAGTCCACAATCTTCCGTCGACTCAAGGTTAATCATGTCGATTAATTAACATAAATACCTTAAATGATTAGTCCTAAAGAGACGGTGTTACACTTTTTTGTGCAACTTGTGTCGCAACTGCTAATCTGCTACGTCGCAAAGTTTCGCCATCTTTGTGTTTATAACAAGGTACGCATGCGCATCCAGTCGCCAAAGAGGAAAATTGCGAGACAAGTTGCAGATGGGGGGTTACACTGTGCAACGCTGAAAATAGTTGCTGTAATCATTGTTGAAATTAGAACTAGATTCTACTTTCTGCAACGATTGCAGCAACTTGTGTCACAACAATGTTCGCCATTGCAAGGCATGTTACACTTTGCAATGGTTTGTAGTGTAACAGTGCCATAACCCACCATGTCAACTTTCCAAGGGAGAACCCAAAGAAAACCCATGACTTTTGGTAGAGTTGAGGGACTCTTCCTAGGACAGTCTAGTTGTACCTGATAGTGTTATCCAGGTACTCTGGTTTCCTCCGACACTAGACCCATAAGAGATGGACCTCTGAAAATAATGTTTAAGATTTTCATTTCTCTTGATTTCTTCAAGGCTCTACGTCAAAGTATCCTCCAGTTGCTCACCCCTATCGCCATGACACATACCATTGTGTTCGTTGCCTATGCTAAATCAAAACACAGGATTCAATCTCTTGACCACAGTGGTGGGAGGGGATGACTGATTTCACATTATTTCTATTTGCTCTTCAGCCGGTTAAAATTGATGTTTCACACAGTGCAGTAGCTAGTGATTTCACTATCAATTGATCGATATTACAACATATAAATAATCTTTATTAGGATAAAACAGAAAGGACCCATAGGTTGTTTTTTTACAATATTTACACTTCTCCAGGAATAATTTTCTGAAGAATGAATTATTTGGAAGAATGGATTATGTCTTATCCTCTAATAACATGAACCTTCAAGGTCCCTGAGCCTTGAAGTTCCCCCAAGTCTCAAAAGTGCCAAAGTCTCCCTAAATTCTCAAGCTTCTCTGATGCCTCAACTTATTTTGCCTACGCCTTGCTTCTAACTTCTGCAGACGCCATTGTTCTAGTTCATCATGGCTTGGATGCCACAGCCGACTCAGTAGTCGCTCCATGTTCGCTGCGTAAACAGTATGAGATGGAATGACCCGGCAATGAACCTGCAAGGCATCCCTCAGTTCGTACATTGATATTGCCATATGCACAGGTTGCGGATCACTGCTGGCCACAGTGACTGCAGCACTCGCTTCCAGTTTGACTTTCCTTTGTTGATTAATAAGCGAGTGTGAAGAGTAAGAGTCAACACTGTTGAATATGTTTGGTTTAATGTAACTGCAGTCGAAGCCATATCTATAATGGTCATCTCTTAAGCGGAAGCCACCTCTGCGACCGCAGCACGCTGTTAGGATGTCCTTGATGTGATAATTAACAGCAGATATTACTAATTTCGCGGCATTGGCGCCCTTGTCTTCTACAGATTCTAAACCAGCGTCCCAGGCGGCTAGAAAAAGACGTCCGTTCATCGCTTGCACGTCTGGCAAAGTCAATTCGTAAGAGCATAAACTTATTTCACTGTCATCTGTCAAGTCTACCTTGCCCACGCTTTCGGCATCTACTAAACTGTTGTACGGTCGAAACCTTTGCTCAAAGTTGACCTTAATAGGACGGACATGTTTACGTATTGTCTCTGTGCTTTTTGAGGTCAACCCTTGAGTCGTAGAGAGCTGCGAGGAGGTTTTATTCGGCAATCCAGAACTCATTTCCTGACACTTAGAAAGGATCGCAAACAAGAATTGATTATGAATCCGAATATTGTCCTCGCTCAATAATTGTTTCACCTGCACGTCGAAATCATCTTTAGAGATCTTGTGTTTGTACCAAAGATTCATTGTCGTCCAATATTTCGGAGCTAAATCACCAAGAACTTCCAGTAACTGTTCTCGCGCTTCCTTCAGGTCCACCATTTTGGAAATCGAGAAATGTCAATTGCTAGTCAGCGGTTGATCGCAAAAATATTGAGCATGCGTGTTGGTGGACAGCGGAAAATCAAATAAAATTTAAAACTCAATTTTATAATACAGTATGACTACTTTTGTTGTCAATAAAGTTGTGCAAAAGTTTGCTTTGTCAAGATGTATCCGTACTCCTCCTTACCAGACAAGGGTTCTATTTTCGTCAGAGGCAAAGGTTGGTGTTTACAGCAAAGCTGTGTTTGAATTGAATCCAATTTCAAACAATTAAAACTAATTAATTTCATATTTATAATATATGTTTGATATAATATTAATTAATTAAACTTTACAATTTTATTATCAACTATAACTGAAGTTATATTATCAACTATAACTAAGTAATCATGAGGTATCAGCTTAGGCACAATCCCCATTTTCTCAAGTTGTAGAAAAACATTCAGGGGCAGATACATACAGGATTTTTTCAAGGAGGGTGACTTTGTAAGTAATATGCTCAAACATGGAAATCATAGACCTTCACCACATTCTCTAGTTAGGGAATGAGGCTTTTTGATGAGCCTTGCATGCTTACAGTGCCATACGGTAACTATAATTGTAAGGCAAGCAGTACACTTGTTACTTCTGGTGTACATTCGTGGTGAACTGCAATGATCTAGATTACAGAAAATGTTGATATTTTCAAGATCTAGAATCACATTTTCAGTGATGTTTGTGTGACATAGCCCTATAATAAGCCAACCACTAAGTTAAATCACACACTATTTTTACAAGGCCCAAGGCAAGATATAGATTCAAAACAAGAAATCAGAAAATGACTTAACTTAACCTTTGCTCATGATATTGAAATTCAACTAGTTTCCGAATCGAAGGCTATCAAATATAGTGTATCGGTTGGGATTGCAACAGGAAAGCCAAAGGGGGTGACTATAGTAACTCAGTGGTACTTTGACACTGAAATGTCCTATTTTTCAGAGATTTTGTCCAAACTAAGTCAAACTTACCAAACATATTTATCATACAGTAGGAACTAATTTACGGTTTTGTTTCCATGACAACAAGGTCACGTGACTCATTGGCAGCCATATTGGATGAAAACTTAAAACATTCTTGAGGCACCGAATATATATAATTTACAGCGTAATTTGATGCAAATATTGATCTAGTTTATCAAGCTAAGTTGCAAGCTTGTATTCAATTTCTCTAATATTTTTGTTTATGCAAATTGATTCCTGCTATTCAACTTAGCTTGATAAACTAGATCAATATTTGCATCAAATTACACTGTTTAATTGTTTAAATTATATATAATATTTGCGTGCCTCAAGAACGTTTTAAGTTTTCATCCAATATGGCCATCAATGAGTCACGTGACCTTGTTGTCATGGAAACAAAATCGTAAATTAGTTCCTACTGTATGATAAATATGTTTGGTATGTTTGACTTAGTTTGGACAAAATCTCTGGAAAATAGGAAATTTCAGTGTCAAAGTCAAGAGCCATGCCTTAATACCACTGAGAACCCCCAGTCACCCCCGCTGTATCCGCACCTGACATTGTAACCCCCTGAATCCAAGGTGCATATGTATAATTATATATATTTTTTATTTATTAAGAAATACAAAACATTTTCTGTGTTTCCATACAGTTATAGAAACACATGTGGAAGTTTGAGAGAACTTGAAATTGTAGTGGGCACACAAGCCCGATGGGCAGGTTTCAGGTGTTTCCACGTGATTTTGAAAATGTTTTCTATTTTTTTATAAAATAATCTGAAGGACACAAGTAAAATGTGGCAATAACTTTCTTTATAAATATATACATAAATTCTCCTTACTGCTCATGATGGCATAATGATGATGGCATATCATGTCATTATAATGTTGTATGAAGCACGGTGGCGCGCGTTGCTTCTGATCCCTGAGCTTGAGACTCATGTGAGTAGAGTTGTTGATTCTCTCCAATAGGTGTGCCTGTCACAGCACTCGTGGTCAACTCAGCCTTCCATCCTTCTGAGGTCGGTAAAATGAGTACCAGCTTGCTGGGGTAAGTGGACTTTGTCTAGGGATAGGAGTTGCGCCCACCCCTTACCTTCGGGTAGTAGCAAAAGAAAGAGGAGCCTACGGGTCATGATGGCATATAATGGTGTATGATGGCGATGACATATCACATAATTTATTTTTCCATGTTTTCCATACAGTTATGACTTTATATATATATATATATATATATATATATATATGAAATCCAGTTTACAATTAACCTTTAGGATCATTTGAATGGGAAAAATGGTTTGATAGTTGGAGTTTATGAAGATGAAATAGAAGAAAGCAAAGCAGAGTTGACCAAACTTGGACAAATTGTTGATAAAAGGAACAATGGAAAACTTTCACAAAATCTGTCCTTGTAAGTACACAATATGTAAAATAGCCATTTAATATAGGATTAGTGGTTACTCATTTGCTACATTTAACGTGAAAGCATGTATTACCCACTCCATTGTTAGAGCAAGCAAAAAATTCAAAGTTGGTAAAGCAAGATTATTTTACAACCTAGACGAGGTAGGTTACTTTTTGATATCTTTGATATTTTTGTATCTGCAGTTAAAGATGAATAACAGTCCCAACTACATAAGCACCACATTTGTTGTTACCAAGGATGTAGGAAGATGTTTTAGGTAGGGAGGTTCAGGTGTTTGTTCCCCTGAAAATCTTTGATTTTCTCACTATGAAATGCGATTTCCTGCATTTTCAGGTCAGTTTTACAATAACATATATTAAATAATAAACAGCATAATTAATTTAGTCTACCTTTACTTCCTTCGTCAATATCTGACTAGTTTCTGGAAACTAGTTGCTGGAAGCTAGTTGCACATGGTTGAACTGGTCTGTGTTTGAAACTTGTGTACGAGCAAAGTGCCACCCGCCCCGGCAATTTGTATGTTTTGAGGTTAAAATCTATATGCTTTGAGGTTAATTCTGGTGCAATCTGAGGCATCAGCAGTAATTGCTTATTTGATTTTCTAGCTAGAATTGTAGTCAAGAAAATACCAGGTCGGAAGATCGGATTATATTCCTCTGAACCACATGTCTGTCCTAACTGGCAGCACAAAACGTGTGCTTTGACGTCGTATTTTTATGGGGGCCCTATGCTTCTGGAGAATAGGGGGCACTGGCCTCCCACCCCTCCCCCTGCTTCCTAAGGCCATGGTTGTTACGTATAATATTTGCCCCCTCTTATATTTTCGAAAGAAACTCTGCCCCCTTCTGTGCCCCCCCCCCTGTTCAATGTTGCAGTTGGTAAGAGAGGGGAGATGACGCCAAGCAATACGTCAAAAAAGAATGTGGTATTAGTAGGTAAGTATCTTGGTATCTTGGTGTTGCAAGGACTTTTCACCAGCATTGTAGTCAGGCTCCAAGGAAGAACATTGGGGAGTTGGATAATCTGTATTTGAATAAAGATGCATAACAATAAACATTACCCTCTAGACTAAAAATGAATGATTTTGCTGGCTATATACAGTATATAGCATGACTCCTGTTATACATATAGCACTGCTGTTATACATATAGCACTCCTGTTATACTTATACACAGAGCGTGACTCCTGTTATACATATAACGTGACTCCTGTTTTACTGCATATGGCGTGACTCCTGTTTTACTGCATATAACGTGACTCATGTTATACATATAACGTGACTCCTGTTATACATATAGCGTAACTCCTGTTATACATATAACGTGACTCCTGTTATACATATACTGTAGCGTGACTCCTGTTATACATATAACGTGACTCCTGTTATACATATAACGTGACTCCTGTTATACATATACTGTAGCGTGATTCCTGTTATACATATAACGTGACTCTTGTTATACATATAACGTGACTCCTGTTATACATATAACGTGACTCCTGTTATACATATACTGTAGCGTGATTCCTGTTATACATATAACGTGACTCCTGTTATACATATAACGTGACTCTTGTTATACATATAGCGTGACTCCTGTTATACATATAGCGTGACTCCTGTTATACATATAACGTGACTCATGTTATAGATATAGCGTGACTTCTGTTTAACAAATAGATTCGATTTTGCCGTTGTCTGTTCGGTAAGAACAAAAAAGTGGCCCACGAGACAATAGTCGAGTGGGTCACTGATGTTCTTACCACGTTCTGACGTCCTCTGTGCATCTATAACTGAACAGACAACGGCAAAATGGAACCTATTTGTTTTATACAATAAAAATTAAAAACAAACCATTCAAGAGGCTTATTAGCTCTTTGGCGATTTCTGGGGCATGAAAAAAGATAAAAGCAGTCGGCTGACGTGATATGGCGTGATTTGACGTGAGCTGACGTGATCCGTGCATCTGTCCTCTAATAGATCATGGCCAACAACCAATGAGAATGCGCGTAGTAAACAGATTATTGTATAATATACATATAATGCTGCGTGACTAGTTCAAATCTCAAATGGTGATAACGTAGAAATGCGTGTTTCAAATTTAAAAGAACAATGAGAACCTATGAGAACAATGAACATCAATAAAGAAATGTAAAAACGTCTACAAATGCAACCGTACTATAGCGTCACAGGTCAGATGGATATCATTCTTCAATATTTTAGGAATACCCCATTATTGCAGCTGTCTGTATTGGTAAGAAAGATTTAAAGACAAATGAACTTGAATGTTTTGATGAAAGGAAAGAAAATCTAAGACATGCTGCTGCAGGTAATATTGAGTCTTTTTTTAATATTCTCACTAATGACTGATTAATTCCATTGCTGCATTTTTTATGCGTAAGTTGTTTTCCTTGTTGGACGCATGCAAAATATGTGACACTTTGGGGGGGGGGGGGGGTGTTAGTCTTAGTGTCACATGACATCAGAAGTGGGAGGGAGGAGGTATATTATGTAAACTGTCACAAAGCATCACAAGGAGGAGGGGTGTAAAACATTATGAAAAAGTATCAACTATTGTTTAACGGTCCCTAACATACATAAAAAGTTGATTATGGTTCAACTTGTATGTTTCTGCTTCCCTGGTACCCATTTTTAAATGTACAAAAATGCAGCACTGGAAATCGGCCTTAAAAATTGCTTTTACTTTTTTTACTTTAATTCACTAGAAGATTCTTTACTTATTTATAAATCTTTTTAGCTGGCTTGCGGTCATTACGAGATTTAGGTATTAAAAGCATTGATCTGGATCCTTGTGGTGATGCCAAAGGTAAAATATACAGAATTCATATCTTATTCCATACGATTCCTTTGCATTGATTTCATATGCATCGCTTTGCTTTCCATCACACTTTCCTTTGCTTTCACTTTGCTTTGCTTTCCTTTGCTTTCCTTTCCTTTGTTTTCACTTTGCTTTCACTTTGCTTTGCTTTCATTTCCTTTACTTCCCTTTCACTTCACTTCGCTTTCCTTTCACTTTCCTTTACTTCCCTTTCCTTTACTTCCATTTCACTTTGCTTTCACTTTCCTTTGCTTTGCTTTGCTTTGCTTTGCTTTCCTTTCACTTTGCTTTGCTTTCACTTTGCTTTCCTTTGCTTTCCTTTCACGTTATTCTATTCTTCAGCAATGGCAGAAGGAGCAACCCTTAGCAAGTTCACATTTGATGAACTCAAAGAAGAAAAGAAGAGACAAGGTCCTTTATCAATTAAACTTCATGAAATAAATGGGAAACGTTCTAGTGTGAGAAATCTTTGGAAAGAAGGTTGCATCCTTGGTGAAGGACAGAACTTTTCTAAAGAACTTATGGAGACACCAGCTAACTTGTTAACCCCAAAGTTGTTCACAGAAAAAGTTACAGAAAAATTATCCCGGAATTCTTCAATTGAAATCATTATCAGGTGAGACGGTGTGGAGCTTCTTAGATGAATTAAAGTTAAGGTGTCCCAGGGGTGATTAGCATCTAACTTCTAATAATAATATCAATGGTTAACTAAACATAGAAGCAGGGTTTCTTTCAGGGGGCAAAACACCACGTAATGAATATTCGGGGGGGGGGGGATCGAGTGCCCGGCAGTGGAGGCACGAAGGCATCACAAACTGCTAGTGGGGATCCGGGGGTACTGTATATGGTCCCCCTGAAAATTCCTGTATTTTGAGGGGGGTCTAAGAAAGTTTTGAATGATACATAATGTCAAACAAAATACTCAAATACATGATTGAATACACCATACCATACAACTGATACAAGGCTATTTGTGTGTACCACCACCACTGCAAATCCTCTAGTTATTTAGGCTTTATGTTCCATACATTGATTTACAGTAACGAGTGTGTTATATTAAAATCAATATCAGAATGCTACAAGCTTATACAATACTGAAATATTGTATTGAAAGTTTGAAACAATATTACATATATATGATATTCAACAATATTTGTAATTGTATTGCGGTATTACTATACATTCAGAATTCAAATTGTATAATAAATTACAAATTGGGGTCTAAAATTTACAGGGGGGGGGGGGCAAATATTTTCACGGGGGAATGAGAATAAAGGAAATGATCACCAATGATAAACTGAGTGATTTAAGTGTTTTGCTCATGCGTAGGCAGTGTAGAAATACAAATCAAATACTCTAAAAGGTTCGAGTACTTCCAAAATTATATGTGGAGGTGCAATGTTTTGTCGTTTCTTCACATTTCACTCTCTGACGAAGGGCTTTCGCTTGAAATGGTGTATTGTTATTTCAGCAATACACCAAGCTTTTAGAGTATTTGATTTGTATTTCTAGACTGACTACGCAATACAACACATCGCTCAAAATGATGCGGTGAGTAGTCAGATAATCCAATATCCATGTCAAATTTTCATTTCAGAGAGAAATCTTGGATTGAAGAAATGAAGATGGGAGCATTCCTGAGTGTAGCAAAGGGTTCTTGTGAACCACCTTATCTTTTGGAAATGAAATATTTTGGAGCTGAAAATAAAAACAACCCTCCTTTACTGTTGGTCGGCAAAGGTTTGGATAACTTTGGATAACTGTTTCCATTGTATAAATCGTGTTCTATGTCCGTTTGCTGTTTGTGTGTTGATATGTGTACGTGTGCTTGTGCGTCAGTTTACATGTGTTTGTGCGTCTGTTTACATGTGTTTTTGCGTCTGTTTACATGTGTTTGTGCGTCTGTTTACATGTGTTTGTGCGTCAGTTTACATGTGTTTGTGCTTCTGTTTACATGTGTTTATGCGTCTGTTTACATGTGTTTGTGCGTCTGTTTACATGTGTTTGTGCGTCTGTTTACATGTGTTTGTGCGTCTGTTTACATGTGTTTGTGCGTCAGTTTACATGTGTTTGTGCGTCAGTTTATATGTGTTTGTGCGTCAGTTTACATGTGTTTGTGCGTCTGTTTACATGTGTTTGTGCGTCTGTTTACATGTGTTTGTGCGTCAGTTTACATGTGTTTTTGCGTCAGTTTACATGTGTTTGTGCTTCTGTTTACATGTGTTTGTGCTTCTGTTTACATGTGTTTATGCGTCTGTTTACATGTGTTTGTGCGTCTGTTTACATGTGTTTTTGCGTCAGTTTACATGTGTTTTTGCGTCTGTTTACATGTGTTTGTGCGTCAGTTTACATGTGTTTGTGCTTCTGTTTACATGTGTTTGTGCGTCAGTTTACATGTGTTTGTGTGTCTGTTTACATGTGTTTTTGCGTCAGTTTACATGTGCTTGTGCGTCAGTTTACATGTGTTTGTGCGTCTGTTTACATGTGTTTTTGCGTCAGTTTACATGTGTTTGTGCGTCAGTTTACATGTGTTTGTGCGTCTGTTTACATGTGTTTGTGCGTCAGTTTACATGTGTTTGTGCGTCTGTTTACATGTGTTTTTGCGTCAGTTTACATGTGTTTTTGCGTCAGTTTACATGTGTTTTTGCGTCTGTTTACATGTGTTTTTGCGTCTGTTTACATGTGTTTGTGCGTCAGTTTATATGTGTTTTTGCGTCAGTTTACATGTGTTTGTGCGTCTGTGTACATGTGTTTTTGCGTCTGTTTACATGTGTTTGTGCGTCAGTTTATATGTGTTTTTGCGTCAGTTTACATGTGTTTTTGCGTTAGTTTTACATGTGTTTGTGCGTCTGTGTACATGTGTTTTGTTTATTGCGTCAGTTTACATGTGTTTTTGCGTCAGTTTACATGTGTTTGTGCGTCTGTTTACATGTGTTTTTGCGTGTTTACATGTGTTTGTTGGTCAGTTTACATGTGTTTGTGCGTCAGTTTACATGTGTTTGTGCGTTAGTTTATATGTGTTTGTGCGTCAGTTTACATGTGTTTGTGCGTTTTGTTTTGTTTATTCCTTCATTTGAAATTCGGATAACTGATATATATTTTTGTTTGTCATTCATTTTTAGGAGTAACATTTGACAGGTGAGGACGCAAGTTTCCTGGAGATTTATTTTGATGTCAAATCATTGAGTTGCGTTGTGAGATATTTATTTGTATATATTTCATGTTCTAGTGGTGGAATATCAATCAAGCCCTCTGCTGGGATGGCACTAATGAAAGGCGATATGGGAGGCGCTGCCACCGTGACAGCGGCCCTGGAAACCATAGCTAGACTTGGTTTACCTATAAATGTCATTGCAATAACAGCTCTTTGTGAAAATATGCCTTCAGGAAATGCTAACAAACCAGGAGATGTTGTAAAATCAATGAGTGGCAAGACGATTGAGGTTAGTTCAAGATATTTAGCGTTGTATAGTAACTTAAATTACAGGAGCATTTTAATAAGTTGTTTCCCATGATTCACTGAAAGGAGTGGTATACTCGCAGTTGAGGTGACCGTGAGGTACTAGGTCTGAGTCTTCTTCTGAACGATCCTTTTATTGGTATTAAGGTTAGTATTAGAAAACCATTAGGCGGGGGTTTAGAAAACCCATTAGGCGGGATTTAGGATCTAAGTTGTTTTGGGGTTAGCAGTTCCATGATGATAGCAGTACACTGATCTCTCATTTCATCCAACCTCTCGCGGATACTAGAAAAGATCGTCCAGACGACGACTCAGACCTAGTACCTCACGGTCACCTCAACTGCGAGTATTCCATCTAGCCACGACCAATATAGATTACTGTAAACTTCTGAAAATACCCCCCCTCGAAAATAAGCCTTCCACAACTTAGACGCAAAAATTGTTCCATAGACGTATACTAAAGAATAGATCTTAAACACTTGAGTAACGGATTTGTACGCATAAGGATATAGCTCATGTTAAAAATGAACGATAATGCGTAGCTAATTTAATATAAACATTACAATTGCGCTGGTATACTAAACTAAGGAAACTAAGTCCCGGATAGGGATCGAACCTGTAACCTTCTGATTGCCAGTGAGACGCTCTAACCATTGAGCCAACGAGACTCAAATGGAGAGCGCAGGTTACAATGATGTATTGGTTCGATTGATATATGTACTGCCTATGCAGCAGTCACTATATATCAGTAATGTATATCCGATATGAGCTTGACGATCGTCCATGTATCGTCTGTCTACTCCAAGCTCTCCCATATTCACTACACCTGCAGTGTATATATTAACATAATTTAACTAACTAGCTTGACGTTATTCACACTTATTATTTCGACGTAAAATCCCATCCAATAATAAGCCCAAACTATTTTAAAACGCAAAACTCCATCCTATAATAAACCCAACCTCGTACGCGGTAATCTGTCATCAGCGCACTGTGCAGGTGTGGTTTGTGAAAACGAATTACTCTCGTCTCTTTACTCGCCAATGACATCCGTTGGTTTTGTATACGCCGACATTGCATTAAATAAAACCGGAGTGACGTAATAAAACACGAGTGTAGGGAGAAACACGAACCGCCGAGGCGAGTACTTTCTCAACTTCTCGAGTGTTTGTATTACTTCACGAGGGTTTCGATCATGTTATAGAAACCTGGGAAAACATATTCTATTACTTTTATAAAATAATTCAGAAACAATTGCTTATACTTTGGATAATTACGATATATAACGCTTTTGATTTAATGCAAATTCTCATTAGTTACTGACGTCATTCCTGTCTCCGTAACCTGATGGAGACCGGCAAGCTGACCAACCACAGCGTGCGTAGAGTAAACATTATTTTATAAAAGATCTTTGAATTACCCATTTTATAATTACTTGGGCCACCTGTGGTGGCACGAGTCTTAAATTCGGCTTCATTATTTTTTGGGGAGTTCCACAAAATTGCAAAGTTGCGCAATGATATTTCCCGTTAGACTTTTGCGAACCGTGAGGTTCGTATTTCCGAATAATTTCTAAGTACATAAACAGGTTTTTACGAAGGGTATGCACGTTCGCATAATATAATATGTATCTGGACTCGGTAATTCCACATCTGTTTTCAGAATTGAAATCGGTTAAATATTGGCCGAGATAACGTTCAAAATCTACGACTAATCTATGGGTCTGTGGACCATCGATGGGGGAAATCCCGCACGGGTGTTAGAATGAAACTCTAGGGGTAACTCTTGCCAATCAGGATCATTGTTTCAGAAGTTTACTACAATTTAAATCTCCAAACAACAGTTAAACTGTAGTTAAGAGACAACTGGGCCCAGTTTAGCTGAACAATTTTAAAGTGTCTATGAAGTGAAAAATTCGCTAGCATTTTTTTGCTCTAACCGACAAAGTAGCACGGCAAGAGCGTACACTGAAAATGTCAAGTGAATCTGCTGCAAAGTCTTCGAGTTATCAACTCTCAAAGTTTGGCATGGCTAAATGTTTTTGGTGAAATCTGAAACGCGCGGTTCATTGTCTTGTGACGTATGCAGGTGTACTTACTATGCATAAGAACAATGGATTTGAACATTAATGATCCACCTGTATACGTCATATACCACATATATTCAATACCATGCAGTCTTTCCCTATTTTGTAACGTTAAACTATGCCAATGGACAAACTTTGAGAGTTGATAGCTCAAAGACTATGCAGCAGATTCATTTGAAATTTTCAGTGAACGATGCTGCCGTGCTACTTTGTTCGTTAGAGCAAAACAAATGCTGGCGATTTTTTCACTTCATAGACACTTTAACCGGGAACGTCTGACAACTGACAAATTTGGCTAAAATCAAATATATACAGTATGCCACGCTGCCAGCCCAAAAGTAGCCCGAGTTAACGTCTAGCGGGCGTCTTGTTATACTTTAATTATCATCGTATAAAACAGATTCGATTTTCATCTTAGCATCTTGATTTATTTTTAATGAACTTGCAATACTCAATAGATCGATAACACCGATGCGGAAGGAAGACTCATCTTAGCAGATGCTCTTATCTACTCACATTCTTTTAATCCTCGATCAGTCATCAACGTTGCTACTTTAACAGGTTGGTATGGAGTACTAATAGTCTAATGCCACTAATGCAATCTGATTGGCTACACTAGTCGCTATTTAATTGTCGATAGATATTAAAGTGTCTCTGAAGTGAAAAATTGCTAGCATTTTTTTTAACTTTAATGAACAGAGAAGCACGGAAAGAGTGTTCACTGAAAATTTGAAATGATCTGGTGCATAGTCTTGGAGCTATATATTTTCAAGGTCGGCGTTAGATCATATAGAGTTAACGTACAGTCCACGTCTTTGGGACGATATTTTTTAGTATAACCATAGAAAATACAGCCGGGGGTTAGGAAAACACTTAAGGCGGGGCGAGCTAGGAAACTCATTAGGCTGGGGTTATTTTATTGTCTTATTTGGAAGAACTTTTAAAATGATAAAGTAACTTCTTTTGAAGATTTTCACTTCTTTGCTTTCTTTGTGAGATATATCAGTTTGTTTGATATGCAAATATCTGGAATTTCGTCACACATGCATAATGAGTTATCAGAGAATGTTATATATCTTTGCGTTCATGAAATAAAAACACTAAGGTGTGAATAACACGTGTGTGCGTTTCTCCCACAACACCAAACTTCTTGATTTTAAAGGATTTTGATCGAGAATGAAAGAGATATACACATTTCTCCAATAAGTCATTGTGCATGTGTGACGAAATTCCATACATTTGCATATTAAACAAACTGATATATCTCAAAAAGAAAGCAAAGAAGTGAAAATCTTCAAAAGAAGTTACTTTATCATTTTAAAAGTTCTTCCAAACAAGACAATAAAACATTTTACGCCGACCGCTTTTCAAGTGAAACCATGGTTATATGAAGAGGATTGGGAACTCTCGAGGGGATTCTCGCGTGAATCTCAAGTTAACCCACTTGTCCTCGAGGTGACTTCAACCGGGCGTTTCGATCACATTGAAAACATTCATTTTTCTTCACAACAAGGAGAAACAACATGGGAGGTCTGACTTGAGCACTTAATAAACTTCGTGTAACTAACTCAGAAAGTTATCGAGGTGAAAAATGCGACAGCTGTCGCTTTCATTTCCATTTTTAGGAGCTATCGATGTAGCATTGGGAGCTGGTGCTACAGGTGTTTACACGAACTCACGAGAACTTTGGGGACATATTGAAAAGGTGACAACTCTGATTCATATCTGTTAGCCAGTAAAAAACAAGTAGCTTTATTAAAGTCATTTCATTGCGTTGTTTCATCTCTTTAGGCTGGATGTACCAGTGGTGACCGTATGTGGAGGATGCCATTGTTTCAACTTTATAATAAGCAAGTGCAATCAGATTGGGCAGATCTTCTTAATGTTGGGAAAAAGCCTCGGTAACTACAGTTTTATCATCCAGCCTTGTTTGACGCTGATATTAGTGGTATTACGACAGTAGACGGTGGTGCTTTATGTTCAGTAGAACATTAATTGTCGAGTCGTAGTCGTTAATTATTTGTAGCGATATCGCAACACTGGTATTGGTACGGTGATGGTACGGTGATGGTACGGTGAATCGATGGTACGGTATTGGTACGGTGATGGTACGGTGTTGGTACGGTATTGGTACGGTGTTGGTACGGTATTGGTACGGTATTGGTACGGTATTGGTAATTACTTTGAATAAAAGTAACACAGCAGTGATAATGTTTTCTTTTGCACCAGATCTGGTGGATCTTGCACTGCAGCTGCATTTCTAAAGGTTGTTGATTTATTTCTCGTAGTAAATTATGTATGTTTTTAGACACTAACCCTAATCAAACTCTTATTCTAACCCTCATACTGAGTGGATAATATTCTTTGCCGTTTAACAATGCCTGTTGCCTATACGAGCTCTGAATGGTCACCGTTTCAAATAAAATTTAAATTTAAATAAAAAATAAAATAAATGCTGTAAGTTATAGTTAAAGTGCCTATCGCTTTTTTACATATTTGTAAAATGTTTGGGTTCATCCAAGAAGAAATGTAATATATCTTGTCGTTCGAAAACTTCATCTTCGTGCCTTTTTTGCCAAAGTTGATATACTATTCGCAGGAAATGACGTCAAAGCAGGGACTCGCAAAGATATTACACACTGACTCAGCAGTGCAATACAAAGAAAGTTTGACTTTGAACTTTAAACAGACCTGTTTAGACAAAATTCGCTCAATTCCTAAACTTTCTTTGTATCTCGCTGTTGAATAGTGCAATGTCTTTGCGTGTAACTGCTTTGACGTCATTTTCTGTGAATAACAAGACGTTAACTCGGGCTAGTTTTGGGCTGTCAGCGCGACATACTGTATATATATCTTTTTCGCCAAATTTGCCGGTTGTCTGAAGTTTCCGGTTAAAATTATTCAGCTAAACTGGGCCCAGTTGTCTCTTAACTACAGTTTAATCAACTTTAGAAGGGGGAAAAGGTATGAAGATGAAATTTTCGGACGACAAGATATTTTACAATTCTTCTCAAGAGATTCCAAAGATCACAAATATGTAAAATCCCCAAACCCCAGATAGACACTTTAAGTTATAAGTTGTTTATTTTAGGAGTTTGTCACTAGCGACAGCTGGGCACATTTAGATATCGCGGGCGTCATGCAGAATACAGATGAAGTCCCGTATATTGGCAAAGGAATGTCAGGTATATATAGTTAATGATAACTTCTCGACGATGGTTTTTAACGAGATTGCTAACATGAAGAGTAACGTCATGCACTCATTCATAGAGCTACGGTAACGTGTTCTCGGTAACGTGCTCTCTCTATTAACGTGTTCTTGGCAACGTGAGGTGGTAACGTGTTCTCGGTAACGTGCTCTCTATTGACGTGTTCTTGGCAACGTGAGGTGGTAACGTGTTCTTGGCAACGTGATATGGTAACGTGTTCTCGGTAACTTGCTCTCTCTATTAACGTGTTCTTGGCAACGTGATGTGGTAACGTGTTCTTGGTAACGTGATGTGGTAACGTGTTCTTGGTAACGTGCTCTCTCTATTAACGTGTTCTTGGCAACGTGATGTGCTAACGTGTTCTTGGCAACGTGTTCTCCATAACGTGTTCTCGGCTATGTGCTCTCGCTCATCTATATATTTTCTTTTTCACTACTTAGGTCGACCAACCCGGACGTTAGTTGAACTAGCGTCTAGATTGAGTCATCTGACTAGATGATTTATGCATGGTTCTACAGTGGCCTCGTTTGCATATCTTCTACAGATTCATGTCTTCGTGTCAGTATCACACACTGTACATCGTCTTATAATGCAAAAGTGACCAAAACAGGAGTCCGAGAAAGTCAGTGAAAACCCATATAATCCAGGACCGATCTTCTTATAACGAGCGTTCTAAAAGTTATAAGAATATAAAATGATAATAGTTTTCAGTCCGTATCCTACCAAATCCTCAAATTTTGAAAATGAACTCAAACGGTATTGAACATATCGAAAGACAGTGAGTTTGTTTATCCGATAAGAGACTCTTTAACTCTCAATTTCTTTTGACGAAGGTAAAAGCACAGATTTTCCTTTTTTGTCCACTGACTAGAAATATTGATGACGACCAAAAAAACAAGTCAAGATATTAAGGAAAAACATAAATAAATTATTTACCATTTTGGTCGCTCCGTATTGAGAAATATTTCCCTTGGTATCAAAAACGGCCCGAGGCCGCACGTCCCTCGGCCCGTTTTTGAGACCGGGTAATATTTCTCTATACGTACCTCCCAGCCGGTAAATAATATATATATAGTTTAATAGAATCTTCCTTGGAGCATAAGCTGAATTGCAAAATTTCACAATGATAAGTTAGCTAAAATACATGAATATCTTGAAATCTAATAGTATACACAAACAAAAATATTAATAAAATTTGAGTTCAAACTTGAGAAGCACTTGCGATCATAAAAGAGTTCTTTTGAGCATTTTGACTCAAAAACTTGAGTAAAGTAATGCATCCACAGTGACTCAAATTATTGAGTAAATCTATGAGTAAATTTACTAAAGGTTTTGAGCAAATTTACTCAAATTTTGAGTGAAGTAAAATGCATCCACAGTGACTCAAATATTTGAGTAAAATCGTATTTGTCTTATTTAAATGAACTCCGAAAATTATTAGGAATGATAATTTAATAACGCTCCGTCGAGATGACGTCAGTCCGATGTTTGTCCGCTTTTACCCATAATTCTTGCGGCCATAACAAAAGAAATAGTTCATTTGCAATCATTTGTGAGTCAAATTTGGTTTGTTTGTCCGCTTTTTGAGCTATTAATAGCAGCCAGACTCTACGCTATTAGAGCTCTTTCATATCTCACGTCGTTCTTGAGATATTTAGACTTATGTGATATGCAAATGAATAACCTATGACGTAAAGAGCTTTACACCTTTTTACAATGTAAAAAGAACATGTAAAAACCAAAGTTAAAGCTAAAATTTCGTTCCTTAGTCATCGTAAGTTGAAAGATTTGATGGCTGATGGAATGAAGCTCTTTTTGAAATGGTCCGTTCTACAATTAGGTATCTCAAAGAGAGTAGGATTACGTAGGTTGCGCATCTTATTGAATAATCGATGAGAAAGTTGATCGCGACGATCAAATAACGTAGAAATATTAGGGACCGGTCATTATTAAAAATGGGGGGTGGCACCGAAGAGAAATGTTTTTCTTGGTAAAAAATTTTGCTGACCCAACCATTAAAAGGTCACTATTTTTCTTTACCCAACCTCAGATATCAATTAAAAAATAAATACCCACCCCAAAACGTTAACTTTGTCCACATCATAGAGATGAGGGAAGATGACGATGTTGAGGATGATGTTGGTGATGATGATGATGATGATGATGATGATGATGATGATGATGTTACATGAAGAATCTGAAAAAGATCAAGATAGTGACTCTGACTGATTGACATAATTATTGTATTGGCATATTATATTTCTTTCTTACATAGTCTTTAATATTTGAGTGAGTCATGCTTTGGAAATATACATTAAATTTTTTTTCTACCCAACCTTTGAGTTCGTTTGTTTTTTATTTACGCAACCTTTGACTTACTCAAAATTTTGTTTACCCAACAACCCAGGCTTTACACACGCTCGGCGAAGCCTGATACGAGGTTGCCATTGAGAATGATTTTCAATGCTCGTTTTTGGACTCGTTCAAGGTCTTCACTCAAATAGTTTGGTAGCGAGTAGTGAAATAGCGGAGAAACGCGTATTCTACACGTGCTGTAAAACTGGATCATATCTTTTTTCGGAATCTTTGCTCTTTTTAACTGTTTCAAAACATATATTCTCTTGGAAGCTTTCTTGATAATGGACTCAATATGCGTGTTCCATTTTAAATTATTTGATATTGTTAACGAAGAAGTTTGGTTTCTTTAATTGTTTCCAAGGGTTTTCTGTGTACAAGAACTGGTGTAGGATTCGCAGGAGACTTACTGAAATCTACGCGGAATTCTTTACATTTATTTTCGTTTAGTTCAAATTTACTTGTAGAACATTGTGTTTCAAACGAGTCCACCAAGGCCTGGATATTATTACTTGAGGAATCTTTGAGTATGATTTCCAAAATGGTGGTGTCCACATCTATATAATTTATCATTAATAACGCGAATAGCCATGGAAGCACTCATTCGAAAGTTTCACTCTTTGAAGGTGTTTGGTTAAAAAGTCTGTAATCCATCCAATGATTCCTGGCAGTAGATCGAGGTTTTGTATTTTTCCACTAAGATCTGGTTGTCGATTATTTTTCGATTATTTGATTTTTTTATTTGATTTTCGAAAATCAAATAGTAACATACTTCTTACCATGGCACTGTTCCATCTGTGGCACTCAGTGGCGGATCCAGGGAGGGGCGCCCCCCCCCCCCCCCCTATCGAACAACCCTGGATCCGCCACTGGCACTGCATGTAAAAAACGACTGGTTAAAATAACCGTTAAAATTGGTTACAATCGATTTAAAAATAGCGACCATCTCTCGTAAGCGACCGGTGACTGTGACTCTGAGAGTCAACTGTATCTTTTCGAATCACAGTAACCAATTGGGAATGTTAATATGATGACATCGTGTATAGAATCTTTCAACAAAGACTCGATGAAGCATGCGATTGCAACTTCCTCTAGCTTTGGTCACAGTGTTAATTCCAAATATCGTCAATTTTTGGTGTTAAAGACAATATAATATTAACAGGAATGTCAATATTAACATGAATATTTGCTGCCGCAGCGAGCGAGCCTGAAGCGAGCGAGCAAGGCAGCAGACCTAATTTGAGAAGTGGGGCAGTTTTTCAAATTCAGTACACTGCGCACAACCACAATGCATTGGGCAGATGGTCCTGTGGTTTGCTCGGATACAAGAGAGCGTTTACTGTTGTCAACTTTAATTCTGTTTTCATTCAGGGAAACGTTTGGAGCGTCATATGCATGCAGTAAATATGCGTTTCTAATATGGCAAAAATATGTAAATTATCTTGATGTAATTTGATCAACTGATTTTGACTGCCAAACAAAGTTGTTGAACGCTGTGTTGATATTAACGTGAAACCGTTTACTTTAGAGTTTGTTGTTACTTGTTAAATGCTTAAATATCCCAATTGTCATTCCCGCTTTTCGTATTGTGTTTTTTTTAGTCGAGTTATCCACAAATATCTATTCCACCCTCGTCGTATGCTAATTATTTTGCATTGTAGACACAAACTAAATATCATTTTCGCTTTTATCCACTGTCAAGGCAGCAAGGCAGCATTAGTAACCTAGTTACGAGATTGTATCTGAAACTATATAACTATGAACTAACCAAGCCATTGTTAGGCCAGCCTCGTATGAACAAGAGCTAAAATAAGCAAATGTAGGCAAATACTCCTAGTTGGTTTCGATTGTCTGAATTAATTGCGACGATTATACGTCATTTGAAAGGGCAATTGTCAATTTGTCAGTGATGCGTTTCAAATTATTCAAAAAATATTCAAAATTAGTTCACTATCATATAGCATTTCATTACGTAACGGTGGTTGAACCTAAACAAGAACGGCTGCATGTACATGTCGACTTCTGTTGTGGTTAATAGTTCTATATAATGGGCGACAGTCGTTTTCTAAATCTCCTGTCCAAATGTCGTGCTGCTGAACCTGTGATCTTCCTTTACTCTTTCGGAATACTTGTTCATTCGCCGTTGATTCAACAATATATCTATGACCGAGTTAGCGACGAGAAAGGTTTTAATAGCACAACTAATTCCAGGACGAAATGTGCCAATGACACAGAGCTACACGATGAGGTATACGTACCAATGCTTTGAAATATATGCTATAATTAGTTTTGTGATATACATGTAACTGTGTAAGTAGTCTGGTCTAAGTGTAGAATTACAAATTGAATACTTTAGGAGGTTGCATGGTGTAATGACGAAATAGTGTGTATTATATAAACCTGACAAACCTCATACGTGTATTAAACTATAAACATCATACAGCTATCTTTGTACCACTTTGGTTATCATATCAATTAACGAGATTGATCAATTTATAGAGATCAGGATCAATCTCGTACCCAGACCCAATCATTTCTCGCGCGGCCGTTGTTGCTTGGCTCTCTGCATGCCTTCTTCTGCCCTATAGTTTAGATGGCGAATTTATCCGTTGAATACGACTTATTCACGACACCGGATAAGTTATCCGAGTTTTGAACAACCTGGGTTCAAACTATCGATTGACCAGGCGGGAATCGTAATCTTAGGATAAATATCTTAGCATAATATTTTGACAAAAAAACATTATATTGAGTAAAACACAAGTGAAATCATAATATTTATTAAAGTTCTAACTTTTCGTTGTTAACACAACATCTTCAGAGAATAATAATTTACATAAGTGCAGAAAGCCTAAATATATAGTTACAAAGTTATCATAAATTATGAATAATTAACAAATCAAGAGAGGAAACTAAAAATACATATTACAGGATGAGACGACACTAGTATACAATGACAATGAAGGAATCATAAACTTACAAAAGAAAAAGTGGTGCGGTGCCAATATTTGCGTTTAAAGGTGGTTTGAGATCGCGAATGAGAAGAGTTTCGCGCAAAAGAAGCTCTCGGATTCGAAAGTACAACTAGAGATAATCTTAAAATCACTAAAAGAAACAGGGTGACCAGTGTCACGGTGATGTGAGAGGATACTTGTAAGAGGAGGGTTACTATACTTCTTCCCAGTAAGAGGTGAGATTCCCATATGGTTAGACACACGTGTATGTAGATGTCGGATTGTTTCTCCGATGTAAGAAGCTCGCATGCAGCTTCCGCACGTAAATGTATATACAACATGTGACCTAAAATGTAAGGGAATTTTATCTTTAAAAGAAAAGAAGTGAAAAAGTCTAACTGAAGGACGAGCGATAAATCTAATATCAATTTGAATCCTCAAATGGATTTCGATTTGATTTCGAAATCAAGATTTCGATTGTTGATTTAGATTTCAACACGGTAACGTGTTTATGGCTATAGCTTTGACGTAACCTCTCTTTTCACAAACATTCCATTAGATGAAACCATCGACATCATTATTCAAAAGGTTTTCCTTGGCTCTACTAAATTTCACGGCTTTTCTATTGTCGAATTTCGTAAACTTTTAGATTTAACAGTGAAAAATTGCTATTTCTTGTTCAACGGCGAAGTATTTCAACAGGTAGATGCCTATCATGAACGCACTTGGATAGATGAATGTCCACCTGAGTTCAAACCTTTGTTTTATCGTCGTTATGTTGACGATTGTTTTATCTTGTTTCGTTAATTCTTCCGATCAACTTCTTCCATTTCTTAATTACCTTAACTCTAAGCATGCAAAAATAAAATTTACTCATGAATTGGAGGTAAACAAATCCTTGTCTTTCCTAGACATAAGTGTCAATCGTTCTGGTGGTTGCTTTTCCACAAATGTTTACCGAAAACCTACTTTTACTGGTCTTTTGACATCTTTTGGTTCTTTTATTCCGTTTTCTTACAAAAGAGGTCTAATCTTTTCCTTACTTAACCGTTGCTTCAACATTTGTTCTACGTATGCTATTTTTAATGTTGAACTGGAAAACTAAAACGCATCCTTATCAATAATGGTTATCCAATTAAATTTCTCGACAGCTGTGTTACTGTTTTTCTCGACAAAGTTTTCTCCAAATCACCTAAACCACCCACAGTTCCTAAACGCACTGTTTATTTCTCTCTACCGTTTACCGGACAACACTTCGTTCAAATCCGAACACAACTCCGGAAACTTCTCTCATCTGCCTTTGAGGATTCAAATTGGTATTAGATTTATCGCTCGTCCTTCAGTTAGACTTTTTCACTTCTTTTCTTTTAAAGATAAAATTCCCTTACGTCTTAGGTCACATGTTGTATATAAATTTACGTGCGGAAGCGACATCTACATACACGTGTGTCTAACCATATGGGAATCTCACCTCTTACTGGGAAGAAGTATAGTAACCCTCCTCTCATGCACAAGTATCCTCTCTCATCACCGTGACACTGGTCACCCTGTTTCTTTTAGTGATTTTAAGATTATCTCTAGTTGTACTTTATTCATGTTTTCCGAATATGCAAATGTTCCTTATGACGTACTATGAACCATTCGTATAAGCATACATCTGGAAAGTTTCTATACAATCTACCAATTATTTCCGGAGATATTCGTCTTTTCGGAAATTTGTGTGAGCAAATAATGGTATTGTGTCTCATTTGCATGTTTCAAAGACCTGAATATCTCTGGAATAAGATGAGATATTGATTAAGTGTAAACGATATATTTGTCCTTATTTTAAAAGTACTTCTAAATAAACTCAAAATTTGGACAGGCGATTATTGCGTCCTAGTGCCACTTTAATAATCTACTGTTGTAAGAGCTTTGAGACTAATTGTCTAACGCTCCTAAAAGTATTTATTATTATTATTATTATTATTATTATGTAAAACTCTAGGTTTTAAACGTCAACTTCGTTATCTATTCCTAGGTGGAGACTAAAGCGTCGTTTTATATGTTGGGTCTTATTTTCTTCTCCGCTACTCCATCGTTAGTATCTGCTCTTCTTATTGGTGCCTGGTCTGATAAGGTTGGTCGTAAACCCGCCATCTTCCTACCCTGTCTAGGCGCAACTATCGACATGTCTATAATATTGGTTGTCATTTACTTTGATCTTCCGCTCTCCATATTGTTCGTCGGCTCATTTCTCAACGGCATGATGGGATACTTTCCAGCCATGCTGCTTGTAACAATGGCGTACATTGCAGACACTACAGAAGAGTCAATGAGGGCTGTAAGACTCGGTTTGTTCTTTTTGCCATTTGAAAATGATGTATTAAAGTCATTTTCCACTGCACCATTTCTCTCACCCACAGAATGAAATGAAAACCCTCACCCTGCAGTGCCACAGAGAGAAACCTGTTTCTCTGACGGACCAGTTAATAAAAAACTATCAACTGTAATTCATTAAGGGAGCGTTCATTATTTATAGCTTGGGGTTGGTACCGAAGAGAAATGGGTTGCGTAAGCCAAATTTTTGGCGGTAAAAGATTGGGTAAGATTTGTTTGCTGCATTATAAATATCTGGGAACAAATTTTAAATCAAAATAAATAAAATAAATCAGCTGTGTTTAATGTCTATAGTTATAATAATAGTGATATAATATATAACATATAGATCTTACTTGTTCAAAGACAGTGTCAGGTAAATCCTCTTGTTAAATAATATTTTAGATAGACATATTTTCATGTTTATAAAGAGCAACACAAATTTTAACTTCCTTAGAATATTGTAATGATCTCATACTATATGAACCAATAAATAATTCGTTATAAAGTTAGGATCCCTATTTATACCTTCATAGAACCGATGATGACGTTATCTATTAACAAGATGCAAATAAGCTTCTGGCATCGCGATTCAATGGGGCGTGGGCGCTATTGATATGCCAAGCCTCCAGACAACGTCTCTGATGGTACCGCGGATTAGTGGTAATAATTTTGGAATTTTCCCATGCAATCTCGTGGTAGGTTACACACGCGTGTTCCGACAAAGCAGAGTTTTCCTTTTTTGAAAAGAAAACAGCCTTTTGACGTTCTTTCAGACGCGTGCGAAACTGACGTTTAGTCTGACCGATGTACTCCTGCAGATCACACTCATTGCACGGAATGCATATATGATATCATGATGATGATATACATGTATGCAGTATAACATGTATATGGTTGCATCATCTAGTGATGGTTGAGTAGAAGAAAAATTCAGTGTTTGAAAGGTTGGGTAAAACCTTTTTTGGTTTCAACTCTACCATAAATAATGAACGCTCCCTAATTTACATTCGAACTTTTCTAAATATTGTATGTATTGTAGTTTATAGTCATGTGCATCTTGGGTATTCTGATTGAATAAATATAAAACGGAAAACATCAATGTCGAAATTTTTCGCTTACGGCAAACGAAACGGTGAAGTAGGAAATGGCTTTTATCCGCGGATTCACTTTATCTGCTCATCGGTCTGTCTGTCTGTTTGCTTACATGTTTGTCTGTGTCTGTTGTGTCTGTATGTCTTACTGTTCGTTTGTTTACATGTTTGTTTGTTTGTTTGTTTGTTTGTTTGTTTGTTTGTTTGTTTGTTTGTTTGTCTGTCTGTCTCCAATTCCTTATAAATATCTTCTCTTTATCACTTTTATTTAGGTATTTTAGAATTCGTTGTATTTATCGGAGGCACAATTGGTCAGGCCGTCAGCGGAAAGATCATAGAATCAAATGGTGGTTATAAAATACCATATTGCATCATAGTAGGCTGTCTTGTCTCTGCCACGCTCTACTCAATATTCCTAGTACCTGAAACCTTAAAACAAAGAAATAAAGCAGACTTCTTTGACAGGAAACATTTTCAAACAATCTTTAACGTCATACGGCAAAGAAAGAGCAGTGATCCTTTGCGTTACCTGATTTGTATCAGTTATGTTATAAGTGTCAGTTACTACGGCGCATATGCTGTCACCATTTTGTTTCTACTCGATAGGCCACTATGCTGGTCTCCGCTGGAGATTGGTTTGTTCTGCGCTGAGAGATTTTTTGGTTTGGGAGTTGGTGCAGTGATTGCAGTCAAGATTCTTTCAAGATGGTTTGAAACTATAAAAATTATATATTTTGGAATATTTTCTTACGTTGTCTCGCTAATTATATTTGCGTTTGCGAACAAGACTGGACTAGTGGTTTCAGGTACAGTGTTGAAGCGCAAAATTATTTTTCTTCAATTATGATGTATTACTGCCATTGTAAAGGCCTTTGTGTTGGTTTGTCTTCACCATTTCAGTGCCACCTTCGAAAATAATGAATTTTCTTTTTTCAGTTCCTATAGTTGGGATGTTCATAGGAGGTGTATTTGCTTTCTTAAGAGGCATGATGTCAAAACAAGCTTCACAAGACCAACAAGGTGACCATAACGAGCAAGTTTAAAGTGCCCCTATAACCTCAAATTTTTATTTTCTTATTTGGAAGAACTTTTAAAATGATAAAGTAACTTCTTTTGAAGATTTTCGTTTCTTCGCTTTCTTTTTGAGATATTTCTGTTTCTTTGATATGCAAATGTAGTCCGGAATTTACGTCAAACATGCATAACGAGTTCTCAGAGAATGTTATATATCTTTGCGTTCATCAAATAAAAACACTAAAGCTAAGTGTGAATAACACATGTGCGTGTTTCTCCCACAACACCAAACTTCTCGATTTTAAAGGATTTCGTTCGAGAATGAAAGAGATACACACATTTCTCCAATAAGTCATCATGCATGTTGACGTAAATTCCGGACATTTGCATATAAAAAAACTGAAATATCTCAAAACGAAAACGAAGAAACGAAAATCTTCAAAAGAAGTTACTTTTGAGGTTAGGGGCATAATCAATAACACTTCTACAAAACGATATAACTTAGTTATCGTGTGAACTTCAGTGACACCCCTTTTTATCGTTAGCATCCCCTTTTATGATTAGTCTCCCCTTTTGTCGTTATCTTTTTTTATCATTAACATTCACTTTTAAGTACATCGCCTTTATCATCTATCTTAGACTAGAAATACGAATCCGCAATAATCCCCTCGCTCGCCTTTTCTACCACTACCCCATCCATGGTCCCCAGCACCCAGATCGCGTTGCCAAGTTGGCAACGCTTTATATTCCGTGTGTGAGTTCGTTGGATAACAAGCATCTACTTCATGTATGCCTATTATTTTGACGCGACATTTTTAACGAACTCCACAGGGCACCGCACTTTAGCACTATGTCTGGTTTATATTTGTAGTCTCTGTCGATAGCAAATCCCAAAAGGTGGCCAGTTCGTCGTTACCTCCTTCGTCTCGCCTCCCACTAACGGCCCGCAAAGAACGCCTGCATGCGAAGGAGGCTAGTTTGTCGTACGTAGATTTTGCACGTTATCTCGGACAATATTTTCTCGATTTCACTTCTGAAAACAGTTTTGGAATTACCGAGTCTAAATACATAACATACGTGTCTATTATATTACGAGAACGTGCATACCCTTCGTAAAAACGGTTTATGTACTTAGAAATTTGATTCGGCAATCAGCCAGCTGTCCCGGCCGCTTCGTCGTATACTTTGAACGTTATCTCGATCAATATTTAACCGTTTTCAATTCTGAAAACAGATTTGGAATTAGCGAGTCTAAATACATAACACACGTACCTGTTATATTACGCAAACGTGTATAAACCTCTTTATGTAGTTCGTCAGATCACAAATCGCCAATGGCCGCCGCAGCGTTTCTGCCCAAATATTGTCCGATTCAAACGGATCACCCAAAACACTTTTTACTTCCTTATATATAAGGAGTTGGTCATAGGCATGCTCCACTTAAATATATAAATATATACCCGAGAGAGATTATCACCCTCGCTTCGCTCGGTCGCTTGCGAGAGGATGAGCCCAGAATGTTTTCCTCTAGGTGTAAATCTTAAGTTGTACTTCATTCACGCGAGTGTACGAACTTTTACTCATTTTTCCGTCTCAGTTTTACCATCTCTATTTAAAAATTTACTAAAAATCTTTTCGTTAACCATTTTTCAGGTTGCTTATTTGCAGCGATTGGTTTCTTCGACACTTTGGCAACAATTACTGGAGCTGTTCTTTTCAATCTTCTTTATCCTCTGTCTTTAAAGTTTGACTTCAATGGATTTTCCTTTCTCATCTCAGCTTCATTAGGATTGGTTGCTCTATATCTTGCGACGTACGTATACACACTATATATATAATACCTATATCATTCTTGACAAAGTCTGTTAAAGGGATACTCCAGCCAAAAACAAATGTAGTTCATATGAAAGATCTTACTGACTTTAGTTTATTCCCAAAGTTTCAGCAATTCTTATCAATTTAGTTAAGAAGATATGGCTATTTAAAGTTGGAAAGTTTGTCCAATTTCGTCTCAAATATGACGTCACACTGTAAATTTTAGGGAGTAAAATTTACTCTTGTGCGGGTTAAAAATTACTCCCGCAAAAGGGGTAACCTGAAACGGAGCAAAAATTACTCCCGTTAGGGGGTAGAAGTTGGGGGGATAAAGTGATAAACGGGGGTAAAAAATAAAATGGAGTAAAATTACCCCCTTTGGAGTGTATATACGGGAAGCTGGAGGATAAAAGCTAGTGGGGTAAAAATTACTCCTCTTCTCACTGTTGTATAATAAGATATTAATATGGCATCGTAATGGCGACTTTCGTCGGATCAAGTTTTGATTCATACACTGTCAACTCCATCGATATCGTGGTGACGGTTCGTGTGTTTGCGCCAAGAGTCATATCTTCTAAACGTTGCATGTCGTGCAATCGTCCGATGCCAGTGTTAGACATAGCAGTGTTAATTCGGGTCATTACGATGGCATCTTCCGATGTGCAGATTGAGAACTGTTGCTGAAAGGTCTTTAGCCGAAAATATTCCGCAGATACCACAACACCAAGGCATCTATATGACTATACGAACACGCGCGCGCGTCGTCACAGAGCGCTCTACCGCAACATACTTAATTTTTGCGTGAATCAATTCGTATCAGTGGAACATCTGTTTGCCATATTCTATTTAAGGGTAGATCTAATTTTGTTAGATCCAACTACCATTAATTCCTGCGATTAGAATGAATGTTTGATATGCAGCGCTATTGATTAACCAGGAATTATAAACAATAAAAATTGGTGCGCATTTATATGGCCTTTAGTTTTCGTATGTACAGTACATCCTCTCTTGCACTGCGAGTTTAATATTAGCGTTTCATTTTTGTCGTGATGATGAGACAGACAACATCCTTACGCTAATTATTTATCTGATTTGGTGTATCCGCCATCAGTCACACCATGCACATATTTTTGACTAAAACCTATTATAGTTATGAATTTATGGTGTCAAATAATATTACAATATCCTTCTGTCCTAACCATGTATCCAATCATTTCTTCATAAATATCTTGGCGCGCAATTGTTAAACCATTTAGTCATGAAGTCCAACCCTCTTCTGTTGTATGAACCAATCGGAATGCATGAAAGATTTGGCGCTCGATTATGAGATAAAAATATATTAGAGGACGATAATCTGATCATTGTCTTTGTCACTGGAAGCCTACTAGTTGAGACGTATTGATTTGAACACCTTCTGCGAACGTGTATCGAGCTAATACAAAGGTAAGCGCAAGTATTATGTTATTACTTCGTATATATTCTTATGTGTTCGATATGTATATATATTATTGTGTGTGAGATTGCATGTCAGTAAATAACCTCAAAGTTGTTCAAAAGCCGATTTTCTAACTCATGCGCGCGCGCGTCGCCCTTAGTTATACAATGCCGCCCATGAACGTTAGCTAGCTATAACATTGCTTCTTATACTAAGTGATAAAGGCGAAAGACTATATAATGATAAGCATGGGTTTGTTCAGCACGGATAGCTTATCCGGCGGATAAGTCCTAGCGCGAGTGAACAGTTATCCTATTGAGTCAGTTAATATATCCTTTTGTCCATGTTTGAACAAAATCAGTTTCATTCCCATCCTGAAAAAGTCAAATATATGGAAGGCTTTCCCCCTATGTCTATGGATTCATTTTAACCGCGTTAATTAGCATATTTACACATATAAAGTAAAACTTGAAAATGATCGTTGACGTGCAGATTTCGTTTGTTACTGTTGAGACTGACCACGGTTAACCGTGGACTGACAGATAGCAGTGTACATGTTTTACGAACTAACACACATTTATTAGCGCCATTTATACGTATGTTTATACCGAAAGACATAAGACGCGAGTTATATTATACCACGATGACATAAGGCGCGTCTTAATTAGGTAAGATACGAAACGCGCATATACAAAATATACAAAAATATGTTCATGTGATACACAAGCAGTGTCAAACAACAGAAGGCATACTGCTATAAGCAACTTCGTGCCATGTGGCTCTGGTATATAATGATTAGAGCGTCTTATCACGGTAATCAGAAGGTTACTGGTTCGATTCCCATCAGGGATTTTATATGAACTTGAAAGGTTGTTAAAAATATATGATGTTATAGAAATAAAGACTAATATTTAAGCTGAGCTGCTATGTATTAAAGTCAGTGGCGGCGTGAAATGAAAATTGAGTAGGTGTTTTAACTTTAAAGAATTTCCCGTGGGCGATTAATTAAATCGTCGTCAATGACATAAGACAAGCATCTAGCAAACTGCCAAAAAGCATGCGAATGACTTACCTTTTGCTCTTAGGTTACTTAATATTATACTGTTACAGTATTTTTAAACAAAATTGTATGACATTTTTCTCATTTATGTTTAATTATTATATATATATTTTCAACCATATATAAAAAATATAGATTTGCCTGTGAAATTGAACTTGCAGTAGACAATGTTCTTAAAGAAGAAAAGGCAGTTACTAGCTAGTGAATGGAGTCACTATATAGTGAAACTATTGCTGCACTCGAGGATCATTATTATTGAGGTAATGTACATACGTAACAAAAATATTTATAAAAGCTCTAATATCATTAATTAATGCGCGATTATGTCTTTTTATCTTCGAAAAATATTCCTCAACGTATAGGCAGATTAAAACAGATCACCTGAAGAAAGGCGTACTCGGAGATTATGGGTACGAGATTTGGTCCTACCATTTTATGATGTCAAAACTCACTATATTATTAATAATTATTAGGATATATTGATATTAAGTCTAAGAAATGGAATTGAAATCACTGTCCACGTGCTGGAGTTTTGAGTTGGCACGACTTGAAACAGAACGTTGAGGTGGCACGCCTTGCGAAAGTGACAAACTTCATTACATCTCCTTAGGACTTTTTAGAAAATATATCATGTTATATAATGTTTAAAACCAGTAACACGTGCATGTGGTCATGTAGGCAATTAGTTTCTAACACTGATATATATTATATATATATATATATATATATATATATATATATATATATATATATATATATATATATATATATATATATATATATATATATATATATATATATTTAAATCCTCTCTCATATTAATTATTATTCTTAAAGCCCTCTGTATACAAGAAGTCGTGTATCGCTTCGCTACTTTGGGAAGTGCGCTCGAGAGGCCTTGCACTACGCTATGGTTAGATGCGATGTCTGCCTGTTGGTGTTTAAGTGAAAGCGGCGAATTAATACGTATATGGAGAAATCACTGGCTGTTCTGACCGTGTCTCATTAGCTCAAAGGTCAGAGCGCCGAAACGTTGATTCGGAGACCAGGGTTCGATTCCCGGTTGGGGCAGTCACTTTTTCCATATACGTATTTGACTATATTTAAATCCTCTCTCATATTAATTATATATATATATATATATATATATATATATATATATATATATATATATATATATATATATAATATATATATATATATATATATATATATATATATATATATATATATATATATATATATATATATATATATATATATATATATATATATATATATATATATATATATATATATATATATATATATATATATATATATATATATATATATATATATATATATATATATATATATATATATATATATATATATATTATATATATATATATTATATATACCAAAGGAATGTTTACAAGTTAAATCAAACAGCGAAACAAGCCACGGAAAACATGGCAACTTCATGCTCTCAGACTGGTAAATTGAAATCGAGACCTAACTAAAAAATGGAAAAGTCATTGCAGAAAAAGCTAGATGACTGCAGCAACGTTTCAGAGAAGTTTATGTATGTCCCATGCTTATGTCTCAATACGTATGGCTCTAGACATTGTCCGAACTCTCTCGAACCCCTGTATTATACGGACTCCTTGCATCGATATATACAAGTTTTTACATAAAATCTGTATGTTTCCTTATGTTTTATATAGCACATGAAACGACGTGTGCAGTACAAGTGAACAAGTCATGTCGAGGGAGAAAAGTTATGTAACGTCTCAAAGTGCGCGTTGGACTCAGCCCTGTTTATTGTTTACGTTACACTCTGCGTACTATCGGTGTTTAATATTAGCTATCCAACAAAACGGAAGGACACGTTTATTTTTATAGATTCGGTTTATTCAGAAAGGCAGCTGTGAAAAGGATTTTGCATGAATAATACATGATATATTTTGTATATTATTTGGATTAATTTGGTACATTATTTTATAAAATTTAATATTCCTAAATGGCGGCCAATTTAATATTTTTTGAGATGCATGGAGTAAATTTTATCCCTATAAATTACCACCTTGTTTGGAGTAACTTTTACCCCTTAAATCTTTACCCCTTTGTAAGGGGTAAAAACTACACCAATTTGAGAGGGGTAAATGTTACCCCCTCTCAAAATTTACCCTTCAAAACTGGGGTGTTTGTGCGACAAACATTTACCCCCACTTTTCGGAGTAATTTTTACTCCCTAAAAATTACAGCGCACTGAGTGATTCTATCTCGTATTATGCCTAAGAAGCCCCTCTACTTTCCTGCATCAGGAACTAAATAGTTTATTTCGACTCATTTTCGTAAAAAGAGCATTCACAACAGCTATCACTATGTGATCGCCACTCGCCATCAAAACAACTCCACTGCCGATAAAAATCACTCAAAGACGTCATATTTTCAAAACCAATTGGCGTCAATATCCTCAAATTTTCAACTTCAACTAGCCATATGAAGATATGATAGGAATGGAATAGGATAGGAATGCTGAAACTTTGGAAATAAACTAAAGTCAGCAAGATCTTTCATATGAACTACATTTGTATTTTGGCTGGAATATACCTTTAATGTTTTAACATATTCCTTTCATTTAGACGACTGGACATAAATGCAGTACCAGCACCAGCACCAGTTGTCGAAGTTAAAGATGCCGACGAGAAAAGCCCTTTACTTTTACACGATGTACAACCATCTTATTCAACTTAAAAAGCCCGTAGCATGGCGTTTAAAACCATTTAGTTAGGCTGCTTGGATTCTACACGATAATCGTGTTTAGATCTAACGTTCTCGACACAACGTAAACTGACGTCATGAAAGGCTAGGTTTTAACGTTGACTCACTAATTACAAGTGCTTTGAAAGCTTAGAAGATTATATAAGCTCGAAGAAAACACATTATAAAATAACATGTATGCTACTCAGGCTCTGATTGGTCAGTACCCGTGTTTGGATCAAGCCATCCAAACACGGAAATTTCCCGCCAAATATTCCTTAAGTTTTGCTGCTCGTTTTCTTGCATTATTTTATAAAAGAAATACCTAATGGTTTTTCCGTGCTTGGATACTTTGATCCAAACACGCGGGAAGTTGTTCGACTTTCGAAAAGCTGAAAAACACTCGCCTAGCGGCTCGTGTTTTTTTGCGCTTTTCTCCAGTCTCGCATGGATCACAGTATCCAAACACGGAAACCATTATAGGTATTTATTTATTCCCAGTTCATTTTAACTTTGGTATAGACAAAGGTTGAAACTGAATAACGAACAAAAGACATTATTATACAATACTCATACAATCGCGATTGTGATTGGCTAAAAAACCTACAGACAATTCTTGATGTCTTGCCACCTACAAAATATCAAAAATTGTAGGTGCAACTTTATTTTAAATTTTCATATGAGGCAAAAACAACTGTTTTAGCTAGAAAGATCATATTAAAAATAGTAAAAGTGCAAAGTTTGAAACTAATCGGGCAAATAGTGCGAAAGCTACACACTTCGGAAGTTTTGCTCTTCACTATGGATTTAATAAAGATTTTGGCTTGGCGTGCGACGCCCGCCCGCCAAGCCAAAATCCTTATTAAGTCACTAATAAATCCCTTTTGAAATGGCCAACTTTCTGCTTGTGTAACTTCTTCCCTTTTACACAATTCCTTTCAAACTTTGCACTTCTACTATTTTCAATATGCTCTTTCCAGCTGAAACAGTTGTTTTTACCTACGATGAAAATTTGAATATTTGTTGCTACTGCGCATGATCGTGGAAGTCGTCTATTGACTTTCCGGGCGGAAGACGTAGAACAAAGATAAAAGCCCAGCTTAAAATCTTCAAATGCAAAACCATGACAATAAAAAAATTCGAATATATTTACTAACAACGAAACGTTAGTAAATATATTCGAATTTTTTTATTGTCATGGGTTTGCATTTGAAGATTTTAAGGCTGGTTTCCACTCAGGAAAATTTTCCTCTGGACAAGAACGGAGAGGAAAGTTTCCTTTGTATTAAAGTCATTAAAGGGATATGGCAATATAAATTAACTTTGTCTCATTTGAAAGAACTCGTAAAATGGTATAAGAAGACTTTTACAATTTTTCTGTATCTTGGTTTTTGAAATATTTCAGATAATTATGACAAAAGACAGCATAATGTCGTAAGGTTGGCAAGATAAAATTCACTTTACCCTACTTATGACGTCACATGCATATCGAAAATAATTCCAAGATGGCGGACAGCACGCAGTCTCGTCAAATTATTTCGAAAACCAAAAAAGATAAGGGAAAATTGTTAAAGGTCTTGTTATACCATTTCACGAGTTCTTTCAAATGAGACAAAGTTAATTTATATTGCCATATCCCTTTAATTCCGACCGAGAGATCACAAGACAAAGGAAACTTTCCTGTACTGAGGAACATTTTCCTGAGTGGAAACCATCCTTTAAGCTAGGATAGGATAACTTTATTTAAACAGGTTTGCCACTGGTATTCATAAGTGACCTGTGTTTAAATTATATAACGTTATAGTTACATATATTAAATATTATATAAAAGTCTCCATAAGGTGACGTAATTGTTTTTGCATAGCTTACTACTAAATCTAAAGGCTTCTACATTTATAATTGTATAATAAAACAATTATTGGATTCGGCTTACACACGATATCAAGAATAATCCAGACCTCTGCATGTCAATGTTATCCGCCTCAGGCTTCGGCAGATAACATTGTCCTCGGTCTGGATAATTCTTGATATCATGCTCCGCCTCATCCAATATTGTTTATAATCTATGAAAATTGGCATTAAAGTAAAATGTTTAAACCTAGGAGTATCATTGGAAATGTGAAGTGGATTGTTCAGGTTATTGTAGTCTTGAGAAAGATTATAATGTTGATGAGTGACGTTTTGACGAAGCGACGGTTATGACTCTGAAGATGACCTCCGCTTATATAGCATACGTGGTGCGTATTCTTCTGATAAGAACCTCTCGTTAGCTAATCACAAGTTGTGATTGTCTAGCCTTACGGAGAGGGGAAAATATTCTGCGTTTTCTAACTCAATCTTCACCGCAAAGTTTTACGGTTTACTTTCTTCTATGAAACACACGTTGTTCTGTTTCTTCACTAAGTTGTCTAGTTCATGATTCCAGTGAATCGTTTTATCTTTGAGAGCGTTCAACAGCGTTTCCTTGAACGATAATTCTTCTCTTAGCTTGACGATGTCCTAAAATGAGACAAAAATTAAAGTAGTCTGCGCAAAGGGGCTGGAGAGCGGCTCCCCGTCACAGCTTCCCAGCCCGTCCCAACCCCCAGCCCCTTTGCGTCGGCTACGCAGGCTAAAATTAAAGACGATACATGGACGATCGTCAAGCTCATACCCTCAGAAAAATCTTTTTTCAATGCCATTTTTTCAACGCCATGAATAATTATGATTATCTTGCATACAACTATTTTAATTATTTCAAAAATCCACGTGACCAGAACAAGCTTTCTGTCTCCGATGCGCAGACTAATCAGGTGGAGTCTGCACCCGCAGGCTAATATTGTATACACTTCTATCTGCCTTGTATGGAAAATCCAATAAATGTCAAATGCGAACTGTCTATTTCATTTGAACAGTCGTGTAACAAATATCCCATTGAGTGGTTTTACCGATAATACGATCGGGCATTTTACTTGTTTCTTAATTTTTCCGAACTCGTAAATCATTTTGTTTAACAATTTTTGGGCATCTATTACTTAATGTATGCCTATCATTTTGTGTCGTGTAGGATACATAGAGTGCTCGGGAGCGGAGATAAGACCCTGGGTACGAGGTTGTGCTGGATGACTCAAAAGGACCTTTCTGTTTTTGTCTGGTCTTTATTTTTCGTTAGGTTAGGGTTAGCTACGGTTAGGGTTACGATCAGGGTTAGGGTTGGTTAGGGTTATGATTGAGATTATAAGGGTTAAGATTAGAAGTTCTAGAAAATGTGAAAGTCCTTTTGAGTCATCCCTTTTAGCCTTCACCAGAGTGCTCGCACTGCGGGTACGCCGACGGCAAAATTATTTTTTGGGATCACTTTTTTTGTACCTTGACTGCGCATGTGCAGCCCACAAGCATTCTCTCTCATGTTGGCCTATAAACTGAGAGTGCCTGTACGTGTGACAGGGGGTTTGGGTTAAACACTCCGGCCCAAATACAAATGCAGTTCATATGAAAGATCTTACTGACTTTAGTTTATTTCCAAAGTTTCAGCATTCCTATCAATTTAGTTGAGAAGATATTGCTAGTTGAAGTTGAAAATTTGTGGATTTTGAAGCCATATTGGTTTTGAAAATATGACGTCATTGAGTGATTCTTTATCGTCAGTGGAGTTGTTTTGATGGCGATCACATAGTGATAGTTATTGTGAATGGTCTTTGGACGAAAATTAGTCGAAATAAACTATTTAGTTCATCATGCAGGAAAGTAGAGGAGCTTCTTAGGCATAATACGAGACACGTCACTCAGTGACGTCATATTTGAGAAACAAAATGGCGTCGAAATTGCACAAACTCTCCAACTTCAACTAGCCCCATCTTCTCAACTAAATTGATAGGAATGCTGAAACTTTGGAAATAATCTAACGTCAGTAAGATCTTTCATATGAACTACATTTGTATTTGGGCCGGAGTGTCCCTTTAAGATTAGGGTTATTTAGGGTTAGGATAAAAGTTATTTCGGGTTAGCCAATCAGATGGCTTCCCATGGGAAGTGATCCCCAAAAAAATTTCTGCACGTCGACGCCCAACTGCTCCCTATTTCTCCTTTTGTTTTATGAGCGCTCGTGTGAAACCAAGTAGAAAACCATTCAATTTGTACAATACTGTCAATAGAAATACCATACGCGCGAAATCCAGCTTTACGTGCTCCCTTGCATGCACGCAGTTACCGTATTTTCTGCGTGATTATCCACATGAAATCGGCAAAAAATTATTTTTTGTAAAACAAATGAGAGTATTACCCGCATCAAGCAAAGATCAGTTTTACATAACCGCAAAAACCTTTCGTTAAAGTGCACCTGACATCAACATTTTTTATTGTCTTATTTGGAAGAACTTTTAAAATGATAAAGTAACTTCTTTTGAAGATTTTCGTTTATTCGCTTTCTTTTTTAGATATATCAGTTTGTTTGATATGCAAATGTCCGGAATTTACGTCACACATGCATAATGACTTATCAGAGAATGTTATATATCTTTGCGTTTATCAAATAAAAACACTAAAGTGTGAATAACACGTGTGCGTGTTTCTCCCACAACACCAAACTTCTCGATTTTAAAAGATTTCGTTCGAGAATGAAAAAGATACACATATTTCTCCAATAAGTCATCATGCATGTGTGACGTAAATTCCGGACATTTGCATATCAAACAAACTGATATATCTCAAAAAGAAAGCGAAGAAACGAAAATCTTCAAAAGAAGTTACTTTATCATTTTAAAAGTTCTTCCAAATAAGACAATAACAAATTTTGATGTCAGGTGCACTTTAAGCTTTCAATAAACATGTAGCGTATTTGCAAGCGAAACAAGACGTCTTTTCGGGTTGTTTCAGTAGCTACGATACAAACAACATTGAGCCAGTGGATTACAACGCTTCCCAGAGTAATGTACGTAGTTTGAAAATTATGTTGTTCTGGGTCTTTTTAAAGCTATTTGCTGGGCATTAATATTCCTAACTAGTGTACGTAGCGTAGTGTAGAACACGAAAGTTAACGGTGCTGGTGTATAGTCTTATTACAGGCCATTGCGCAGTCTATTATCGGAAGAAATCAACTGATTACCCGCACCACCGTATTGCCTGAACAAATTATGTTTTTAGATAATACAGAATATTTGGAATAGCAATTTTTCCGTTTCCGTTGGTTGAATAGCTAAATCATAATTCATAAATTTATAAAAGGGAATGGCGATTCGCCGTTATCCCGTTATTTCGAAGCTTGATGGTAACATGTGTCGCAACTTCGGAGTTACCGATGTCAACATCCATGAACCATGTAACATCGCAAACCTTGCCGAAATAAGCATTATTTGTATTTTGTGCACTTAAATGGATAAAATTAGCACACTGTTCCCAGTTGACGTGGTAGCTCAACTGGTAGAGCAACTGACCGTTTCAATTGTGACCGGTCAAAGGCGATTTTTGAGCAGTCAAACTTCACGACACCCCTCCCCAAAAAACAAAAAAAACAACCCAAAACACAACAAAAAACATGTAAAGTATATTCTACACTATACTGTACATATAAGCTAGTACTGATATGAACGTTTGTCATAAAAAGGAAAAGCATGCGTAGTTCACTTCAATATATATCAGACATTATGAAATGGGTCTACAACAGCACAACAACACTCATTTTAAGTTCCTTCAAATGGAAGTTAATAAAATTAATTGCAAGTAATATGACATCAAAATGATCGGTGTTATACAAATTTGACCGGTCACATTAAAAATTTGGCCGGTCATTGACCGGTGACCGGCTGTTATTTTGAGCCCTGTGTGTGTTAATCATGTCGATAAAATAGTGATAAACATGACAATTTATTAAATTGAATACCCCAAAAGGTTGGTGTACTGCCGAAATAGTGTGTAGGAATATTTATAACTTTTCGAGCAAAGGCCCTTCATCAGATAGTGAAACGTAAAGTGAAGTTCACATTTCATTCTTCGATGAAGGGTCTTCGCTCGAAACGTTAGACTGCTCCAATACTCTATTTCGGCACCACCTGCAGTCGTTTACAACCACTTTTGCTTGGCAACAGGGGTGGTCATAAATCTCAGATCCTACTGTATTTGATTTGTATTTCTACACTACGTACGCAGCACAACCATTTTAAGAAATCTTCAGCATTACGCATGCCTATCACTGAGAAAAAACGCAGGTGTGCGGAGACCGATGACCTAGGCGTGCGATGGCGTGCGATATTTTTGTACTTCAAAAAATTCGTTAATAATTTTATTTGGAATGGTTTTTCGATACGTACAAATAACAAAAGCGGAAATGATTTTCTAGTTTTCCCAATAGTTACTCCTACAGTTATTATTGGTAGTGGTACACACAAGTTTAGTTAAATTTTTTCAGTTTAAAAAGTACATCGCTTGAATCGTCGCCATTGTCCTCGTCGCGACTTTGGTCGTCGTTGTTACTACTTAGTTGGTCTTTGTCTTCATCTTCACTGACTTCGATATCACAAATATCTGCTCTTGCTTTCTTGAAAGGCTAATTTGTGTTGTTTGTAGTCCTTTTTTGACTGCACTATTGCTTTTACTTCGCCTTCTGACATCTTCGAAATCTAAACAACAGTTTACCGCACATGCTCGCTTCACGTTCGCATTGCATGCCGCTTCGCTTGTAATGGAGACTGGGTACTGGTACGTTGGTACGCGTACCATTAATGTCTACTGCGACGTCTGTCTTGGCGGTGAACACTTGTTCAATGCTCTGATTGTTGAAATGCTTGAGATACGACATGTCAACTGTTTCTCCAATGCTTCTCCAGCTTCCTTTAATTAAAATGTACATCAAAACTCACGAAAAAATATGGAATTTGTAATGTTCTAGACGTGCGATCAAACGCACGCCTCGCGTTCTTCAGACGTGCGCGGAGGCATGCGCGTGCGATCGCACGCCTCTCAGTGACAGGCCTGATTAAGCGATCACAAAAACTTGATCACACGACAAAAAGCAATGAATGGATATCCAGCCTAATACCCAAGCTCAGATTACATTGTGTCTATATACTTCAGTATTTTATCTTCAAGTTGCATCTTACTGCAGTCTATCCTGGGTCGAATATGACGGTTGAATATGAATGTGACGGGACCAACTGCCAAACCTTGAGAAAGTATTCTATCTGATAATCATCTCATCTAGCTGGTCTTACCTCCCTGATGGAATCTTCTGGATGTTTCACGTAACTGTACATCTGACATTTTGCAAAATAACCTTCCAAACTCCTGGCTGATTCTAGGAATTTCTCAATAGAGCTTTCTAAACCTATTAACAAAATTATTTAAAATAAAGAGTAAAACAAAAACAAATATCAGTATGATGTCTGGGAAGAGTATTAAAACAGAACTTGTAGCAGATGGAGTAGTTCATCCTACTTTATGTTGTTAATCTTTCAGAGGAAAGAGAAAAGGTGGTGAACTGCTGAGATTTTTATGAACGAAATACTGGCGTTTCGAGTGGAGCCCTTCATCAGATTCAGAGTAAGACGAGATGAAATAAAATAAATAGGGCTTATATATATGACAAAAGGGTGTCACAAGTAGAAAGTAGCCATGAATTAATGAAATGCAAAAATGTTTTGCTATTTTTAATCAATCAGCAAACAGACTGAGGGGGAGAACCAGTCAAGGGTACAGTTCTCAAAGGAACTATGGGATATTAAATGGAATAGTAAATAGCTAAAACACAACATATTCATTATTGTAATAATTTATCGATGTGTGCGGATGAACCAAGTTATTACGTCACTATCGTAAAGCGATCAGATTTGGCGAAGTGATTACCAAAATTCATTGTAGAACTGAGCTAACCCTCAAAATGAATTAACGAGTTAGTATTGAGGTGTGATGGTTAGTAAAAGCATACAGTAATTAAGGTTGCATTTGGATTAGCAATCATTACGGATCATATACAGTAGAACCTGAGTTTTACGACACCCCTTTTAACGACCACCTGCCGTTTACGACCACTTTTTCTGGCACGGACGAATTGTAGTTAAAATGTACCTGGAATGAGCGACCACCTGCCTAACGCGACCAGCGACCGCTTTTTGGCGTCCCGAACACGATATGTACCTGTCATGAGCGACTTTTTACGAGATAAGCGTTCGTCTTTTGCAGTAAACATACAAGAATTTTGACAGCTCGCGAATACAGGAAATAGGTCTCATCAGCGACCACATTTTAGCGTCCCAAACGCGAAATACGTTACAATCAACAAGCAAGAAGTTTGACCACATGCAAAAAGTACAGGGAACAAGAAGACGCACTTGTTGCTTTTTTAGTATTGTTTTGCTTACTTTCATCATAAGTGATCGCATTTTGAGAGTACATAATAAATATCCTTATTAGCGACAATCCCAAGCCCTTAAACCGTTAACATTGTTGAGGGAAACGTTTCTAAATTAACGAAAAGCTCGAACTAATATTTGTTTGTTACTGCCATCTTGTCAGGGTTAAAATTTGTCGTGCGAGATCGCAAATAACTTTGCTAATACAACATAAAGCTTAACATAGTTTACGTATGTTGTAGATCATTAAACGTTCTTTGATTTAATATATCGTATGAGCTTTTACGTTTAGTACAACGCTTGAAAATGTTCGAAAACCTCGCCGTTCGAAAATTATATTTTACGTGCGGCTAAATCGAGAGTTGGCACCCTGGCCGCCATATTGAATTAATGCTGGACTTATTAGTTATTAATGGCCTGGAGAGTCTGGGGACTAGAATGATTGTTTGAAATATACGAATTTTGTCCGTCTTTAATCATTTTTATTGTATTTATACCTTAAAAATCGTGGAAAGACTCGAAAGAATTTTGTTCTTTGACGAATGCAACTTAAATAACTCATTTTCAGGCGAATATTGACAAAATAGTTTACTAAATATATTATTATTTACAAGTTAATAAATATTTAATTGTCACGGTTATTTCTGATATTAATTATCTGTTGGTTTTGGAGTAGGATGATATGTAAATGTAGAAAACTGTGAGGACGGGCTATAATGCATATCATATTGCAACACGCGCGGACATGCAGTGTAAACCTCATTAAAAGTATGAATAAAACACAGAAATAGAGAGTAAAGATGCGTATAATTGTATAGTGCATAGCATAATTACATGCGGGATAACCCTGACACGATTTTCGACCTTTATATACGGTAAGATTTCAATATGGCGGCCAGGGTGCCAACTCTCGATTTAGCCGCACGTTTATATTTTCGTATCCGCCATCTTTGTTTATAACGCAAGATCGCCAATAACTTTGTGCATACGAACATAGTTAGATACGAATCAGTATATTATATCGTTGCTCCTTACTATTTTAGTCTTTCTGTTTCTTAGATCAAATTGCTGTATGTAAATAAAATATTTTCGCGATCAAAGATGAAGTACGTCGTACGCATTGCGTTTTCTTTCACTGCGCGCACATCGCCCAGCAAGCTCTGTTCAAACTATGCTTTTTTCCGAACTTTTCTGGCTTTCTTTCTTTATTAAGAAATATTATATTGGTTTTAAATTATAAAGCCATCTTTTAGTCGACTAGCGAACACAGAATAGAGTCGTAAACAATAGCGTTTTCTAGTATTACTTCCATGACGTCACATCACTAACTGCCATTTACGACCACCTGTCATTTACGACCACTTTTGCTTGGCAACAGGGGTGGTCGTAAAACTCAGGTTCTACTGTACAGAGTGGATTTTTGGGTATACCCTGTAAATCACTTTGCTGATGGGCAATGTCCAATCTCTTTATGAATATCGCTTTACGATAGTAACATGTTTGTTTATCAGCACATGATGATAATACATTAAAATCACTCATTTGTAGTTGAACTAGATTTTTGCACATTGCACATTTATATTTTATACAAAATGACTATATGACCGGTTTAATCAGCGAACAACTCTAAATACTTTTTTTTTTTAAATTTCTTTTGAGCCTTTCTTTTTAGTATAGTGCAGGGTTGCGATGCCGAATCTGGCAAGTTTGAATCCCACAACGGTCCACTGACATTTTTTGACATTTCATTTAATTTTTTCTTTAATTTTTTTGTCTTGATTTTTAACATTAGGGTGAGGATTTGGGTTATGATTAGTGTTTATGTTAGAATATTGTTACGATTACTGACTGTCGGTCGGTCATATAGTTTTCAAAACTAAATGGCGAATTTTTATACGGCTTACCGGTCTGATTTGTTGTTTCTCGATCTTGACTCAAAAGTGTCGAGATACAAGTCTGTAAGTAAACATAGTATATATAGAGATATATATCTTATTTATTTTGTCGCTCATTACGACTAAACCTGGCTCAAATTCGACACAAACCTGCAAAGAAGCCTCAAAGTCTTTTACTAAATTTTTTTCCGCCATATTGTTTTTGATTGCGCCACAAAAAGATTGGGGACGAACTCTAGAACCGACTCCCCGTGGTTTTCTCGGTCGTCATGGCGGCGTCCAGCTCAAAGAAGACAAATATAAAAGATATTTTCTCTTCTGATATTGATTTTTGTCCTGAATGTGGAGCCATTTTACCCATGCCAGGCTTACAAGATGTAGTAACCTGCAAAGTGTGTAAATTTCAAAAGGACACCAAGGGTAACCTTAATTTGTTGATCATGAATTGATGGTGATGATGTCATTGTCATATTGTCATTGATGATGAAGAAAAATTATGATGTAACCCAATATGTTCCTCTGTATTAAATGTAGACTTTGAAGCAATTGAAATATATTCAAAAAAGATATTTAATGTTTATAAACCTAAACGAAATGTTGAGAAACAAATTACAGAAAATGAACCTCTGGCTGGACCAATGGTAAGTGAAAGATGAATATCCAGATTTTACATAGACAATATATATATATATATCTCGTCTTACTCTGATGAAGGGCTCCGCTCGAAACGTCAGTATCTCGTCACTAAATTCTTGGCAGTTTACCACCTTTTCACTTTGCTATATATATATATATATATATATATATATATATATATATATATATATATATATATATATATATATATATACAATCTAAGGGTTTCCCTAACAATAAGCAATGTGTTTTTAAAGGTGGATCAAAAATGCTTGAAATGTGGTCATGAAGGATTGACATACCTAACAAGACAGACACGGTCAGCCGATGAAGGACAAACAGTATTTTTTTGCTGTCCGCAGTGTGGGTATGTGGAAATGGTATCTCCTTTCTTTCTTTTCACCCTCTCCTTCCTCTCTTTCTGTGTGTGTGTATTTTACTGTACTGAACATTGCATTCTTTTCATCATTTATTTCTAGCTTTCAAGAAACAGAATACTCATAAAGTGCAAGAAATGAAAATCAACAGACAATTTCAATCATAAAGAAAAAATGTAGCATGTAGTGGGCCCTGTTTATATTAGTAAACAGCCATTTAGGATTATAGAATAAAAAAATTATATAAACAGAAAAAGCAGGAAAGTGAAAAAATAAGAAAAGGCGAAAATGAGATGTGTCGTGTGTTGAGTTCCTATTTATATCATTACACAATGACATCACGGAATACTTCAAAATCCAACACATTTCGTGAATAATCTCGCGTGGGTTAGCAACACACTGTTTCCATTGGTTATTATCGTTATCCAAAACCTTTTTCTCGCAAGAAACTTGCGGGAATCGGGTAAGTTTCTAAAATAATAAACGCATCTAGTTCAGTCGAAATCAGCTGGAACTTCAAAAGCTTTAACTATGAATTTCAGCGCTTTTGTTTGCTTATTTCTTTGTATTCCTGCAGTCTTTTCCACTGGAGAAGTGAAACAAGCGACGTCGGATGACCCAGGGATAAAAAAAGCAATTGGTTTCGCCATGGAGAGTCTGAATAAGATGTCAAACAACATGTATCGGTACATGGCGTTTGAAACATTGGACGCGTCAAAACAGGTGGGTTGCTGCCAGTATAGCTGTATTAAAAAGATGAATCGCGTCAGTAAGCTTGCAAGACAGTTTACTTTCCCAATTTATGAACTCAAGTAGTCAAGTCTAAAGTGCGCGCGTAGAATTTGACATAATTTTGCGTTTGTGTTCTATGTTAATGTAGTTTTAATATATAGGAGTGAAGAGAAATTGCTTTGGATTATTTCTCCTATTGATAAACCACTTATTTTATCACTATCTTGCTATATTAAAATGAGATTTTTAATCACATATTCAGGTCGTAGCTGGCATGAGTTACTGCGTGGTCGTTGCAATTGGATCCTCTACCAAATGTCGTAATAGCCCCGAGCATTCTCAAGCGACCTTGGATGAATGCCCCGTTGAAAAGAAAGAGGTATTTTCTTTGCTGCAAAGTAGTATCTCGTTTATAAAATATCATTTGGAAAACCTGTGCTGTCATTAATTTCTTTGCACCATTATTTTATAGATGGAATGTCGGTTTAAGGTCTGGGAGCAAGAATGGCTTCCTGAGCCAGATATGAGGATGAAACTGACAGAGCATAAGTGCGTTCCAGATGAACATTTAACTTGTCCTGGAAAAGATCTTAGAGCTAAACGTGGGTCAGAAGAAGAAGATCAAGATGTATGTTTGACGAAGCTCTGAGTATTTTTATAAAATACTAAACATGATTTATTCCCCAAAAGTGACAACATTATTTTTATCTCAATTATTAACTCATAAAAATACAACATTTGGCAGTCATTGACTGAACTAACTACATGTGTATATGTTAATTAATATACACACTGCTGTAGTGAATGTGGGAGAGCTTGGAGTAGACAGACGATCGTCAAGCTCGTATCCTCAGAAAAATCATTCTGAGTCCTGGATCAGTCTGAGGTTCTATACATGTGTATAGAAAAATGTACAACTTATGTATAGCATAGCATAATACAGTACATAAGAATTATTACAAGATGAATAAATAACTATGAATGTAGAACTATTAAAATTTATAATAAACAAAGGCAAAACATATTTGATAAAAGACTAATATTCATAATGCTACTGCACATGGTGCTTTAAAAACAAATTCTTGATGCAATTAGTTTGCAAAAGATCTTTTCCTGCAGTCTTATGGCAGAGCTGGCATTAGACAGCAGCAATTCTGCAAGCTCTTTATCTGCATCCAAATGAATGTCATTGAAAAGCTTGCAAGATAAGGCATCAATGTAATGTGACATTGAGAGACAGGACATTCATTGACAAGATATATCACAAGAGCTAAGAAGTTGTTTGGAACTGGTTAATGGCATTGGTTTGGTCACATGCAGAGGATATACCGGTAGTCTTCAGGGTCTGAAATGTGCGGTATCCCGATATCCACGGGATACCAAAATTTTGTTTTGGGTACTAACTTCTGTTTTACTTGTATCCTGATGGGATACCACTAAATTTCAAAAATCTATATTTAATTAAAAGATCAAAAACTCCGCACAATCTCCTGTAGAAGACGTCGTCAGAGACGGTGAAGAGATACAGGTACACAAACACTGAACTGATCGAAGTGCAGAAAATGATCGTAGAGAAGCGCCAGGCCGATCAATAAAACGTAAATATGAACTTGAAAAATGTCATCGAAAAAATTTGTAAATAATAATTTGAACAATGTTGATGCTTTAATTTAGTTCATTTAATTCAGAGTCTGATGTTTTCCACTATCCAGTTGTGATGATGACTTGTCACTGGTGTGCAAGTTAGTATTTAATATGGTATTAAACATCATATTAATTTGGTCTTACAATATTAAGCTTAGATGATGACTGGGCTAGATATGATATACAGTCACACAGACAAATAGGTGGGATACTGAAAATCATGGTAACTAGTATCCAGAAGTGGGATACTGGATTCTCAGGAGGGATACTAGAACTTTGAACCCTGGTATCCCCTGGTCTTTCTCAAGACTGCAACAACGTGGACAATCAACTTTACACTTCTAATAATTGGTGCGAAAGTTCACTAATATAGCTGTGCCTGGAAGATGGGAAGGGAGACCTACAGGAAGACATGGGAGCAGGTTATGAAAGCAGATTTTGGGAAGAAGGGTTTACGTATGGGAACTGGCGTTAGATTGTGCTGCATGGAGAGTTGCTATCATGTAATACCCAGGCTATCTCATACAATCATGGAAAATGGTTGTTTAAAATTGAATAATAAATAATAATTGGTCCATACCAAATGCTATAATTGATGGCGTGTAGAGATCTGGAACAGCTGATTTGCAATCATCAATCTTCATTTATAGGTTGAAGAAATCCCAAAGGAAGAGGACAAAATGCGTTTAGCATTTAATCAGTTTGTTGACAAACATCAGAAACCTTACCAAAGTGATGAAGCAGGTAGATATTTTTGAAATTTTTCAAAATTTTGATAATTTTGAAATTCTGAACATTTAAATTTTTTGAAAAACTATTATGCTAGGGTTAGGATTACGCTAGGGTTAGGATTACGCTAGGGTTAGGATTACGCTAGGGTTAGGGTTATGCTAGGATTAGGGTTATGCTAGGATTAGGGTTATGCTAGGATTAGTGTTAGGTTATGGTTAGGATTACGGTTACTCTTGGGTTAGGGTTACGCTAGGATTAGAGTTAGGGTTAAATTTAGAATTTTTGAAATTTTGAAATATTCAGAGAACTAGTATTAGGATAACTTGGATGATGATACTTTGTGGTTTAAGACAAAGTATTTGCCCTACAGAAACTCTACCACAGATGTTACTTACTATTACTAACTGTATTTTATTAGAGTTTGAACATCGCTATGGTATCTTCAAAGAAAACCTTGATGTGGCTAGAATGATGCAAGATAAGGAAAGAGGAACTGCCACATATGGGATTACAAAATTCAGTGACTTAACCAGTGAGTAACATAATTGTTATCCTCCAGGGTTCAAAATAAATATTTTATATTTAGATATTTTTGTAGGCTGTTTTCTATATCTACATTTTTGTGCCGGCTGTTTTGGTACATGCTATTTGCAAATGCCTGTTATGGGAGTCCATAGAAATGTCATGCGACGCCCAACCTAGGAACTTTTTAGTTATACTGTATAATGCCATTTCTAGAAGAAAAATAGCTTTTAAAAGAAAAGTGTTTTATTATTGTACAAACAATGTGTGTTTCCTCATTTACATGGCCATCAGTCGAACATAAACATCAGCAAGAACAGAACAGGCTCCGCTGAAATCGCGAATCTCGATTCTCCACATTTAGTACGGTTTACAAGATAGAAGATTGGCAGCAATAATAGAAAATTCAACGGTCTTTTTCAACAAATTCAAAATGATTTTAGTGCGACATTTTATGTCATTTTTGTTGAAAAGTTAAAAATTCATTTGTATAATGAATTGTTGATTTTAAAAATCGCCGGCTAGCATCGTGAAAATGCCGGCTACATCCAACAGCTATTTTGAACCCTGTCCTCTGTGCTAAAGTCTGTAATAGAAAGTCTAGTCATAGGCGTACGGGCCGGGCAAAGCCTGGGTACAAGGTTAGTGCCGGGAGGGCTAATTGGTCCAAAAATTAGCTCTATTCGGGCAAAAATAGTCTTGTCATTTGTCAAAAAGGTCCTGTCTTAAATTATTCTAATGTTTGAATGCAACTTAATGACATTAACAAATTCTCATTGAGGGAATTAATCTGGGATTTCATTATATTCTTCATTGGGCAATGGTCAGTGGCATACTGGTAGCCATGCCTGGGACCGGGTATTGTCTAAACGTTTTCTTGTATATTCAACTTGAAAATAGCTACATTTGGTTTTGTGGCTAATTGATTTTCCTTCCTTCTCTTCTGCCATTGTGCAATGCGTTCCACATGAGCGGGATTGGATCTGTGTTACTTTAATGGTAATTAAATACTTCGAATCCTGCACATTGCCGTGGCTGAAAAAATGAGAAAAGTCCCCTCAAATTGCAGGAAATACACTTTCAGAGAACCTAAAATTTAAAAATGATTCCGGGGAGCATGTCCCAGACCCCCCTAATGTACTGTACATTTTATTTTTTTTTATTTTTGTACACTTATGTCTATAGAAAATATTGACCTAATAAATTGTTTGAAACCTTTTAGAGGAAGAGTTTCTTGGCAACTACACCATGAATGATTGGGGTGAACCTTTATATGAAATGAAAGAAGCAGATATTCCTGACAAGAGTGCACCAGAGTCCTTTGACTGGAGAGAACATGGTAAGAATTGGGACCAAACAGGAAAATTTGATGGGCTTTTTTTATTCATTAGAGATTCAATTCCATTTTGCATATCATTTTTAAACCCTTAAGGTCCCTGGAGTGATCACCATCATGGATATTTATTCTTCTAATAATTCACAAGTCAATGTAAACCCCAAATATTGACAAATATTATATAATTATATACATTATACATTCAAATATTGACAAATTCCCCAGACGTACCTGGAGCTTTGGTGTTTTTTGTGCAGACAGACCGGGGATGCTGTCAACCAACCAAAGTCTGCAAATGCCCCACCACCCAGAGTGCAATATAATTCCAAAAATATGGTCTGACATTATGTCAGACCGACCCAGGTTTTGGTCGGACATGATCGGACACTAGTTATTTTTGAATTCAATGGAAACAAATTTTGATGCGGGAAAACATCTCAATGCGGGAAAACATATTCCCTTGCAAGTGTAACCGATTACGTTTTGGTTTTACGAGAATGAGCGAGAAATTACTTCGGGCAAATGGTCGGCCAAAATGTCCGTGCAGAACAATCAGTGGACGGCCATATCCGCGTTTTGCGTGGAATATATGGCCGGTGGCCGACCGTTATATTGCACTCTGCCACCACCTGGGGTTTGCTTTTTGGAAAGGTACTGTACACTATATACATCCTGAGTTATAAATGCAAATTTGTTTTCTGCATTGCTCCACTTTTAGAGATGATTAAAATAACAAAAGCACTCAACTCTTTTACTCTCCAAAGCACAAATCGAAATGTAAATCGGCGGCGAATCGCTGATGCTTGAGATGAACAACCACTGACTTCACAGCAGCAGGCTCATTGCAAATCCCCACCTATGCCCATACCCACGGGCACTAATAAACACTAAACGTTCACAATCCCCTAGGGGATGTATTATGTATTTAATCCCCTTCATTCCCCCAATAATCCCCACCCTGTCCCAGGGTGGGGGGTGGGTGTTTACATTGACTCATGCATAATATCAATGGTTAACCAAGCATACTAGAAGTAATGAGAATAAAGGAAATGATCACCAAAGATAAACTGACATATGTTTCTAAAACAACTCCCAAATATAGTACTATTGTATAAGAAATATTTGAAATCTCATTTATCATTTTAGCCCACCTTCTTTGGATCTCACTTTTATTTGTCTTCGATGATACTAGACCCCATTTTTTTTTCTCACTTTTAATGCTCTGATATATGATGAGCTTTGGATAAAAATGTTAGTAATATTCAGGGGATGAGCCGATCGAGAAAAATCCAATTTACCAATCCCAATAAATTCTGATACAATTTTACAAGCTGATCAGCCGATTTATTTATCTGTGGTTACTGATATTGGTTATTGGTGATTGTTCATTGGTTATTGGTGTCATATTGGTTATTGGTGATATTGGTTATTGGTTATTGGTGATATTGGTTATTGGTTATCAGAGAGGTTATCAGATTCAGAGTTGAATTTGGGGCCAAACTTCACTTTGCATTGAACGAGCCATATGGTACGCATTACCAACCGCAAGCAGACTAACACCGCCACCAATGTAAATGTGATGTTAACTTTTAGGCTTCATGTTTGCATCTTTTTGAAGGTTGACTGTGCTGGGACGTCAAATTCGTCAATGCAATCTGACTATCTGAGACTACATTCACTCACATATCCATGGCTTTTAGTTTTAATATGCATTCAATTACAATGGCGTAATTAATTACAATTTACAACAACATTCTAAATTTTCCAGAATGAAAATAATGTTCTTGTTCCAGAAGATATTGTATATTATTGGGCAAAAGATGATGTGTCGGTAACCAACTGCATCACAGAGTTTATGTTATGAAGTATGAATGACGGAAGTCGCAAACAAAAAGATGTTTCACCTATAATGAGAAATATGTCATGCACCATATTAAATTAATTAAATTTGACAGTTTCATTGTGGAAGAGTACCATCTTATAAAAAAGTTGGCATTTTTCTTGACAAACAAAAGGAAATATCACAAGTAGAAAAGCGAGAATTATATCTGGGACCGCCGATTTAGGCCGATATATGTTGATGCGATCGGCCGATAACCAATCCAACTGAATGTTGCCGATTATCGGCTCATTCCCTAGTAATATTGTTTTACTGCCAAAATAGTGTGTAGGAAGTCTTATAGTGTTGGGTGAAGGCCCCTTACATATATGAATTAGACCTCCTACTGCACACTATTTCAGCAGCATTAATAGTACTGCACAATATGCAAATATTTTAGAGTTTTTGATTTGTATTTCTACACTGCCGACACAGCACAACTCCTGTATATAAGTAAAACAATATTAATATTATAGTGAGGTTTGACTTTTTGGTCCTGTACACCCATTTATTATTTATTGCTGAGCTTTCAACCTGTTGACTCGCATCTTCTTCAGAGAAAATGGTAACATCCTTTTGGCTCATGTCATATAAACAATATAGTTGATCAACTAAAAGCAATAATGTAATTAAAGTGCCTATGAAATGAAACATTTTACATTCAGTTGTAAAATAACTCTTTTAATGTGGCTAAATGTGGCGGGGTTGCCATGCTTACCTCACTCAAGGGGTGGCATCCCCTCTGTGGCTTGGCACCAATACTCCAATAAAGTCAATTGGCGATCTATTTTTATTTGAAAGAACTCTTGAAACTATAAAGACTAACCATTTACAACTTTTTCATATCTCACTTCACTCTTGAGATATTAAGATTTGTTTAATATGTAAATTATTATACTTATATAAACTTATTGAAAATGCTTATATATCCATGAGATTATGTAATGAAATCACTTGAAATGCAGGTGCATGTGCATGGATTCCATGGATTCCAAACGATTCCATGTGATAATGGTAAAGACATGCAGAATTTTTCAATAAGTCATTAAATACATTGTGATGTCATAAGTATGATCACTTACATATTAAACAAATCTTAATATCTCAAGAGTGAAGTGAGAAATGAAAAGGTTGTAAATGGTTAGTCTTTATAGTTTCAAGAGTTCTTTCAAACAAAAGAGTTATTTTTCTTTGCATATACTGTACACTTTAAAGTTCCTATAATGTCTGTGGGGATTTAACACATTTGTAATCTATGGATTCTCCTGAGATAAATTGAAATATAACTTGTCAGCTGAAAATTTCATCTTCGTAGACTTTTTTGCTGTTAAAGTTGACGGAAATGACGTCATAGCGGGCATCTGCAAAGAGGTTTTCATGCAGATCAGACAGATGCCCGCTATGACATCACTTCCGTCAACTTTAACAGCAAAAAAGTCTATGAAGATGAAATTTTCAGCTGACAAGATATATTACAATTTAACTCAGGAGAATCCATAGATTACAAATATGTTAAATCCCCACAGACGTTATATGCACTTTTACTCAACAATACAATTAATAATGGCAACAATCAAGGAATTGATATTAATATTGTTTTACTATTTGGCAGTTTACCATAATTTATTACTAGACTAAACATTGAGATGCCCTCATTATTCATACTTCAATTTTATAGGAGTTGTTTCTGAAGTTAAGAATCAGGTAAGCTGTGAAATACTAAAGCAGGGGCAGATCTAAGAATTTCAAAAGCTTAGGCAAAAGTGACAATATTTTTAAGGGTACATTTTTTGAATTTGGGTAGTGTATCCCATTATTTTTAAGAAACATTTTGTCCAAATGATAACTTTTAATAATTTAGTACTAAATGCTTGTATTAAACAACTGCGTCTAACACAATACAGTAGTTGCAAAAAAATAACAATAGAAATGACTATTACGAATTTCCTGTTTTGCTCTGTCAGAGCTGATCAGAATGTCTATGATGTTATTGTATTTGATAAGTCTGACATGGACAGCCTGGCCCATTGACATGGTATGACCTTAAAAACAGTGCTGTAACAGTTACTTTTATTGTGTATAACTAGTTACAGTTACTTTTATTTTGTAACCAGTTACAGTTACATTAGGATAAATGTAACTAGTTACCAGTAAAAGTTGCAAGACAAAAAAAGGAATTAGTTTAAAGTCCGAATTAGCGATTTTGAAAATTTCGAAAATCTGCGAAGTGATTTTTCTGAGAATTGCGAAGCTGATTTTAAGTTACCAAGTTCACCGTGGATGCGACGCGAGTGATGTAAACGTCAATTATAGGACTTAATGATGTTACACTACGTTGTAAGATGTTACGCTACGTTGTAAGACATTACGCTACGTTGTAAGGTGTTACGCTACGTTGTAAGACGTTACGCTACGTTGTAAGACGTTACACTACGTTGTAAGACGTTACGCTACGTTGTAAGACGTTACGCTACGTTGTAAGACGTTACGCTACATGTACTTTGTAAGACGTTACGCTATGTTGTAAGACGTTACGCAACGTTGTAAGACGTTACGCTACGTTGTAAGACGTTACGCTACGTTGTAAGACGTTACGCTACATGTACTTTGTAAGACGTTACGCTACGTTGTAAGGCGTTACGCTACGTTGTAAGGCGTTACGCTACGCTGTAAGGCATTACACAACGTTGTACGACGTTACGCAACGTACGACGTTACGTAAAGTTGCAAGGCGTTACACAACGTTGGGAGATGTTGCGCTACGTTGTGACACTAAAAAAAATGCGAAGCTGTTTTGGAGCGCTAATTCGGACCCTGAGTTACAAAGTTACTTTCATAAATTTGTAACTAGTTACAAAGATACATTCCTTGGTTTTAGTTACCAGTACTTATTGAAACTGGGAACGAAGTTGACACTGAATTATATTATTTGTGCCTTTCGCATTCCTACATTGTGTAAAATTATCAGTCATTTCATGTTATCACCTCAGGCAGATGCCTTACAGGTATTTACCTAATGTTAAATCCACCCCAGGAAAGTATAAGTGCCACTAGATGTGCCTTTGAAATAATCTGTTTTGTAATATTCTATTGTAGGGCACCTGTGGTTCTTGTTGGGCATTCTCAACTACAGGGAACATTGAAGGTCAATGGGCTATCAAGAAGAAGACACTCTACTCTCTTAGTGAACAAGGTAGACCTTTACTTAGTTGGAGTTTATTTCTCCCTTCCCTTGAATCCCCCAAGTAATTTTGTTTCAAAAATAATTTTTCACTGATTTCAAGTCCATCAAATCTATTTTAGAACTTGTTGATTGTGACACAGTGGACAAAGGATGCAATGGTGGCCTACCATCAAATGCTTATAAACAAATCATTAAACTGGGTAAGTGAAGGCATCAGATGCACTGTAAACCTTTTGCGTATGTTATTACCTTTCTTGATTTCATGTTGTACTTGTGTCACTAGTGTTGGTAATGGTTGGTGATATTGTACAGTATGGCAAATTCAAACATGCAATGTTTTTAAAAAAAATTTAATTGATACCAACCATAAATTATTAAGCAAATCCCAAATTCTATTAATTAAAGAATTTCCAACTCGTGCATGTAACGCCGATGAATTTCATGATAATGCTGCTCCCATATATCCCATATATCCCCCCCCCCCCGTAGCTCCAGGCCTGCATATTTTGTATAAAATAATAATTTTTATTTTATATTCTGTCACTAGGTGGCCTGGAAAGTGAAACAGAGTATCCCTATCGTGGCGTTGATGAGAAATGTCGTTTTGAGAGAAGAGAAGTAGATGTTTACATCAATGGATCAATTAAGATCTCAAGCAACGAAGATGGTAAATCAGTCATGATTATATATATAATAGTTACTTTTCTTACATGAGGACGTTGAAGTTTTCCTCATGATCTAACAAACCTTACAGCGCACCTTAAAATAAGATTGGATTGAATTTTTATCATTGAAAGAAGTTACTGACATCTGAATTTGAATTACTGATATGAATTACTGATATCTTTATTTAGACAGAGTAGCCTATTCAGCCAAGGCTGGTATTCAGGGGGGCCCTGCATTTAAAACTAAATACAAAAGATAATTATAAAACAAAGATTACAAATTATAACTAATATCATTAACAAAGCCTAAAAACTAACTTATATGAAGTAGCATATATACAAATGAAATACATAATACAAATATACAATACTTTCGTTGTACAAAATTCGGCTTTTTGGAAGCAAATATAATATCTCTGGAGCTAACGGACTAAATCACAAACTGTAAAGTAACTTAAAGGCTCTCTTGAGGGTTTATATGCACTTTATAATTAATTTAACTTTCAATAAAATATATTTATTTTAGACATGGCTGCCTGGTTGGCAGAACATGGTCCAATTTCTATTGGTATTAATGCAATGGCCATGCAGGTACATGTATAATGAAAGAGCTCATAATGGTACCCAAAAGCAAGGAATAAATTTCTAATATTATTGACTAGCAATGTCTGTCAGATTACATGTAATGTACTTGCAACAATTTACTTTTAAAATCTTCATCATGTTTGCTTTAGTTTTATCTTGGTGGAGTGGCTCATCCATGGAAGATCTTTTGTGATCCTTCAGAACTTGATCATGGAGTGCTAATTGTTGGTTATGCTGTCAGTAAGTGTGATTGGATTTTATTGGTCTTTCTATATCTTTGAACTGGCTTCAATATACTCGAGTTAGTGAGTCGAGACTGTTGTTTTCTACATTATACAGCGTATTTATTTTTTATTATAATTTACATAGAAAAGTCCATTTTTGGTGACACTCCATACTGGATTATCAAGAATAGGTAAGCAGCAGTAGAATAGTATTAAATAGCAGCAGTAAACATGGTTATTTAGATGCAGTCGTTTTTGAAAACGTTCAAAACACTCGCAACACTGTTTTATCGGGTCTGAAACACTCGGCTATCGCCTCGTGTTTTATTACCCGATAAAACACCGCTGCTCGCATTTTAAACCATACATAAAGCAGTTTTTTGTTTTCTGTATAGAGGGCGCCAAAATAGTTGGAAAGTTCTTTTATGTTTTTTTATTTGGTCAATTCGTTTCGATTTATTTCCCTTGAAACATGGCCAGTTGTATGTAAAAGCCGCAAATTAAAGGGCCCGACAAGCCACCTTTGACGTCATCTCTGGAACGAGTAGATTACAACGAGTAGATTACATAGAACAAGGAAAACAATTACATTTTGACAACAAACGTGTAAAAATCTGTAAAAAAACCTATAAAAACACGGTTATGTGACTGTGTATAAAGATCTTGAAGTTGGCGCAGATGACAATGGACCAAATCAAAAGCTAGAAAATTATTCAAATTATTGAGAAAAGAGCTTGTCGACTATTTTGGCGTCACATACATCATAGTCAATGAAGATATGGTTCACATTGTTAAACAAATGAGCTGCGATTTATGTTGGACAGTACCTCACCCTTTGTTTTAGGTTTATTAATATTTAAACAGCACGGTTGAATGATTGAACTCAAACGTTGCTGTTGGATGATTGCTTCATTATACCAAAACAACAATGTGTTCACTAAAGCCCGGTTTCCATATGATCGCAAGGATCTTAGAAATAATTGAGTTGTGCGATCATTGCGATCCTTGCGATCATATGGAAACCATAAACCTGGCGATCGTTGCGATCGAGACGTTTTAAGCCCGCTTTCTATACGAATGCAACGATCGCAACGATCGTATGGAAACCGAGCTTAACCATCACCGTACACAAATTTGCATAAAGGCGAAAAAAAAGATAGAAAAAAGACTTTCGTTAAAGTGCACCTGACATCAAAAATTTTTATTGTCTTATTTGGAAGAACATTTAAAACGATAAAGTAACTTCTTTTGTCGATTTTCGTTTCTTTGCTTTCTTTTTGAGATATAACAGTTTGTTTGATATGCAAATGTACGGAATTGACGTCACACATGCATGACGACTTATTGGAGAAATGTGTGTATCTCTTTCATTCTCGAACGAAATCCTTTAAAATTGAGAGGATTGGTGTTGTGGGAGAAACACGCACACGTGTTATTCACACTTTAGTATTTTTATTTGATGAACGCAAAGATATATAACATTCTCTGATAACTCATTATGCATGTGTGACGTAAATTCCGGACATTTGCATATCAAACAAACTGATATATCTCAAAAAGAAAGCGAAGAAACGAAAATCTTCAAAATAAGTTACTTTATCATTTTAAAAGTTCTTCCAAATAAGACAATAAAAAATTTTGATGTCAGGTGCACTTTAAGTTTCCAGACCATGCCTCCCATTCATTGACTATGCAAAACTGTGGAAGGCCTATATGCACTTTAATGAGGGGCAGACGAGGAATCGAGGGAAGTGTTGCGATTTCAAGTTTTTCAAGCGATTTTGGAATTTTACGTTATACACATTAATTATTTTGCCTTTTGCGATTCTTTGTTTTTAATTATTTTTCTTATTGCATAGTTGGGGGAAAAGCTGGGGAGTGCAGGTAGGTCGTAATACGCGAAATATCTAAAGTATTAGCATTATAAAATACTTTCTCATCGTCAGTTTTCCTTTCATTCTATCTCTCCAGTCCACTATCTTTGGACTTTGCTAGGAAGAAGTTGTTTGAGTAGAGATACTCAGCTCTACGTAGCCTGGATGCGTACAGACGCTCGCGGGCGCAAAAAGGTGGCGCTAAGTAGCGTCTGCATCAGCGCCAAATTGTGTGTTCTATAATTTATGTCGATTGTTCGCAATGCTTATAACAACTAACGAGTATTCATTAAAAGTTTAGGAACTCATATGAAGAGCAAACTTAGTTCTAATAGACAAATAGGACAAACTGAAAAGCTAAAACGAAACAGCATAACGAGAATCGGCACTCGACGGCTGCCTGTAAATATCGTATGATTAACAATTCGATTCCCACATCTCTTCGACTGTTTGATCATGCTCGGAACCAAAATTATACCGACTATAAACAGTCAGCCTTTGAAAGTATTAGCAAACTCTTTAATAGTCTCGTTTATAAAAAATACGTTGAGACGGCTGACAAACTGTCTTCGAAGCAGTTCTTAACCAATTGAATCATGACCAATCATGGTCTACTGACCAATCATGCATGGTCTACTATTTAAATTTCTCTTAGTAGAGCACGATTAACGGCGCTGGTTCATAGTCTGTGTTTTTCAAATTTCACAGACTGTCCAACAGAACATAAACTAGCCTACGTCATAACATTTCATAATTTGTATATCTAAACAGAAATTTCCAAACATCTTTGTCTGCATCTTTATTATTTTGTCCGCAAAATTTCCACTAATTCTGGATTAAGCTGATCGTCTTTTGTCTTTTGAACAACTGACTCCAAGTCTTTTAGTTTGCGTCCCTTAAAACAGTCCCATGATGCAATGTCAACCTCGCTAGTGCCAGGACTCTAGCGCAACTTCGGAATGGCTAATACCAGAGGTTATTTTAAAAGTTTGATATCCGTTTTATTTCACGTTACGTTTCATTTCTCTCTGACGAAGGACCGCTTTGTTCAACCTCCTACACTGACATTATTTTTGCAGTACACCAATATTTTTAGAGTTTTTGACCACTACTTAAGAAATAGAAAATATTTTCCGTGTTTCCATACAGTTTTATAAAATAATTTTACTCTACGCACGCTGTGATTGGTCAACTTGCCTGTCTCGATCAGGCCTCGGAGACTGGAATGACGTCAGTAACTAATGAGAATTGGCATTAAATCAAAATCGTTATATATCGTAATTATCCAAAGTATAAGAAATTCAGTTTCTGAATTATTTTATAAAAGTAATAGAATACGTTTGGCCAGGTCTCTATAACATGATCGAAACCCTTGTGAAGTAATAAAAACACTCGAGAAGTTGGGAAAGCACTCGCCTCGTGCTTTTCGCTACACTTCTCTCGTGTTTTTATTACTCATGGCCAAACGTATTCTATTATTTAAATAGAAACACGAAGGAAAGTTTGGGAGAACAAGAGATTGTAGTATATGTAAATTCTCCTTACTTATGCAAAAATCTTTCAGCTGTTAAAGTGCCTATGAAATGAAAAAATCGATATTCCATAATGCGTTTTCTTTGAAAGTAGGTATTGAATAACGAAGATGTCTGTTTAAATTTTTTCTTTAACATTCACTGTTGTCCAGTTATAAGCATTAGAAATTTTAGCGTGATGACGTCACTAGGTTGACACGCTATACCTGAGAAATATTAAAGTGCTGATATTTCATAAAGTATGACTTGCACAAAGACGAAACATGGCAGCAATGTTGACCTTCAAGTGCTCGACTCATCATTGATGTTTGTATAGTTACCATGGAAACATACTAAGTTCCAGACCCTTTTATCCATATTTCATAAAATGTAATTTTCTTGTTTTCTCGATGCCTGCTGTTGACTTTGTTCTGGTTATGTATTTGGCATGACGTCCTTAATATGAGAAATGACAGTGTTTGCCTAAACAATGCCTCGTACTAAAACTAGAGCAAGTTTTTATTTAATCCTTACAGGGGCCTGGAGCCTAGTATATTAACACGGTGACCATGAAAAGTAGTTTGTCACATAGCTTATTGTCGTAGTTGAAATGCTACTAAGTTTTGCAGTTCTCGTGAAAACACTTCACAAAATATCAAGACTTTAATATTTTTCTAGTACAGCATGTCAACCTTGTGACGTCATCACGCTAAAATTTCAAATGTTTATAACTAGACAACGGTGAATGATAAAAAAAAATTTTAAACAGATTTTGTCATTATTCAAAATCTACTTTCGAAGGAAAGATATTATGGAAACTGGATTTTTTCATTTCATAGTCACTTTAATATGATAGTGCAGACTAGGCTCTCGGCAGCGGCCTCCGCGTAGCTCAGTGGTCAGAGCACTGCACTAGCATCGCAGGGTTACGAGTTTCAATTCAAGCCGGAAGGCCTTGAAGTTGCATTTTTCGCAACTGGTCCCGGTTTGGTTTTAAAATGTATATATTTCAACACTCTCTATATTAACTCTCATCGTCATTTTGTTGTTTACTTCCTCTCTCTATATTTCTTATGTTTGTTTTTAATTATCTTCACCAGGGTTACTATCTCATTTACCGCGGTGATGGTAGTTGCGGCCTCAATACAATGTGCACCTCGGCCACAATTGATTGAATATTCCCACGATGTACAATAATTTTTTAACAATGAACAATGCTTGCCTATTTTATACCTATTTTTGTTAAGTAAATGTAAAAACGGATTGATTTTAAATTGATTAGAATTTGTATTGCACGGAAAAGTGTATCATTGTTGTCATTTTACGATGATAATAAAACGTCACTGCTTCCTTTTGGTGTGTCTTTTTTTTGTCTAACGCGATTATATATTCTACTAGAAATACGTTCCGCGATAACTCCTCGCCCACATTTTCTACCAACCACCCCACCCCTAGAGTTTCTATTCCCTATCCATGGTCCCCAGTGCCCAGACCGCGTCTGTCGATAACAAATCCCAAAAGGCCGGTTTGTCGTACGTAGATTTTGAACGTTATCTCGGCCAATATTTACCCGATTTCAATTCTGAAAACAGTTTTGGAATTACCGAGTTTAAATGCATAATATACGTGTCTATTATATTACGAGAACGTAAAAACGGTTTATGTACTTAGAAATTAATAAATTGACATAACATACAAGGAACGAAGCAAATGGTTTGAACCTAGGAGTATTATTAGTGCGAAGTTGATAGTCTAAAGAATGAATGAATAATAATAATAATAAAAGACATTTCTATAGCGCACAAATCACTAATGTTCTAGGCGCTTTACTATGATCAACAAGCTTGACAGGAATTTTGAAATTAAAAGCTGTCTCCTATAACATATTACCAAGCTACTACATTGTGTTTTATATATCCTGAGGCAGGAAATATGAGAGCTTTGTTTACTTTTTTTATGAAAACTCAACGCAAAAGCTAAGTGTTAATTTCTAGGAACCAACTGGCAACGATTACATGACTATATTTTTCAACATCCAACTACGAGTTTGTTACTAAGCCTATGAAATAATTAATATAAGGTTTAAAATAGTAGAACTATTTTATCTAACTGTTTTTTATTCATTCGTATTTTATTCGTATTTTTAATTTATTCATTTACGCTATCACTTAAACATGCCTAAAGCATTTACAAGATCGTGACACAATGATAGACGAAGACAGAGCAAATTTAGTTCTATAAAGCCATCCGTGAACTCGACAGCGTACCGAACAATTTCTGCGATGCTCGTTCTGATTTCTCCAAACATGGCCGATCTCTGGGCGTTGGTGCTTTCAAAAATCCCACGTACCATTTGACCAGCGTAAGGATTTTGGCTCAGTGCTGGTATGATGACCTCCAGAACTGCACACGGGTTGGACTGAAACTGCTCAGGTAGGCTTGGAGAGAGCAAAGCAAGCAGCGAGATAATTGGTGTACCCTGTTGAATAAGTTGACCATAAACATCTCGTTCAATGGTGTATAAAATATACTGGATCACCATGGTTATTTTGTCACACCACGTCTCCAAAAGAGGTTGCATAGTGAAGACATCGGCTACTGGTGGTGTTAAAGGCTCTGAATCCAAATTCATCCGCCAAACAGCAGGATCCTTCTTTACTCCTTGCCTTGCAGAGCTTTCCCTGGTAGTGGCGTTTGGAAATACCTCACGAAGGTCTACTGGCTTGAACTTCCCTCGATATTTGGCCAACTGAGCAACTGCCTCTCGAAGTTGCGTCCACATCTCTTCCTCACGCCCCTTCCTGTGAAGACACTCGGCTTTCAAAAGGTTAAAGACCGCTCTTAAAGCATCCACGTACATCTTGGCTGTCTCAAATCTATCGTTTCCAACGTGATGTTTCTCCTCGCAAAACTCCAACGCTTTTGAGATCAAACGAGTGGAACCAAGATGAAAAATACGAAGAGCGTCATCAACGCGTTCCATTTTCTGGTAAAGTAGACCCAGGAGTAACGCAACGAGCGTGACACCTTGAGCTGGAATAGAAGCCCAAAGTTCCTGTCCCTTGGGACACTGGAATCGCAGGAACAACTCCAAGATCTTCTCACAATGCTTGGCTGCTAATTCGTCTTGGTCTTCTTGCTGCAGACAAACCATACCCACGTAGGCGTGATATAAAATACGCATGTACTGGCCATTTCCAGTATAAATTTCAGCACTGCGCATGGCTCTTTCGAGGCTGGAATCTTGGAAATTACCAAGCTGAATACGACACCGTCCACTCATGAACTCACAAAATAATGTGAACATGCTTAACTTTTTTGACTGCATGTTCCTCTCGTACATCACGCGAGCCGCCTCGAATTCACGCAAGGCCTCCTCGTAATCACTTTGCAGCTGATTAAGTTTCAACAAACCACGGACAAGGATTTCGTAGGACTGAACAACTACTTGGGCGCGTGAGGGTTCACTTGAGAAAGAAGCATTCGTGACTGGAACAAGAGAACTTTCTCTTGTTGCAGCAGCTAAAAACTTCTCTACGTTACCGTCGACATTATCTTGATGGAAAGAAGCCAATGAAGCAACTAAGAAACTAAAGATCCTCCAATCAGAGCTCTCCTCATCTTCACTAGATGGCGTGGATGCAAGAAGAATGTTGCAGTATTGGATACTGTAGTCGGGATCCAGACACGATAAAAATGCCAGACACAGACGCTGCGAGCTTTCATCTTCAGCACTACACAAGGCTTCTTGGAATTTCGCCACGATTTCGCGGAAAAACCGATACGAAGTGAAGGAGATGGCGACTGCGGACGTCAAATGCGAATATTCGTAGAACGTTTCGTCTTGTGGAAACAGAATATCGTCAACGGCATTATTTTCCGAGAAACCAGACAGGAAGTTCTTCACAGCTCTCTGAAATGGAACGACGGTGTAGAAAAAGCGGAGAAAAAAGTCCTTGGTCAGTTCATAATCGATATCCATGGATTGGTCAAAGAACGAAAACAGCTCGTCTTGCTTACCAGATCGTAAATAAGCCATAAGACGAACCTCGTTCACAATGCCAAGGACCACCATGAGATTATGAAAAGCCTGAGAGGAAATCCTGTCATCTTTCCGCAATCTTTTCAAAATATTCCACGGAGAGTTCTCGACGACGCCTGGGTATTGCAACTTGCCGAGGTTTGCCAGCAACAGGTCGACAACGCGGTAAAGCTTTTTCTTGATTGAAGAAATCAAACCAATATCAGAGGCATTCAACGAAAATTGGAATTCATCAAGTGCATCCCGAAGACAGCCGACAGCCGACGCTTGACGATGATTTAACTTTGTATCACCATGGGTGTCCTCCGTCAAAGACAACACAAGACAATCGTAAAGTTCAACTAAACTCTGGTCGTTGCCATAAAGGAAGGAAACATTGCTGAGAACTGTGGATAGGTTGTAGTCGTTGCCTTCCCGTTTGCGCTGCGAGACATCACGATCAAACTTCAGGGATTTGGTGTAAAGTTCAGCCATCTCTTCTGGTGTCTTAATAAGATCATTACTTCGACCCCGTCCCTGCACCAGACAGCCCAAAGGCGTTTTACAAGCTTTGCTCATTCGACCATCCACAGAAAACCCACGCATCTGATTATCGTAAAACCAGTCGCGATCTTCGTCTAGAAAGGAGTCCTGTTGAACCTCTCTGTTGTGGTCATCATCGCTTTCCTCGTTGGTGCACGCTGTACACTTGTACAGACTCTCGAGTGAGTTCATCTCGTTATTGAGATCGTTCAACGAAGCAATGCTCATTGAGGGTAGAATTGTTTCTTGTAAATTCAATACCTTGAAATTGAAATACTCTGTGAGCTTAACAAAGTAATCTTTAACATCACATGATGACGTATCTTTATCTTCCTCTATTTTAAAAAGCAGAGCGGACTCCAAGTCGCTGTATGGCGTCACTTCTTTTCTTGGAAAAGATCCGAAAGCGACGAACGCGTAGCTAACTCCTTCTGGGGCTGAACCCAAAACTTCAACACATTCGTCGAGTAAACGAGACACGAATTCTTTGACGAAAGCTTGGATTTCGATGAACAGTTCTTCGATTTCACTTGCTCGTCTTTCTTCGCTGGCTGTATCCGTATCATGCAGAGGGGAAGCAAACACGTTGAAGTTGCTTTGAACATAATTCAATTTTTCACGACAGGTTTCTCTAAACTCGTCAAGTTTCTTCTTGTGGTCTCTGTCAATGTCGTATTTGAAGTCACGTTTATTGATGTTCTTACCACATTGCTTGATAATTTCTTCCTCTAGTTGTCGAAGTTTTGCAATCAGTTCGTACCTCTTCTCGTCCTGTGTTGTTCGCACGAAACTAGAGTTGTAAAGCGCAGTGGCTAGAATTAGTTGATCTAGACGGGCAAAGCTTGTCTCGACAGAGGAGGACTCGTGATTCAAACCTGCACGTTCAACGTAAACATCGCCAAGTTTTTCTAAACCGATCGCTTCGTCTTCATAATTCTCGTCATCCTGAGCTATCTTAAGAGCTTTGGCGATTTCCTGTTCTCGATGCCAGCTTGAAGTTGAGTGAATGTTCGCGTTGGCCAACTGTTGCAAGAAAAGCGTCTGATCTTCAACAGACATTACGACCTTCCGTAATTCAACTCGAGAGATATTCTATTCTACTATGAGATATTCTATTCTATTCTATTATATTCATGAGATAGGCAAGTCACCTGACCGTAGCAGTGAAACCGGTTAGTAGTCAAATATATATAGTAGTCAAATATATATAGTAGTCAAATATATATAGTAGTCAAATATATATTAATATATAGTAGTCAAATCGCTCTAAATTAAGGATAATGGTTAATCTAATGTTAGAAACCCAACACAACAAAGATCCTAACCCTACCCCCCGCTAATGGGTTCCCGACAAAATACTCTACATACTTAGCTAGCTCTCACGATCGCCTGAAGAGATCGTGTTCGTGTACGCGGGAAATTCGAGTGTAAACATGGCGGAAAGATAGAAAATTCTTGCTGTATTATCGATTTTAATCTCTCTACTAATTCTTCTTTGTTATTCAATCATGTCTATAGCTGTTAAACAACTAACACTCCTTCACGTAGTTTCTCAAGTAATTTAGAAGAGCAATCACTTTTGCATCGGTCAACGACCACTTCTTTTTCTTGCTTCCAGTTACTCCATTTGATGCAGATATTTTTCTTTTTTTCGACCAACACTTTCTTTGGACGCCATGATTTTTGAGGAGGATTGCGAGTGCATCAAGAGGCCTGATACCTAAAAACTTGACCCGGGTGTCCGAGTTGTCTCTATCAATTGTGTTTATAAGGCAAAAACATATCCCTAGTGCTAGGGTAAGTGATAGGGTGACCTACTAGTAGGGTAACCCTAGTTTGCTTATAAACGCAGGGTCACACACACTAGGGTCACCCTAGGTCACCCTAGGTAACCCTATTCCTAAAGAAAACTGGATATTAATCACCGCTTGACGTCAACAATTTAGTGTTAATAATAAACGTGTTGTGCTGCGGGGGGTAGAGTTAATAATGTTTAGGGTTAGGATTAAGGCAAGTTCACATAATGCAGACATGTAGCAGATGTCTGGGACTGTGTGCCGACTGTTCGCCGAGGTATTGTTCACATTAAAATCGCGAAGGATTGCGAATCATGGCCGCCATAGTGATCGTAGACTGCCGACGACAGTCTGCGTCGATCGGGAAAGTTGAACCAAGTTCAACTTCCGCGATCGTATAACCATTTGCCGCAATAAAACGTCGTCGTTGCTTTCTAAAGCAGAAACCGCGCATTCGAACACGCTTGTGGAAGCCATGATCGAACAGAACAGACTTGACGTACTTCGATCAGGTACTAAGTCAGGGAGTAAGGGCAGAAAGTGCTAAACCAATCAGTACACGCTATTTTGACTGATCTGTGGGTGTATCTGCAGGCTTTTTCGACCCATTTGCCTTGTTTTGACTGATCTGCAGGTGTTTTGCGGGCCTTTTTGACCAATCGGAATCACTCTAAACCAATCAGCGCAAGCCATTTTGACTGATCTGCAGGTGTGTTTGCCTGATAAGCGGAATTTCGGGCCCTAAATTTAACGCATCCAGGTTGAATGCCTGACGAGTTGTGCACTTATAAATAATTATACAAAATAATTAATATTTTGAAGGAAAGCTTTGCCGCTTTTGCGAGGATTGAAAGTCGTTCATCGCTATCGTACCGCGACGCAGTCCATTCATCATATTCCTGCAAAAATGTTATAATTGTTTTATGAAAATGTTAAGTTCTCTTCTTTTCTCTTTGAGAATTTTTCACCTTAGTCATCTGACTTATTTGACTAATACTAAATCGCCCCTAACTATTCATCGCTGATCGTTTTCACTTTTCAGACAATCTGCGACTGTCGGACTAGACAGCGTATGTGTTCACAAAAATTCGGCGCCTGTCTGCGACAGCCTGTGACGGTCTGCAACTGCTTAACGACTTGTATGTGAACATGAACTAGCTGTTAGCCTCCTTCGCAGGCAACTCTGTGGCTTCTTTTTTACGAGTCAAATCGCTTCTGGCTCGGCCAAAAATGGCGAAAACAGCGCTGGAAGCTATTTGACTCGGGAAAAAGAAGCCACAGAGTTGCCTGCGGAGGAGGCTACGTTAGGGTTACGATTACAGTATTTCAGATGGCTCAAATTAAACATCCCATGGAAAGTGTTGCAGTCATAATTATTACTGTTTGTGTAATTTGTCGTTCAAATTTAGAATATCTAATAAATTTATTATGCATAAATTTTGTTATAATTAAATGGTTCCCAGACCTCATAGTACACTCATTTTCAACATTGCATTGCATTTGGGAGGCAAATGAATATGGTTTTGATTTATTTTGGGCAATTTTGAAGAACAAACAACTTGAAGGATGTGGAGGACATCTGGGAAGTTCACTTCTTGCGCTAATATATCCAAAAGGACAACTAGAGTTGGGTTTTTTACACAGTCACAGGTATTAAAGTTGGTATTCTTACCTATTTTTAGTTTAGATTGGTTGATTATTTTCTCTTATTAAATATTGTAAACTAAACAATTCTCTAATTGTGTTTTTTACTTCTCGTAAAGCCTTATCTTTGCTTTGCAAAAGTTCCAAAGTCTTACCAGCAATGTACAGTACGCCATTTATCAAACAACAGCGGAGGGGGAGGAAGCACAGGGTAATAATTTAAGGCATTATATATATTCAAGTAATAGATAATCCATTTGGGCATTTACCACAGCGTTTGGTTGGTTCTTTGTTGTTGCTAGTTGCTGTAAATATTTGAGGGCGGTAAATGAAAATTCGGACTGTGGAGTTCAGGACTGCCAAAAGCCAAGATACAATTAGCCCTGGGGAAGGTGGGGTTATGGTCTTTCACAGGCACCTTAATCCCTAGAAGCTTCATTTGCATGATGGTTATCATTTCAGGTCCCTTATTTAGCCCAGGCCCTGGGGTAGGTGCCCCGGCTAACCCTCTTTTGGCAGGGCTGGTGGAGTTACATATATCTCTTGAGACTATCAGACTGTTCAAAGCTAGGATAAAAGTTCCGCTAAATTCTAGAATACCCATCCACTTTCGCTATTTGCATCTGTTGACAGTTAGTAAAAGGATCAAATTACGGAAAGTTCATCATATACAATTGCTTCGTTCTACTTTAAAACCCCATTTAATTTGATAACTATCAACAAGTACACACAATACAAACCTTCGACATTATATTTAAAGAGATTTTAGAGTAACCTGGTTTCTATTTCTGCCTTTAAATGCGGTTTCAAAAGTGGACGGGTATTCTAGAATTGCTCCAAAAGTTCAAAGCTAATCTGATGAATAAGTCTTATCCAATGGATAAATTCCCTCTCAAGACTATGGGGCAGATACAATTTTTTTAGTTATTAGCGATGAGCGCATGCAGGGCCCCAGTAAACACAAGGCCCCTGTAAGTGTGCGGCCCCGGTAAATGCGGGGCCTGGTAAGTGTGCGGCCATTTTAAGTGTGGTCATTTTAAGGCACAGGACTTTTTAAGCAGGGGACTTTTTAAGGCAGGGGACTTTTTAAGGCAGTGTGGATAAAAGGAAGATAATTTAATCCTATCTATCTTTTTTCTGGGTGTAGGTAAAACATGGCCCTGGGCCACCTGTTTTTCCTTCAATTTTGTTGGTTTTATGTTTTCTACGTTTTCCATGAAGATATTGGGGTTGTTAGAATACATTTCATCATAAAAATCTAGTTACAAACAAATACATTGCATTGACGAGCAAATACATTGCCCTTGTACCAGCCCACTGGATGCAGGATTACTCGGTCTCTTTCTTAAATTAACTATTATCCTTAATTTACAAATCGCTCTGAATTAAGGATACTGGTTAATCTAATGTTAGAACCCAACCACAACACAACAAAGATCCTAACCCTAACCCCCCGCCTAGTGGGTTTTCTAACCCTAAACCCCCGGCAAAATTTTCCCCATCCCAAACCCCCAGCCGTCCACTGATCCACTCCTACTTGGCAAGCATGTGGGATAGTAATTGACTAATATACGCATGCGCGAATCTCACGATCGCCTCTAAATTAACCATTATCCTTAATTTAGAGCGATTTGAGAATTAAGGATAATGGTTAATTTAAGGAAGAGATTGTGTTGGTCTAACAGTCTAGTATACCCAAATAGTCGAAATGTGGAGAGAGGACTGGGACAGAGTTTGCTTTAATTTCGATAATTGTAAACCAACCCCAAACCAACAAAGTTCCTAACAAAGTTCCTAACAATAACCTCGCCACCTAACGAGTTTTCTAAGGGTTAGGGTTAGAAAACTCGTTAGGCGGATAGTTAGGGTTAGGATCTTTATTGTTCTGGGGTTGGTTACAATTATCGAAATTAAGGCAAACTCTATCCCAAGTCCTCTCTCCACATTTCGACTCTGCTATTAGGAACAGTTTCTGGGTTGGTAACGAGATTTTTATGGTGAAATGCATTCTAACAACCATAATATCTTCTTGGAAAACATGGAAAACATAAAACCAACAAAATTGAAGGAAAAACAGGTGGGTCATAGATAGGGCCATAGGTAGGGCCATGGCCCGGGCAGGCCATGTTTTACCTACACCCCTTTTTTCTTGGCAAAGTTTAATTTTTCCTTGCGCTTATGGTGAAACCGCTGTGCTGGGGGTCTAAACACTGCAGTGGCAAGGGGCCCCACGCTGAAAATATTTTGGGCCCCATGCAACCTTAATCCGGCCCTGCATCTCATGATTGTATTGCATAAGACATCATAGTGCCTATCATGTGCCTACCGTATATTCAAAACACAACATCTTTCTTTGTATATAACAGCTTTGTATAATATAATATAACAGTTATATGTCTGTTGCCATTCCTAGTGGCATAGTTGGGTTGGGGGTATTCCCCACCCTCAGAACTGGCTGTTTTATCAGAATATTTGTATACCTGTTGGAAAAACAGATCAAGATTGAGAGTAAATTTATGGCATTGCATTTTGTCAATAAACTAAAGAACCCGAAGAAAGTGAAAGGCAATTGACAAATTAGTGCCAAACTGGTAAGAAAAAGCAAGGAGTTACACAGGTGCAAATATAAAGAAACATTGATACAGCAACCGTTTAGGACAACATATGGCAAACTTGTTCTTATAGATACATAATTTGTGTTTAGACTAGTATATTAAAAATCTATTCTTCTCTTAGAGCTGTCAAACTTGTTCTTGGTGCTGCAGTTGTGACAACTGGAACTGTCTTGGGAGGGATGTATTATGCCAATAATGATCCAGCATTTCGGGAAAATATTGAAAATAAGATCCCATTCTCTGCAGCTCTTTTTAATGCTGTACTTGGTAAAGAAAGCCCTGGAGCACAGACCACTGATCAATCTGTATTATTACCACCTGCTATTAAGCCAGTAAGTCATTAACCATCTATGCTCCAAGGGGTGAATATCATCATTTAACTTCTCAATAGTTAACCTGCAAGCTTAGAAGTAATGAGAATAAAGGAAATGATCACCAATGATAAACTGACATCTTTTTTAAAACAACTTCTCCTAACCAATACTATAAGAAATGTTTGGAGACTTTGTATGAACACTAAGGCTTAAAGGGACACTATGGGACAATTAATGTAAACAAAGCTGGGCTACCGCCGAGAAGGGGGTAGTGGGATCAAATTACCCTGGCCCAGACGAAATAAGGGGGCCCAGAAGAAATTAGGGGGCCCAGAAGAAATTAGGGGCCCCAGAAGAAATTAGGGGCCCAGTTGAATTTCAATTTTTTCAATTTCCATGTCCCCAACCTTTTCCACTTACGTGGCATGCATCAATAAGCGTGGTTTCACATTTGCAAAATCTTAATTCAAAAGGCTATAATATTATTAATATATACTGATCTAGAAACGCAGTAAGTGCTCGACTTTCTTTCATCGTTTGTTATAATTATTTTTCAGTATTATAACAACTAAATGTAGACAGTAATGTGCAATTTGTACATGTTCTTTTATTATCGTTTTCGAAAATACCAGGAATCTGTAATGAGTTCGTTATCACATTAGTGCACTAGCGTCAATTCATTACATTTATTTTGCAATTAAAAGTTTCATAAAAAAATCAAGAAATTAAATAATGCAACGCTTTATTCTAATCTGCAATATGGCTACAGTAGTCAAATTAATTTTCGACTGGGGGGCATGGCAGGGCTAAGCGTAGCTAAGCAGGACTAAGCATAGCTAAGCAGGTCTAAGCATAGCTAACTGTAAGTAGGGCTAAGCATAGCTAAGCTAGCAGGTCTAAGCATGGCCAGGGTTGCCAGATGGACTGGGTTCGAATAAGCCAATTTGAAGCCGAGAAAAAGCCAAAAAAGCCAAAATGAAAACGGAAAAAAGCCAAAAAAAAGCCAAAAAACAAACTCGATTTAATAGATTTAGACTTAGAACACATCAATAATTTCAGTTAAATATCCAACAGATGTTCATTATTAATAGCGCTTACATGCAAACGTGATATTTATAAGCCGGTATATATATATATATATAATATATGCAGTCCGTTGATTCACATTTCACACTTCAAAAATCCGCTAAATCGTCAAATTCATCTTCTGCAGTGCTTGGCAACGAAGCAGCTGTGTACATGTTGTTAGAGTCGAATAATTCCAGCATCCTCGGGCTTGGCACAAAATCTTTGCAGCATTTGTCTTGGAAATACAAATGTGTACGAATTCGCACGATTGCCTCCAGCATGCATGGACTCATCCTGTTACGGGGTTTAGTTTTCACTCCGGTGACATACGAGAAGATTCTTTCAACTACAGCATTGCTTGTCGGAGTTGTCAGACAGGCAAGGGCATATGAAGCCAGATCAGCAAAAGGGTTGTTGCCAAGGAGATTGCGATACTCGAGCACACCCGACCAAAAGCTGACAGAATCTGTTGGGATATCTTGAGTGTTGAAAACTGCAGCTTCTGCATTCCAATTGACATGGAGAATACTTCGGTATTGGTTGTCAATTTCGTTAATCTTTTCTTCAATCAGGTGCTGCATTGGAAGTTGGGTTAAAGGAACACGTCCAACTTGATTTAGGACTCGTGATGGATGTAGGTAGGATAACGATTGAAAAATTTCTTTTGAAGTGGTATGCGTTTGCTTACTTGCTCAGCGGCTTCAATAAGCATCGAGTGGCACCTGATATAAGTATCTTGGACCTTTCTGGTGATATCTGCATCATTGTTGTGGCGACGTTTTAACGCATCTGCCTCATAAATGAATTTGACCCCATAATCAACTTTAGCTGAAGGCAATGGTAGACCAGATGAATCGTTGACCCGATTTCTGATGCTGCAGTAGTAGAGGTTGAGCTCTTTGATCATTTCATGCGGATCGATGTCGGTTGCTTGGAAAAACGCATTCACCCTCTCGAACTCTGTAACAACCGGCTGCGATTATTCTTGCTTTGTAACGCACACTTGCTTCTCCTTCAGTCTCAGCAAGCGTGAAATATAACTTCAATTCCTGCCAGTTAAGAAGAATATTGAAAATTACTTTTCCTCGTACCAGCCATCGTGTTTGGCAAAACTTCTGGAATGGAAGAGGCAACGTAGAGCTCTCTATATTACCATTGAACGTTTCAAACAGCTTTATGTAGGCTTCGCGGCGAAGGATGCTATTAGAAAACCATTTAGGTATCTCACTGAGCATGAATCCAATGTTGGCAGGCATCTTCTCAAAGGCATGTTTTATGCAAAGCGCCAATGAGTGACATATACATGTCATAAGAATGCAATTGGGCGATGCTTCTCTGATTCTGGACCACACCGAGTTGTGCTGTCCAATCATGGCAGAAGCTCCATCGCATGCAAAGCCAACACAGTCAGTTAGCTTAAGCCCTGACTGTTCAAGGCAATGCTTCAAAGCTTCAAAAATGGCTTCACCTGTGGCACTCACAACGGGTATCAGGCTCAGGAATGATGTGGCGATTTTTTTACAGAATCTACTGTAATAGCGAATGACCACACAGAGATATTTCTTACAGGAAACATCGGTGGATTCATCAATCATGACGCAGTATTTCTTGCCGATCATATCCTTGCAAACATCTTCGTTTAAAGCAGGAGAAATAACATCTTTTATAAGAATGCTACACTTAGTCCGGTGTAATTTAATATTCTCCAGCTTGCTTCCCTTCCCATGTTGAACGATTATTTCGCCAAAATGGTCAATGGCCATAATCGCAGAATGGCATGTAATGGCTACAGCAAATTGGAGCTCCATTCGTTTGATTTCATCTCTGTTTAGCTTATCAGGGGCTGTAGAAATCTTTCTATTCTGCGATATCATACTTGACTGCTTTTTGTGCTTGACAGATTCTTCGTGTTGTTTCAAATTTGACAGCCTTGGTGTTATATTTATTCGGCACAAAGTACAAAAAGCACTTTCTCCATCAGTAGCCTTTTTCACCCAAGGATGATCTTTCTGCCATACCGACTTAAATTTTCGAGCATTGTCATAGTTGCTTTTCCATTTATTCCCTTTTCCCCGAGGCTTACTCATTGTGAACTTGTGCAAAGACTGCACTACAACAGCGTGCAGTTTTATGCAGAGCCTGCGATCCTTTTGGGCAGTTTCGCCCCAAATACAGGAAGTAAAACGTGTCGGGTTCAAGCTCTTTGACCGTTCGGCTTTTTACGCAAACAATTTTCTGCTACTGTCAGCCTTGTGTCAGGGTCAGCGGTACAATTACATGTAAATGTAAATGTATAATTTCAGAATTAAGAAGCAATTACATATGCTAATTTCCGATTTTTCTTGTTTTTCCTCAAAAAGCCAAAAATTAAGTCTAAGCCAAACCAAATTTTTTCAAGCCAAACGTTGTTCAAAAAAGCTAAAATCGAGTTATTTGGCTTAAAAAAAGCCAAACTGGCAACCCTGAGCATGGCTGCCCAGGAAATCTCTGACTGAATATTATTGCTGGCGCAGGCTTTGAGAGTTTCGGATTTTGAAAAATATTTCCGATTTTGAAAAAATATTTTCGGATTTTGAAAAAATATTTTCGGATTTTGAAAAATATTTTCGGATTTGCAAACGTCTTGCGGATTTTTGTTGAGATTTAAAAATATTTCTGACTGTCCCTTCTCGGCTTCCGTAGTTTTATGTGTCCATAATTTTGTATGTGTGTAAATGCATGTGAATATGTATAAATATATTCTATTTTGTTGGTGAATCTTAATAAATAAATAAATAAAATAAATTAATAAATCCTGTATAAGTGTACAATAGTTTGTTTTTTGGTTAAGTTATGTTTTAATTTATGTAAATTTATGTAATAAATTTTCAGCCTGTTTCCCAGATGGACAGCTCTGGAGATAGAGAGTCTGCATCTGCACGAGAAGGTGATCAAAGAGAATCACCTCCAGTTGAAATTGTGCCTGCAAATATATTGCCCAAGCCAAGAAACCAGGAAAACCTCTCTGCATCTTTGTCATCTGTCGATCAAATGGCTGTGTCTTCTGTTGACCTAGATATTTCAAAAGCTGTGGAGAGGGGAGTTTCGGAGGCCAAAAAAGGTGTTCTTCCTGTGGAAATATCAGAGGATGCTAGTAAAAGCTCGAAGGAAACGGAAGAGAAAGTGGAGGTTAAAGATGAAGAAACTGATCAGAAAGAAACTACTGACGAAACTCCAAAAGGTAATGAAGAAATACAAATTGAATAGCCAAAAGGTTGGTGTACTGGCGAAATAGAGTGTAGGAAGTCTAATGTTTCGAGCGAAGGTTGTCAGAAAGTGAAACATATAAAGTGAAATAATCATTCACTCTCTGACGAAGGGTCTTCGTTCAAAACATCAGATGTCATTCATACACAGCACAACACTTTCATATCACTTTAATGAAGAGATAGACGGCTTGTTGGACCAATGTTGCAAGATTGCACTGGATACAGGTCCGATACCGAAATCCCATAGACTAAATGCTCCCGGTCTGACATCACTATATAAACATATAAACGCAATTGCGATAAAATAACCCTAAAATACCCTAAATCCAAACCCTAAATATCCCTATTCCTAACCCAAAATATCCTTACAAATTGTTGGACCTGTTCCTCCATCTTTGGGTCTGCTAGCCTGCGAAAGCAGCCGCGTACTTTGTGCTCGAGGTACGAGCACAAAGTACGCGGCTGCTTTCGCAGGCTATGGGTCTGCCTGATCAACAGAAAAATGCTTCCTATAGGCCTGAAGTGTAACACAATAATTATATTTCCTTTTCCTCAATACAGAAACACTTCCAGTGGATCAAACAACTAGTATCGCTACAGAAATGTCTTCCACTGACATCGCTCTCCAAACTGCAATGGCTACGGTTTCGGAGCTTGGTCGGAAAGCAGTCGACTGTCACGAGCATGCCGTCGCTGCCGTCCGTTTGTACCGAGACTCTCTTCGAGAAGCACTGGAGAAATCCGAGGACATAGTATCAAAAGATCAGTGGGAAATACTGCATACTCTTTCTGAAACCAAATCCAAGGCACTGAAGAAGGCTGATGAAGCAGCTGCTAAACTTGGTGATGTCATGGAAAACGTTCAGATCAGTATAACGGAGGCGAAGGAAAAAGGACTGGGTAGCACGGCTGAGGTTGCCTCGGAAACAATGGCAAAATTGACGTATGCCTTGCAGCAGGTGAAGAATCATTTGAAGGAAACCCAATCTGAAGGAACTGTGTTGAAAGAATTTCAGGATTTTATAGAAAAAGGCAAAGAACAACTTAAAGATCAGTTATCTGCAATCAAACCAGAATTTCAAGACACCAAGGTGTGTTGACTATTCTGTTAAAGTGTATATAAACCCTCCACAGTTTTTAGTTCATTATATAGAGGATGTGAAAAGAGCAGATAAGTTATTTTACAGTATTCAATTTGGACATGGCCACCGACCGTTATTTCCCGAAACATATATATCTAAACATTGCCAATTGAATGAAAAAGCCACGCATCGTTATTCATGATTAGATTTCACACAACAAGGAATACATAAGCGTTTTGACCACAGAGTTACCAAAAACTATATCCGGCATTACTACCAAAAACACACAAGCTTGAACTCAGGATGCAGTTTTTGCTAATCAGAGATCAGTGAGCGAGCGGCGTCTGTTCCTGGTTCCCAGGACCTAAAACATTGAAAACATTCTCGCTAATTTCTGGCGGGGAGTCCAAAATTGGGCTTTTTGGAAGCAAATATCTCGTGAACTGTAAAGTAACTTACCAGCTCTTTTCGAATCATCTAATGCACTTTAAAGTGCCTATGAAACGAAAAATTCAACTCACATGACCCACTTTGGTACTTCGTGATGTGCTGGATTTTATGGTGCTATAGGTTTTTCAATCACGGAATGGGAAAGCGCTTTTAATCGACGTTTAATCGACGTTTAAACATCTCTATTTTCATAGAAAAAATGTCCGGAGTCTGGGACCGAAGCTGCAGTCTAGTGACGTCACACGTTAGAGTCGTCGATAATATAGATATGTTTTTTGTGGCGCTTGAATGCTTAGCTGTGGAAATATTACTGATGTTGTTAGAGTCAACTTCCTCTTCTGAAAGCGAGATCAATAATGATTTTTTCATCTCTAGAATCTATGCCGACTCTAACGTGTGACGTCAAAAAGCTGATTTGACCGCGAGATGAGGTGGGACAAAGTTGGTGTAATCTTTCCTCTTTTACATAAAAAATAAAGCACTTTCCTTTGTCGTGATTGAAAAAGCGATATCACCATAATATTCCGAAATCCTTCGTCTGTTTCGAAATCCCGAATAACGTCGTTTGCCTTTTGGAAAGTATCTACATACCCGTTGTGACTATCGATCACAAAATCGAATTTACTGGTCCAGGATTGAGACGTGGCGGCCCTTTCTCGATATATGAGCAACCGAAATGTAAAATGATTATAACATCAACCCAAGTCTTTTTTAGGGTTAGGATTTGGGTTAGGGTTAGGATTAGGGTTAGGATTAGGGTTGGTGTACTGCCAAAATAGCGTGTAAGTTGTCTAACGTTTCGAGCAAAGGTCCTTCGCTGGAAACGTAACGTTAGACTACTTACACGCGATTTCGGAAGTATACCAACCTTTTTAGATATTTGATTTGCATTTCTATACTGCCTACGCAGCACAACACATATTAATACTAAATATTTACATATTTTGAAATAATGTGCGTTAGATTTACGAGCGTTTTCCGACTGTTTTGCGAGGAACATGTCACCGCTGGGTTAGTGGTGTTGGCGGGCTCAACTTGGTTCTTCCGACTACTATCTATCTAGTGCGCACCCTTTAAATGACACTAGATTGCGGAAAAGGGACGATGAAGTCTATCACCCTTCCCTTTTCACTCTTATCAATGAATTACATGCATTAATACGACATAAGGAAAAATCTTACCGTATGGATGAGCATTAAAGATGATAAATTTGATGTCCTCCTTTTTACAGTTGGAAGATAAAGCTGATGAAGCACTTCTGGCCTATGCTCAGAAGAGAATTCGACTGCTTGAGGATACTCTGGAACAACGGGATAAACAGGGGCAGCAAGTGATGCAGGAGGCTCTTTTTAAACAACAAAGGGAGGATGAGAAACTCGCTGGAATTAGACTGAAACATGAAATTGAAATGTTGAACACTGAATTGGATGATCTCATGCGTCAGAAGGTAAGGAAAGGTTGATTTAGTGTATTAAATGAAGTGGCTTACAAAGCTAATTATAAAATGAATGAAAGTATGGATAGATGAAAGTATGGTTAGGTGAAAGTATATGGATTGATGAAAGTATGGATAGGTGAAGGCATAGTCTAGGGAAGACACAGAGTTGGCTGCGGAGGAGGCTAGAGTCTAGCCTCCTCCGCAGCCAACTCTGTGTCTTCCTAGCTGCAACGTTTTCAGTTTTGCGACTTTTTCAGTCTATAATGTTTTGACGGAGCCAAAGAAATAAATAAGAGCGTGGGCCTTTGTTCTATCTTTTTGTTCTCCTTTATGCAAATTTGTGCACGGTGACAGATAGTGAACACATTGTATTTTTGGTATAATGAAGCAATCATCCAATAACAACGTTTGGGTTCAATCGTTCAACCGTGCTGTTTAATATTAATAAACCTAAAACGGCAAAGGGTTTGTGCACGGTGAGGTACGGTTCAACATAAATCGCAACTCATTTGTTTAACAATGTTAACCGCTTTGAAGTTTGCCGAGTTTCCAGACTATATCTTGGTTGAGTGTGAGAATATATGTTTGAAGAGCCAACCAGGATCAGTTGCGATAAATGCAACATCAAGGCCTTCCAGCTTAAGCACGGAATTCTTGCACCACAGCCTTACATACACTATACGGATAGGAAATTGGTCCGATTAATTGCAGTGTGTAAACGTAGCCTCTTGATTGCACGTTTTGTTTGGACGAAATGTATGTAAAGTATATTCCTGTTACAGGAAGCAGAAATGGCGGAACACCATGAGAGTGACTTACGTCAACAACTTCGTCGTCAAGCAGCAGCATTTGGTGACCACCTTAATGACGTTCTCAAAGTTCAGGAAAACGAGCTGGAGAAAAAACACGAGAGTGAAACCCGAGAGAAATTATTGCTTACAAGACAGGAGTTTGATTTAAAACTGCGTGGATGTTTGGCGCGACTTAACGGGGTTATTACCGCTGTCCAAAACAGAGCTGACGTTGACAAACGAAATAACGAGGCGCAGGAACTCTGGTTAGCTTGTCAATCGCTTTCAACCGCCATTGCTGGCGTCGGTGACGACCGGTCAGGACTATATCCGATCCGCCATGAATATGAGACCATCCGACTAGTTGCCGACGAGAACGAAGTGGTCGGCGCGATGCTTGAATCACTTTCCGAAGATGTTATATCTCGAGGTGTGTTTCCCGAGGAATCTCTCCGACGACGGTTTCCGAACGTACGAAAGGTGTGCCAACAAGTGGAGATGATTGGCGAGGAGGGAGGGGGACTGTGGAGTTATTTGCTCTCTTATCTTCAGTCCCATGTGGTGTTCGATATCATCACTCTGAAACAACCTACTTCAATTGATCCAGAAGATCTGGATACATACCAAGTGCTGTCACTAGCCACCAGCTCTCTGGAGGAAGGTGATACCGAGCAAGCTGTGCGATATATGAATCAGCTACGCGGAGAGCCGAGACGTGTGGCAAAGGATTGGATCGAGGAAGCAAGGTTGTTCCTAGAAGCGAGACAGGTAGCTCGGTTTTTAACATCGTTTGCGTCTGTGTACGTCGGTGCTGAACAATAGGAGTAGAACACATTTGGATATTTTAAGAAGGTATTTTGTACTTGGTACATGAATGATTTAATAAATGTACAACACAAAGACTCATTTTCACCCTTTATAGAAACGTACTCGTGGTCTAATGCAAATGCTGCAATCTGATTGGCTACGCTATTCGTTATCTAACGGTCGATAGATATCGAGTCGCGACGAGTGACGTGATAACGATGAGTTTTTCGCAAAAAAACAATGTTTAACGTTTTTCGAAACAATTTTATATTATATGTTATCCTTAGAACATAAACTACATGTGAGTGAAATCGAGTGAAATGCCAATATATATATATATATATATATATATATATATATATATATATATATATATATATATATATATATATATATATATATATATATATATATATATATATATATATATATATATATATATATATATATATATATATATATATATATATATATATATATATATATATATATATATATATATATATATATATATATATATTAGCTTTTGGGCTGAAACAAATAGAATGATTTTCAACACAGCGCTTCACGCTCTCTGGATGTGCGCATGACCGCTGTTTATCCCACAAGCGGTTGTCACCGGCAATCGCTTGTGTATAATTAGTTCTCATGCCCATGTCTAGATTGTACCAAGCTACACTGATGAGCTGGAACAGCGAAACACGTGTCTGTAGATATTGTACTATATATATATATATATATATATAACTACAGACGGTACCGTTTCGGCCTTTTGGGCCTCATCAGTGTAGTGCTGATGAGCAGGATGAAGATAACTGCTATTTACAGTCACCCTTGATGCCACACAAATGTGGGACATCAAAAACCATGCCAGAGTGCTCAAACTGCAAACAGTGAGCGTGCGCACAATGCATAAGCGACAATAGTTTTCATCCTGTAGAGTGCTCAATATGACCTAAAGGTCATAGAGCGATATCTAACTACAGACGGTACCGTTTCGGCCTTTTGGGCCTCATCAGTGTAGTGCTGATGAGCAGGATGAAGATAACTGCTATTTACAGTCACCCTTGATGCCACACAAATGTGGGACATCAAAAACCATGCCAGAGTGCTCAAACTGCAAGCAGTGAGCGTGTGCACAATATATATATATATATATATATTTAAGGATTTATGGTGAAGGAAAATTTCGAGTGTTGGAATATATACATTTTAAGACCAAACCGGGACCAGTTGCGAAAAATGCAACTTCAAGGCCTTCCGACTCTCGGCAACGGCTTCCGGTCGCGGGTTCAATTCCAGCCGGAAGGCCAAGTTGCATTTTTCGCAACTGGTCCAGGTTTGGTCTTAAAAATGTATGTATTCCAACACTCGAAATTTCCTTCACCATAAATCCTTTAAACATGTAGTTTGATCGAGTAAAGGAAATCTAAGGAATTTTTGAAAATTCTAAGGAAATCTAAAGAATTTTTGAGAAATTGAGAAATCTTTTGAAGATTCTTTCAGCAACAAGCAACGAATACACGGAAACGCTTGTATTTAATATTTTAATAAATAAAGAAAGAATGGTTGTGTCTTGAACTCATATCTTATAAACATTTTCGCACGATTTATATTACAGGGAGATTGAAGACGTATGAATTCAACCGGCACACGATCGAGAATCAGAAATATATTTTAATACCACAAACAACAAGAATGTATGCTTAAAGCTATTTCGTACTTACATGAGTGCTGAATAAACTTTTACTTTCAAAAAGCTTCTAAGAACCAACACAAATAAAACAATCGAAAATATTTTTTCAGGCCGCGTGGGTTGCTAGGCCAGCGGATCAATCGGTAGCGGACACCGTTTGATTCAGCGCTCGGCGTGGAAGGCACTACATAGAATCAACCTTTTTGAAAGTAAAAGTTTATGCAGCACTCATGTAAGTACGGAATAGCTTTAAGCATACATTCTTGTTGTTTGTGGTATTAAAATATATTTCTGATTCTCGATCGTGTGTTGAATTCATACGTCTTCAATCTCTCGGTAATATAAATCGTGCGAAAATATTTATAACATATGAGTTCAAGACATAACCATTCTTTATTTATTAAATACATGCGATAGGTTTCCGACTTTCTCATTTTGCTGACCACATATAAGCACGGACTCGTAGAGAAAATAATTGGTTCGGCCCGTCATATCGTTTACACTACAATTTTAGCCGAGCCGAACCAACAGTTTTGGCACGCGTACCAATTTTACCCGTGCTCGGACTACCTTTTTAGAAGGTCCGAGCACGGGTGAATTTTTGGTTCGGCATGGATAAAATTTGGTACGGCTATGTCGTTTACACTACAAAATGTATCCGGGCCGAACTATTTTTTTGGGATCGCGGACCATTTTCACGCGGGCCGTACCAAAAATATCACGTAGTGTAAACGGGGTTATAGATAAATATGTGATGTCTAAACAGTCTATCATTGACACTGCTGTTACTATTTTTATCGTCCAATGACAGGTCGGAGCAATTCCTGCATTTAGCCGCATGTGAAGTTTTCTTATCCGCCATCTTGATGGATGGAGTTGCGCATGCGTGCTGTCTAAATTACACGTACCAATTTCAGTTTGGTACGCGTACCAAATAATATTTTGACACGACAAAAAAAGTTCAGTGTAAACGTGTTCGCGAACCTTTTTTCTTTGGCACGCATACCATTTTCATCCGAGCCGTGCCATGTGAACGAAGACGATATCGATGACCTTGTTCTAATTGATGGCCACAATAATAATATTATAATACAAAGAAATACGCTCGGTTAGTCAAGGAAATTTCAAAGAAATTACATCACATTTCAAGGAAATTCAAGGAATTTTTAAGACAAAATCAAAGAAATTTGAACAGTGAGTTGTGGAAACACTGGCTGGCGACCAGTTACGGTCGATGCCACCATTTCACTGGGTCGAACTTAATTAAAACTGCCGAACTTAATGGTTTCAAACGCTTCAATTAGGTTCGGCACATGATCAGCTCGACGTTTGAAACGGGCCTAATGCGGGTTGACATGCGTAATGCAGGAATTACTCTGACCTGTCATTGGACGATAAAAATATTAACAACTGTGTCAATGGTGAATAATTAATTACTCTATCAAAACGACAACCGCTGTTTACATATTTATCTATATCTAAATAGACCAACGAATACACGGAAACCTATCGCTTGTATTTAATAAATAAAGAAAGAATGGTTATGTCTTAAACTCATATGTTATAAATATTTTCGCACGACTTATATTACCGGGAGATTGAAGACGTATGAATTCAACACACGATCGAGAATCAGAAATATATTTTAATGCCACAAACAACAAGAATATATATGCTACTTACATGAGTGCTGAATAAACTTTTACTTTCAAAAGGTTTGAAGAACACTAAACACTAACCTTAAAACACTAAACACTAACCTTAAAACTAACCCTGCTTTAGAACGGAATAGCTTTAAGCATACATTCTTGTTGTTTGCATGTGGCATTAAAATATATTTCTGATTATCGATCGTGTGTTGAATTCATACGTCTTCAATCTCCCGGTAATATAAATCGTGCGAAAATATTTATAACATGAGTTCAACTGTTCAAGACATAACCATTATTTCTTTATTTATTAAATACAATCGATAGGTTTCCGTGTATTAATTTTCCGTGTATTAACCGCCATTGTTGGTGTATGAAAATCAGTGATGAAAAGGCGGTTTGCGTGCATGGCATGAAATTTTCATACGCGTGTGCGATCATATCGTGTTTCAGAAGGACAGGATGTGACGCGTTAACGCCAGTGAAATGGTGGCATCGACCGTAACTGGTGGCAACGACCGTTTACGAAACGGAAAATTGCGCCGGCATACTCTAGCGTACTCTAGTCGAGATTATTAAAGTGCCTATCCGGGGTTTGGGTATTTTACACAGTTGTGATCTTTGGAATCTCTTGAGAAGAATTGTAAAATATCTTGTCGTGCGAAAATTTCATCTTCATACCTTTTACTCCTGCTAAAGTGATTTACTATTCACAGGAAATGACGTCAAAGCAGGGACACGCAAAAACATTGCACACTGATTTAGCAGTGAAATACAATGAAAGTTTGGGAATTGAGCGAATTTTGTCCAAACATGCATGATGTGTTTAAAGTTCAGATCCAAACTTTCTTTGTATTTCACTGTTGAATCAATGTGCAATGACTTCGCGTGTCGCTGCTTTGACGTCATTTCCTGTATATAATTTCTTCTAAACATTTTAGTTTCAGAAAAATTAACGGGAGCGACCCACTGACGGAGCGACCGGCATTCACCCGTAATCAAAACAAAAATGGCGGCCTTGAATTTACCAAAAATACGATAAACAACCACATTTCTCTCAAACTAAAAAGATTTGAAGACAACTAATACCCATTATTAGGCAACAAAGGACTTTCATTTAAACAACATTTATTTTGGTGGTGGAGTGTCCTTTTAACTACAAGGGAGGTCTTTTGCGATAGAACCTTGCTTATGCCTCGTTATTGTTAGAAATTTGAATAAATGAAGTTTTGATGGAAAGCTAAGAGCAGATTAATAAACGACCTTTATTACATGCAAACTTCCCAATTAACTAGGCAAAGTATTAGCTCAACAAGATGGTTGATACCTAGTGCGGTTGTTTAGTACAAGAATAATTTTGTTTACTTGGAGTCCAAAATTTTAAATTATGATTATTGTTTCATTACGCTTCAAGCAGTTTATGTTAATGTCATGCATAGACATGAGCCACTTAATTAAGGCCAGCTGTTTTCAAATTTCACAAGCAACACAATAAACAAAGAATATGCCGCTAACTTTGTGCGGTGAGATATGTTGTGTGATGCAAAACCTATAAAAGTGTTTCGAAAAGAGCTAGAAGAACAAGATATTCAGTAAAGTTATGGATGAATTTATGATGGAAAAATGTCTGGTTGGAGTAATCTACTTGTGTATTCTCTACGAAATAGTTGATCTTATTCAACAAAAGATTTTATCCAAACCTCCCACGGAGAACGGAACTTTGAAGGAGCGCAATTCATCCAAGAACCATCAAGTGTACATTGAGAATAAGCTACCTGCCAGTTCTGCAAAGCGGTTTCCATCCAGACATTTTCTTCAAATGCGGATTAATCGAGACTGAGGGAGGAGAACAAGAAATTATTTATTGTTTTACATGCTTCGTTTAATTTCCTCACTATAGGTTTAGGTTTTACTTAGAAGTGGAAAAAACTGTTTCACTTTAATTTCGTTTTCACTGATACACAAACTATTACACCAACTTTTTAGAGTATTCATTTTGTATTTCTACACTGCCTATACGCAGCACAATACTTTAAAATCACTCATTTGTCTTTTATTCAGATGCTTATATATGTAAACATAGACATTAGTCCATTTAAGAGCACACTAGGTTAACATTATTGACGGCGTCTCCCGTTTTAAATTATACTTGTTTGTGAATCCTTCTTATACAGAACTCAATTCGGTCAGTGGACATTTGAACAGAAGAATAGGAGATGTAACGTTTGAAATGAAGGCCTTCAATGCATTGTGTCTGACGAAGGACCCGGATTAAGGGTATGTTGCGCCTGGAGCTGGCGGAGACATTAGGGCCTATAGATCGTTTTCGATCGCTATAATATATATAAAGCTCATGTCTTTATGTTTCACAGATCAGTGTTGTAAACCTCTATTGAAAATTGCAATCGATACAAGACGTTTATGAAAGTACGCTTACTCGCTAAAACCTTATTTTTTTAAGTCTGGTGACATTAAAAGGGCCTATTTTTCTTCAAGGCCTGGAGATGCCGTCCGGTATCCATCCCTAGCCTCCTTCACAGACGTTCTTTGTGTCGCTCGTGCGAAGGAGGCTAACCGTCCCCGCCTTAATCCGGCTAAAATGTTTAACAAGTTAAATTTTTTGCTTTCAAATGATGTGTATAAGTGTTCAATATATTGCATTATTAGGCAGGGCCGTACTCAGAAAATTTTACAGCGGGGTGTAAGCTCACTTCAACCGACTGACACACGAGCTTGTACCGACTACATCCTATCGATTGAAGCTTGTCAAAAAAGTGGCGGATCTAGGGTTGTTCGAAAGAGGGGCGCACATGAAGAATCAGCACGTTTCTTCGCGGCATGCCCCTCCCCAGGAACATTTTTAATTTTGCAAAGCCCAGAAGTGCTTTTCAGGCGATTGATGATAAGAATTTTTGCGAAATTAGGGCACCACGGCATCAAGATTATGAAACACTTTAATATAAACTCAGAAGTAGTACAGAACCAATATATACACTTTAGGCATTTGAAAACGTCCATCGTTTTATCTTGTAACCCATGTTAAAATATCTATGAGTGCATGCAAACTGGCTTTTGCAATGAAAATTGGATAAGCTACCAAAACAAATAGGTCATATAATATTGCATTTATGATTTATCACTTCGACTTCTTCGTCGTAAAAAAACAGAAAACACTTGTTTGCGGAATTTTAAACGGAGGGGGTGGCGCCGCGTGCGTGGATCCGCCACTGCAAAATATTGTCTTTCCTTTGGGTGCCTACTAAAATGACCCTGGTCAGGTGGTGAAATGGTGAATTAGTCCTACGTTAAATATAAACAAAACATTTAATATCAACATTAGATTTGTGAGTCTTAAATTTGGTAGTTTTAAATTAATTTAAACTGATAAGTGCTAATTCTAATGCTAATTGTACCTTATCCGTGTTAAATCGAACACGTCTAAAATATAATTTCTGCAGACTAAAATATAACTTCTGCCGACTAAAATATAACTTCTGCCGACTGAAACTCGTATAAAGATTTTTGGGGGGTGTCTAGTCTCAGTCTATCTTTTATACGACTATATTTACTCACTTAATGTTCCTGCTTGGTTTCTTTCTTCGTACAGACTGTAAGTAAAAGTGTAAAACAGAATGTTGTATATTTTATAATTTATAACTGCATTACAATGTAGTATATATCATCATGGTGATGCATTGCGAGCTTATGTTATTGTTTTCAACACATACGATGCAGGTATGGATATTCAATTATAGGTTATGTCTTCTTATATGAAAAGGAGAATATGACTAATTTTTACCAAAGATTTCTCAGATAGGGCTAACTACGCCTGCATCCCCCTCTCCAGCATCCCTGGGTAACATTCTTTGGATTATGACTGTATTTTAGACAGTAATACTCTCTTCAGCTAAATTATGCCTAATAACAATTTATGTTAGCATGAATTTAGTACTATATAATAGGTAAGACCTTTAAGTGTCCTCTTGCCAATTTTAGCATCTTCACAACTAATTTCCAATACATTTTCAAAGGATCATGGATTCATGATACAAGGTCATTGTATTAGGCCAAGTAAAAAAATGAAGTAGTTTATCGTCCCCGCCCGCATCCTTTTTTCCGGCCGCATCAAATTTATTTTTATTTTTTATTTTATTTGCATCGAAAATCTGTGTTGTTTTGGGGGCCTATTGCACAACCTTTCGGCCATTTTGGTGCGTTTCGGTATCTTCCGTTACCTTTCGGCAACTTTCGGGACTTTTCGGTTCATATCTGGTTTTACATGCCACAATTTGTTTTGGCGCAATCTTGTATCGAAACAGTTGCAGACAAATCCATTCACCCCCCACACACACACACACACACACACACACACACACACCCCACCCTCCCCTGTAGCTCCGGGCCTCATTATTGGCAAAGCTTCTTATTGGTGGAAACAAATATTGAACAAATAATTTTGCGTGAAAAGTTTGAAAGGTCCTTCGTCCTTGAGAAATTGGGTCGAAATTTGCGGAGAATATGATGTTTAGGCGTTTGTTTCGGTGTACAATGAAGAAATGAAGGTTTTTCCTTGGAACTCTCAAGAGAAAATAAATAAACATAAGATAAAAATCATCAATTCCCCTGGGGGTCTTTAATCCGCGGTTACCGAACCGGCGGGAAAGATTTTCCGTCATTACAAATTTGGCGCCAAATTTGTGTGTTGCTCGTCATATAATATATTATATTAATATTTATAGTTAAACTCATTCTAGCGATGCTAGGCCAGTCAAAGATCTCTAGTTTTTTCACGTCGCAGCCGATGAAGAGAAGTGTTGAAAATAGCAGCACTTCTCCGCCGGCGAAGGCACTGAAAACTGACAAAATGTCATTGAGTCCAGAACAGAAACAAGCCATTGAAGGGAAACGCATAGCTGCGGTGGGGAAATTAGCGAATAAAGTCGGTCCAAATGGTATGGGTCAGAGCTGGAAGAAATCTCTTGTAGCCGAGTTTAATAAAGCATATTTCAAGAAGGTATTAGATCATTTACGTAATTCAAACCTTTCAAAATCGTTTTGAATTTTGTGGCAATAATGTCCCCACCGTTTATATACTATAGTAAAATGTCAATTTGTAATTTAGCTTATGCAGTTTGTCCAGTGTGAAAGACAATCACACACAATTTATCCCGAAGGTAATCATTTATTTACTTTTATGCCCACCAATATCTTAATGTGGGTAAATTAATATACCAAAACAAATAATGTATTATAAATTGCTGTACATTCTTATATTTTTAGAAAGTGATGTGTACTCCTGGACAAAACATTGTGATATCAATGAAGTGTGTATTCTCCAAAATGGTTTCCAAACATTTTTAGTCCTAGTTCGGAGAGTTGTTTTAAATCTTAGTGACTGATAATTGCATTTACAATTATATTATTTATTTTTAAGATAAAAGTTGTCATTATTGGTCAAGATCCTTATCACCAACCACGACAAGCACATGGTCAGTGTTCTGAGGAAAGCTACAAATTGAGGCCATTTTAGCTGGGCTGCAGAAATGAAATGCTTGCCTGACCAGGGTCTAATGAATGTGCATGTATACTCTGCTATGCATATTGGACATCTGACAATAATCATGTTTATTGATCTTTTCAGGGCTGTGTTTTAGTGTGCCAGTTGGAGTTCCACAACCACCCAGGTATGTTGAACATTCATTTATAAACAATTACTGGATGAGGTTTTTGTGATATCTGGAATAATCAAGGTCAAGGTAAGTGTTATCACTGAGCCGAAGCCGAAGGCTAATAACACTTACCGAGACCTTGATTATCCAGATATCACAAAAACCGAAATCCAATAATTGTTTTATTTATATTCGGTTTTCAGAGTCTTTGTCTTCCAGTAATTTTTCGATTTCTTCTACAGTCAAAGACAGAAATCAAGCAGTCATGTTGTTTTTGCTTGTGTGGATCAGCTATCGCTCGTTAGGAAATCTCGCATCGAGTGTGCAACATATACAGATTAGTGAATAATCTGCTAGCAGATTATATTCACTAATCTGTAGGTTGCGCTGATTCCTATAATTAACTTTATGCGCTATGAGAAGACAGGAAGTGACTACAATGTATAATAATAACAATTGTCACATTTCTTTGTAAATCAGTACATGTACTGTATCACAAAATGTACAGGTTATTTGTTCTGTTTTTTGTTTAGCTTGGTTAATATTTTTAAAGAATTAGTCAATGATATTGAAGGTTTTTCAACTCCAACACATGGTAATCTAACTGGATGGGCAAAACAAGGTGAGCTGAGCACCAGGGTACTTGAAAATTTGAGTGACGTTGGTTGTTTGGCTGACGTTTCATATAAGTATCCCAAATTCAAAACATATAGTCCTAACCCAAAACTTTACCCTATAGTCCTTACCCTAAACCTAATACTACAACAACAGATGTTTTACGGCCGTTTTCCCCGCTTACGCAGGGGTTGGCCGGTGGTTCCCCACGACAGTTTCCTAAACTTTCCACGATCATGTGCATCTTCCCTCTTCAGCCCACTCTCTCTCATATCCCTCTCCACTACCTGGCTCCATGTCATATCCTTGGCCTTCCTCTTCCTCTTGCACCATCATCCTCAAGCGACATACACCTCTTCACCCAGTCACCATCGTCTTTCCGCAGCACATGTCCCAGCCACCTTAAAGTTAATCACCCATTTCAATACTAACCGTAACTCTTGCTAAATTAACCTAATGCTTTATTTTAGAAATAACAGTGGATTTTAATTTCAAATTTTACTACCGATGACTAATTTATGTGTCATTTTGGGATTTATATGAAACTTTATCCGGTTGTTTGGTTGTATGTAATTTTCTGGCAATATTTTCTGGACACAGATGTCTAATTTTTGAAACTATAAAAGCCTGCTATGACAAATATTAATGAAACCTCTGTGTTGTGTCATTTATATAGGTGTCCTGCTACTGAATGCCTGTTTGACTGTCCGTGCAAGTCAAGCAAATTCACACAAAGATAAGGTTTGTTTTGCATTCTGACTTTAAATTAAAAAACTACAGTTGCTTCACCTCAAATATTCACAAAATTACAAATAAAAATACAACATGTGAATAACATGAAAATTTGAAATAAGCAAAGTCACACATGGCTCTGACATTATTATTGGTGATGACAAGATGTTGAAGATATATTATCTTTTCTTTATTACAATCAGGGTTGGGAGCAGTTTACAGATGCAGTCATTAGATGGATAAACCAGAACCGGAAAAATGTTGTATTTCTTTTATGGGGTTCTTATGCACAGAAAAAAGGATCTTTTATTGACAAGGTAAAAGTTGCACAACTTCTATAAATTGCTAATTTACTCAACAGCTTTCAATTCAGTAATTTTCCATATAATGAGTTTAGTTATACCAAACCTGGAGCTGCCAAGACTAAATTTTCATGAAAAATTATTTGGTGTAAGAGTAAAATCATAAAAGGCTGATTTCAAGTTAAGAATAAACAAGTGTGTGAAGACAAATTTATTGTTTCTTAGACAAAACACTGTGTACTGAAGTCTGTCCATCCTTCTCCATTATCGGCCTACCGAGGATTCCTTGGCTGTGGGCATTTCTCAAAGACTAATGAATATCTAAAGAAAACAAAACAAAAGCCAATCAAATGGGATGATCTTTAAGTGAGGCATAAAGAACCAACTACAGTATAGACAAGAACATGAAATGTAAGAATAATTAAAGGTGCTCTGGCTATTTTATTTGTTGTAGTTTTTTTTAAGATTTTTCATAGCCAAATTGCATTCAGGCAGTTTTAGCTTAATGTAAATAAATTATCTTAATTCAAAAAGTAATTCTGAAGATAATTTTGATGTTACCGGTAGATATAATATCAATGATAGTAAATATTTGCTATTTATGTATATAATTATATAGCTTAAAGGTGCCGTCCAGTCCGTTCTGCGCATGTCCACATTTCTGTTTACATCGTTTGTTTACATTGCATTATATAAATGTCATTGAACATGAAGTATTGCGGATTTTATTTCCACGCTTGAGCTTTTCTGCCTAAAAAGCGTGTTATAAAAAGCTGTTCTGTTCCTAAACGTGGATAATATATCAAACTACCCTCGCACTTTTGCCACCTTTGACGAATACTCGCTTTCAAACTTTCGCAAATCTATTCCGTTAAAGTTTGTTGAAATATGGGGTCCCCAACGTTTGAAATATCACACATGCGCAGAATGGACTGGACAGCACCTTTAAGCAAAAAATATACAGTAGTAGTTTATTAGGTTAGCTGTCTATACAATTGTTATTTGTAAAATATCAATTTTTGTTTAATCTTAGGTTTTTTGTTCAATACAATATGTTAATTATAAACAATAACTTTCCATATGGCCTGTGCACCTGGCCCACTTATCAAAATTTGTAAAAATAAGAAAAAAATTGGCAAACCCTTAATTTATATATTAAAATTAATATTTGGCATTTATACTCGGTGAATCAGAGTTTGCGTGATGGGGCCCACAGATGCAAAATTTAAAATTGTTTTACATATTCAGACCTTTAGAAATGTATTGTTTTCAAAATATGCAGATGTTTATAAATTAGCATAGCATGACCAGTTGCTATGGCCAGCTTCGCCACTGCCCAGTCGTCTTTCTATCATCTAAGATCTTGCCTGCATAAATTAATAGGGGGATTTGCAGGTGTAATGGGAAATATGAGGTCGGGAAATTTCGACGGTGTATTATGGGAATGATCAAACAAGGAACCGTGTGCAAACCTCAAATTTCCAGAGACGACTGGGTACGAGTCAGCACCTGTAGTGCCGCCACTGCCAGGTCCAGTGTTGCATCTCGAAAGTTAATTTACCATAACTTACGAGGCAGAGCTGAGTTGACTATCGCACAGAAAATGAGGGCGAGTTGTCTAATTGTTTTTGTATAAATTTACAAGTTTCGAATACACAACATTATTTTTATTTCACATTTTTCGAAAAAAACACGTGACTTTTGTTCCAAATAGTAACTCCTATAACTCCTAACTCGCTATTGTAGGCAATAGCCAATGAAAATTGAGAATTTGTTATAGGAGATATCGAGTAGCGGCAAGTGATGCGTAAGGGCAAGTTTTCCATATGGACTTATAGTACGTATTCCATATAAGGTCACAACGGACGGGACTGGGAAGAGCAAATACGTTGCCCTAACGAGCATATATGTTGCCCTAACGAGCAAATACATTGCCCTCGTACCAGCCCACTGGATGCGGATACGTAACACGTTACGATATGTTCGATTATCCGCTCTTTCTAAGAAAATTACGTTCGCTCGCCGGATAAGCTGTACGCATATTGTAAACAGATAATTTACCTGTGTTTTAATATATATTGTAGCTTTGGGAGTTAATTATTTCTCAAGAAAACGTTCGTCGAAGACAGCCGAAGTTCGTTTACAAGATGGTATCCCCGTAATACGAAAATTATATTTTTGGGCATGTTCGATTATACCCGCTTTCAAAGAGAACTAAGTTAGCTACCAGGAAAAGCTGTATCTATGTTGTAAATAGATCATTTAACTTTAAAAGAATATATTCTATAGCTTTGTGGGAGGGTTAGGACCTTTGTTGTTTTGGGTAACTTACAATCTAATTAACTAGGAGGCTGGTACGAGGGCAATGTATTTGCTCGTCAGGGCAACGTATATGCTCGATGGTTAGGGCAACGTATTTGCTCTTCCCAGTCCCGTCCGTTATGACCTTATATGGAATACGTACTATAAGTACCTATCAAGTTTTCGCCAAAAAGACAATGCGTTCGCAAAAGTCTCGTTTTTCGAAATAATTTTGAAGAAATTTTTTACTAATTAAACAATTAAAAACAATTCGCTCTCAATTTACTGTATAAATATTTGGGTTGCTATGCAATTAAGCTTTCACGTCAACTTCCGGTAAAATTTTGAAGAAATAACAAACAAGGTTGTTTTTACTAATTAAACAATTAAAAACAATTCGCTCTCAATTTACTGTATAAATATTTGGGTTGCTATGCAATTAAGCTTTCACGACAACTTCCGAAAAATTTTGAAGGCATTGGACTGAAAGAACGTATTAAAGAACGGTAAGCGAAATATTTTTCAACCTATAAATTGAATATCAACTATCAACTCTTACAAATTTACACTAATACAAGACAATGGATATTCTGAATATGTTGAGCATTTTTAATCAACATTTCGACAATATATAAATAGAGACCGGCAAATATATTGGCAGACACCGGCAGCTGGCCATTTAGTTCAAAACGTTGAAATAAGTTTTAAATGTTACTTCATTCGAAGTGATTGTTTTGTATTTTAAAATAATTACTCAGCGGTATTAAACCGTAAATTTATACTAGTCTTTTAAATAGAGTACGAAGTTTTTTTATATAGCATATTATGTAACTACTGTATATTAATAACTGTATTAAAACCTCAGTGTTTCCAAACAGTCAATATGTATATTTTAAAACATTTAAAATGTATTGTTTGATGGTCGTGGTGATGATGTGGTGGGAGTGATGCTTCTTTCTTAAACCTTATTTCTCTTACAGAATGGCAACGTCTGCCCTGACTTATAAAACTGTACCAGGCTCTATTGGTTGGATTGCCTTTGGAGATAAGACATTTGAGTTTGCACATAATCCACTTGAGTTCATAAAGAAACAGACTAGAGAACATGGTTCTCCTGTATTTAAAGTCAGGATACTTAATAAACCAACAATCTTTCTTACGTCAAATAATGCAGTAAAGGAACTTATACAAGGTTAATGTCTATATAGTGATATATATATATATATATATCTCCATTTTCAGTGACCCGTCCTTCGTCAGAGATTCAGATACTTTACATTGCACGCTCTGATGAAGGAAAATGCTCAAAAAGGGGGGCAGGGGGCTACAGATCTCCCCCTGTCGTGGAAAAATTAACAATTTGTTGCGGAATGAACGGGAATTGGTGGTTTTTTACTTGATTCTTGTTCAGATATATTTTGATATTTCTCATAAAAAACAGCATGATATTTTTGACCTTCAAATTATAAATTTTTTTAAGTGGGCGTGGCAGCAACCTTCTAGCTAGCCCCCCGTCGGGGACTTCAGCCCCTGTGTCGAGGAATTCCTGGTGCCACCTATACACCACTAAATGAAACTTTTCAAGTTAATGAAATTTAAGCTTTATCAAACGCATGATTGTCATTGTTCACAACTATAGCTTCATATACCACATGATTAGCTGATCTTGCAGTTGCAACACAATTAACCATGTTGTGAATTTGGGACTTGTATCTGACTACACCATGTGTGTCTTACTTTTCAGACCCCAACCAATGTTTTGACATGGGCTACAAAGATTTTGGTTACATGCATTCACTATTTGGAGATCTGTTGCTATTCTTTGACGATGTAGACAATGTAATACGACTAAGACGACTCATTCATTCCATGTTTGCTCCTGAGATGGTGGGCAAGTTCCTTGATACTGTCCACAGAACTTGTGATCTTAGGCTGCCAAGTCTTGTTCAAAATGAGCCTATTGCTATTTATGACCGGTTCAAGCATCTTACAACTGAAATATGTCTGTCTTTGTTCATGGGAATGGATTTCAAAAGTTCAGAGGAAGAAGCAAAGAAGATGGTTGCTTTGACTGTTACACACTGGCATGGTAAATGCATATTCACTTAATAACCCCTCTGCTAAAAGCTGTTATCAATGAATGTTAGGCAGTGGCATAGCTAGAGGGGGGCAGGGGGTGCTCACTCCCCAAACGACTTTTCAGGGACGTTTGTAGGAAAATCCTTGTTATCTGTTGGAAAATTTGGGTGGTTGGGACTTGGGAAAGTTGTTGATTGTAACAGGATTAACGTTAACCTGTTATAAATCATACTTAATAGTTTTGCCATGTTGAGATATAGAGCATATGATACATAAAGATAGCATTAAAATTGTCAGATGATCTTGTGACTTGAATCTTGTGAATCAAGTTTAGAGCAACAGAGCATTTAATGCTAATTTTACTCTGACGACCTAATCTTCGAGTGAAATGGTGCTGAGTACAAGAATGTGCATTGGCTCTTCTCAATGCCTGGGAGTTTGGAGAAGGCGAAGCTGTTCCAAGGGATTAGATTCGTCATTATAACATAATATATTACTGTGTTTAGATATTATGGCAGGGTAACCACAACAGCAAAATGCCAATTACTGTGCCCAAAAATTAAAAATAATAAAATGATTTGAAATGCTAACTACAAAACCTACAATAACAACAGAAATATACCAACTAAATATACTAATAACTGCAAGAAGTGGGATATGCATAAGGCTGCGAGAGCAGTTTTGTTTTGAATGTTCGAGGATTTTCATAGTTAAAAGTAGTTTTCAAAGATGTGAAATAGTATTTGAGCATAACGGATTTAAATGAGGCAATTAAGGCTGTCCATAGTCAAGTTAAGTTCATCTGCTATAGTGTTCCATATCTGGGTTGATCTTATAAAGTAGGATTTCTGGTATGTTGTTTTTACATTTTACAACATTAACGTACGTTACTTGATGACCGTTAGGGGAAGCTGAAGATCTTTTATTATTTTTAATGAAGCATAACTTGACAACTCAATTTGAGAACATTGTATTCATAACGCTTTTGAAACTCTGCCTCACCTTACTTGTTTCATCAGCACACAATGAAAGAGTGTTAAGCTGCTTGTAGTGTGTTAAGAGTAAGACATACTTGAGAAGCACAATGACGATATCCGAAAAACGACTCTCAAACCTTGCATGCATCTCAATAAATCGAGAACTTAATCGCAGTATAAATTTATAAGAGCCCATAATAATATGGAAACAAGTCAAGTTTTAGAACATATTAATACATTTACGTATATTTATTCATTTACGCTCTTATCTTTATACTGTGATTACGCTTTCCGCCCGGAAAATCTATAGCCAAAATCAAGAACCATTTTTCAATTTGAAAACCAGAAGAATATTTCAATGACTTACGTAGACAAATTGTATCTCTTGTATTCTATAGTCGTATGTACACACAATCATGTAGAATTGTATCAATTCTTGAATTGAACAATTGAACAAAATAATTGAACAATTTTTGGATTGGGGGGGCTAGCGAACGCCGAAGGCGTGTGCCTTCTAGGGGGGTCTGGGGGTATGTTCCCCCGAGAAATTTTGAAATCTGAAGTCTGTCAGAGGCCTCGAAATGCAATCAAATTTACTAGTTGCAGTTTAAAACGTTCTTACAAAAACAGTAGAAAAGCCCAGCAAACATCTCTAAAACAAGCCATTTTGAAAGGAATAAAATGTGTTTACTTACATTTCCTTAAATAGATTTTATTCCTTTTAAATGTCTTGTTTAAGCGTCATTTGCTGGTCTTTATTATTGTTTATTTTAAAAATGCATTTTCCAAACTTATCTATCGCTATTTTTCTTACAAACGCTTTCAAGGAAAGTGCGAGACTACTAATGCATAGGAGGAAACCAATAAATGCAAACAAACACCAGCGTACTAAGGCAAATCGCAAGCAAACAACAGGAATTTTTATATATAAAAATCACATGTTTGGAAAATTATTGGGGGGGGGGGGGCTAAAGCCCCCCAGCCTCCGTGGTCCTTGTCATTAATTCTTAGTTTGTTTATCTCCCGTGCATTTGATTGGCTACTTTCTACTTGTGACACCATTTTGTTTGGCATATATATATACAAGCTCTATTTATTTTATTTCATCTTGTCTTTTACTCTGATGAAGGGCTCCGCTCGAAACGTCAGTATTTCGTCACTAAAAATCTTGGCAGTTTACCACCTTTTCACTTTGCTATATGATATATATATATATATATATAGCAAAGTGAAAAGGTGGTAAACTGCCAAGAATTTAGTGACGAGATACTGACGTTTCGAGCGGAGCCCTTCATCAGAGTAAGATATATATATATATATATATATATATATAAAATTAAGAAATAAAAAACGTGTCGCGTATGATTATCGAGTTATAATGGCACGAGAGATGCGTGTAAAACACGAGGCGATAGCCAAGTGTTTTACTAGCTTCTCGAGTGCCGTTATAACTCGATAATCACACAAGACAAAGTTTTTTATTTCTTTTATAAAATAACACCATTAAATTAACAATAAAGCCATGAAAAATGTAGATTTACCTGTTATAAGAGACGTTGCTAGCACACAGCAACGCACGTTGCTAGGAAGCCTTTGATGAAAACACGTTGGCGAAAATGCACTCAACGTTGCAGTTAAAACATTCTGTTGTGTTAGTACCTTGATTAACTTTGTATCCAGGTGTTCTTTGACTTTTTTGTGATTAAAACTACTTAAAATCCGTCAAAAACGACAAAATCTACGCGAGGAACACACGTCAGCTTATGCTTTATTGAGTTCTAATGCACGGTTTTTGAGCTCAGTAAGTAGTAACCAATCAGATAGCGTGTACTCGCTCATTTACTTCCGGTTATTTTATAAATAGGTAGAAAAGTATGACTAATTTCTTAATGAATGTAAATGAAACATGTTTATGGCAATGCCTCTATTTGACAACCCATATGCCTCCCCCCACTAAAAAGTCCTAGCTTTGCCACTGGTGTTAGGTGTAAATTGCACTGAAAAGGAATAAATAACAATGAGTTACTGGTAATGATAATAATAATGGATATAAATAATAATGAGTTATTTTTATCTTATCCCAGGTTTGATCTCTGTTCCTATTCATCTAAAAATTGGTGGCTATGCATCTGGTTACAGTTTAGCTGATGATGCCAAAGTATGTGTATATTGCCTCTCCCTGTGGGAAGAGAGAGACGGGGGAAAGAAAGAGAGTGGCTAGGGGTGAAGAATTGAGGAGAGGGGAGACAGACAGACAGACAGACAGACAGACAGACAGACAGTGACGTGGAGTCGACCCAATCTGCATTCCATATACCATACTTTATGCCTAAGATCTCCGGGGTGGACTTGTGAAATGATATCTCCGGTGTGGAGCTTACATGGAATTCACCCTGGGCCAAGAGCCAGATGTATATACAGTACTCCATGAGTCTCATTTTCTCACCTGCATACTTCTTCACATTCTCTGTCTGTTCTTCCCCTACTGTAGCAAAAACATTTTATATGGCTTAATGGCTACTGTTACGAGGCCCTCGCATCCTCGCGCTTTTTCCGCCTCGCATCCTCGCGTGCCCCCGTTATCCCCAACGAGCGAAGAAGAACCACTGGCACCCAGGGTATGAATTGGATTTGTCAAAATTGACAAATTGAATTAATTTCCAGCAAATGTTATAAATTTTATCTTCATATATACACATTGCTGCCCTTGAATAATAATATTTTTTACTGTATTTTAATTTAGAATAATTTGTTGGGAGTTATAAAGAATCGTTTGGCAATGAACAATGATTGGTGAGTTGGTGAAAATCTCTCCACTCCACCAACCCTATTTCATTTAGTCTTTCCTTAAATACCGATGTTTCATGTGACATTAGCTGTTGTTATTAATATGCATTAGGAAGATGATGTTAGACTTGAATATACTGATTTGAGGGTGACTAAATGGATGTGTAATGCAACACTGAGCAACAGGAAGATGTCAGAAGAGAGCATGTTGTTTGGGACTGGTTAACATCAGGGATGTTATTTGTAGGAGTATGCTGCAGGGTCAGTATCTGGAAGAAGGAGGATAAAGGGAGACATCGGGGTAGGTTGTGCAAACAGATTTGAGGAAGAAGGGGTTGCTGCGTGGAAAGTTGCTATCATGTAACAAGGTCCGAATTAGCGATTTGCGAAGCGATTTTTGAAAATTTCGAAAATCTGCGACCTGATTTTTCTGAGAATTGCGAAGCTGATTTTAAGTAACCAAGTTCACCGTGGACGCGACGCAAGTGATATAAACGTCAATTATAAGACTTAATGATGTTATATTACGTTGTAAGACGTTACGCTACGTTGTATAAGACGTTACATTACGTTTTAATGCGTTACGCTAATTTGTAAAACGTTACGCTAAGTTTCAAGACGCTACGCAACGTTGTACAACGCTACGTAAAGTTGTAAGACGCTAAGTACGCAACGTTGTAAGACGCTGGAAAGACGTTACGCTACATTAGAAGACGTTATGCTACGTTGTAAGACGTTACGCTACGTTGTAAGACGTTACGCTACCACGTTACGCTACGTTGTAAGACGTTACGCTACGTTGTAAGACGTTACGTTACGTTAGAAGACGTTACGCTACGTTGTAAGTCAGACGTTACGCTACGTTGTAAGACGTTACGCTACGTTGTAAGACGTTACACTACGTTGTAAGACGTTACACTACGTTGTAAGACGTTACGCTACCACGTTATACGCTACGTTGTAAGACGTTACTCTACGTTGTAAGACGTTACACTACCACGTTACGCTACGTTGTAAGACGTTACATTACCACGTTACGCTACGTTGTAAGACGTTACGCTACGTTGTAAGAACTACGTTGTAAGACGTTACACTACCACGTTACGCTACGTTGTAAGACGTTACACTACCACGTTACGCTACGTTGTAAGACGTTACGCTACGTTGTAAGACGTTACACTACGTTGTAAGAAGTTACACTACCACGTTACGCTACGTTGTAAGACGTTACACTACCACGTTACGCTACGTTGTAAGACGTTACGCTACCACGTTACGCTACGTTGTAATTGTAATTGTAAGACGTTACGCTACCACGTTACGCTACGTTAGAAGGCGTTACGCTACGTTGTAAGACGTTACACTACGTTGTAAGAAGTTACACTACGTTGTATAAGACGTTACACTACCACGTTACGCTACGTTGTAAGACGTTACACTACCACGTTACGCTACGTTGTAAGACGTTACGCTACGTTGTAAGACGTTACACTACGTTGTAAGAAGTTACACTACCACGTTACGCTACGTTGTAAGACGTTACGCTACCACGTTACGCTACGTTGTAAGACGTTACGCTACGTTGTAAGACGTTACACTACGTTGTAAGACGTTACACTACCACGTTACGCTACGTTGTAACACGTTACGCTACGTTGTAAGACGTTACACTACGTTGTAAGAAGTTACACTACCACGTTACGCTACGTTGTAAGACGTTACGCTACCACGTTACGCTACGTTGTAATTGTAAGACGTTACGCTACGTTGTAAGACGTTACACTACGTTGTAAGACGTTACACTACCACGTTACGCTACGTTGTAAGACGTTACGCTACGTTGTAAGACGTTACACTACGTTGTAAGAAGTTACACTACCACGTTACGCTACGTTGTAAGACGTTACGCTACGTACATTGTGACACTAAAGAAAAATACGAAGCTGTTTTGGAGCGCTAATTCGGAAGCGGTTTCCACACACGCGGTTATGTGTATATCGAACGCAAACCGAACCGCAAGCCTAACTTCCCTCAAACCGCAACTGCAGTGTTTGGTTATCAGGGCTAACCCATGCAAGCATGGAAAATGGCCGTTTAAAATTGAATAGTAATGATAAAATAAATGTCAATCAGAGATAGATTGGCAAATGAAACAATGCAAGCTTGGCAATTAAGAGCTATTGTAATAGTGCAGTTGGCAAATTAACATCACAATGCTAATGTTTACTTAGCAAGATGAAACATCCATTCCCTGTATTTTTTTAGCCTGTTGGATACAATGAACAAAGTTGGATTCAAAAATCTTGATGAACTTAGCAGGCACATGTTGCTTTTTGTCTCTGCATTAATACCCAAGGCATTATCATCTTTGTTAACCTCGTGCTGTTTGGAGTTATCAAAACCACACAACGTAAGTTGCACACACTTGAAGGTATCTAGCTTGAGAAGGTTGCAAACCACGGCAATCATCACTCACCACCATCAGGGGCGTCGCCAAGGGGGGACTGCGGTGGACAAGTCCCCCCACTTTTCTTCAAAACCAATTTTTAATTCTTCTAAATCCGGTGAGAAACACTTGGGAGGGGGATGGGTGTTAATACTTTGGGTTAGGCTTTCGGGCATGTTTGGGATTATAAAGTTCGTAATTTAGTTTTAGGGTTAGCAGTACCAGAAACAACCATTAAATTACGTGGAGCAATTCTGCTGGAAACCAAGCTATTCTGCCTGGTTGTCAAGGCATTTCACCAAGTTGTAGCGATGTCTGCGATGACGTCATCATTTTGTCGCCCACTTCTCCAAGTCTAGCCACTGACCATCGTCTTGTACTGTAATATAGTACATTATCTGTCTGAACATGTGCATAAGATGCAAACATTGTTTTGCTGCAAATAAATTGAAATATTCTTCATACACAAAGTGACTTGCAATTAAAAGAAATACATCAATTAAATAATAAAACTACTTACAGTCACCACCTTGGGCCAATGGAATTGAGGTTTCTGTTTACCGTCCACCGCCCTCATTGGCTTTTTCGTATTCTGTCGGAAGGACAGCCCAGTGCATCTTTTCCCAAGTATAAATTCTCCAACGAAATAACTTGCTTTGGTTGCAAAACTTTATTCCTGAATATATATGAACTGTTTACAATTGCAAAATGCAAACAAGAGAGAAAAGAGATACAAGTGGACGATTGCCACATGGCGCCGGTGCGCTTATTATTGTTGAATGTGACAAAAAGATATTTTGTAGGACCCCTCCCACGAAATTTTTGTTATCAACCTAAAAAATTGGTGACACGTGACCAGCCTGTGTATTTTCGCAACGTGGGAGCGCAGAAAATACCTGACCATGGGTACGAGGTCAGCCGTTGCTCGCGTTGTCAGCAATAAATTATTGGCGTTGTCATAGCAATATTGTCACCAGTAAGTTATTGGATTGTAACCAACCTCAAAACAACAAAGATCCTAACTCTAACCCCCGGCTACCGAGTTTTCAACATCCACTCCCCTATTTGAGGTCCTAAATTAGTGGACTAGTGAGAGAGACTATAAGCATGTGGGACTAGTAATTGACTGTTACACGCATGCGCTTACAATCCAATAACGTATTACAATCCAATAACTTATTGGTTATAATGCTATTACAACGCCAATAATTTATTGCTTACAACGGGTGACGAGGTTGGTTTTCATGTACGAAATCAATCTCGTGCCAGAGCCTGCGTTCCTTTTGGCCTGACTGAATAATTTGAAAATCGTTGTTCATATATTAAAGAGTGAGTGTCAGGGTAGTGCTTTGCGCGCTCGTTAGAACTATAATTTGCATGTGAACTCTAGATAGTTTATTTGGAAATGTTGAAATTGGAGTCCGATCCTGACTTCGGGGCGTTATGAAGTTAATGTTCAAGACAATTTGAGCAGTTGCGGTTCGCTTGTTTGTGAACCACTGCGGGCCGCGCGCAAAGCCGTTTCTGACGAACAAGCTGGCCCGGATGGCTTTAGTTCCTGAATCTTTGCAAATTCAAATGAACAAAACATCAGAAGAAACAAAATATATTTCTTTACTAGTCACTCATCAAACACTTCCATTCGCAAACTTATTCACGCTGTTTCAGCAGCATAACCCAAACGGGCGAAGCGCTCGTAGCAGCTTCTATGTATCGAAAAGATTACTATAGTAAGTGATCAATTTTACGAAAAATATCACAATAATTGATCACTCAGGTATATTTACTTCTTAGAAAATTTGAAAATGGATAATTTATAAGAAGGATTGATCAAATATCGACGGATTCGTTTATGAACTGAAATAGGCGTCCCATAAAATGGCCAAGCACTACCCTGACACTCACTCTTTAAGAGGTCGGCAAAGGGTGGACGATCTACTTGATAAGCACAATCTTCACTTTAATATTTTCGCTCTATGTAACTCACTGTAAAATGGGACGGCATTTTCTAAGGACCATATCTAAATTAACGTTCAATGAGTAAATTCTATAGTCTCTTGAAATTCCCATGCTACATCGAGAGATGGAGTACGTACGATAACCAATCAGAAGCGATGTTATATTAAATCTATGTCATATTAAATTTGATTTTACTTTTCAGGTGACGCGGCGTAGACGAGCTCTTGAGGACGACGAATATCTCGACAAAGTTCTTCTCGAGGTGAAACGACTTTGGCCACCGTTTCTTGGTGGACGTCGGATTGCGAAAGAGGTTTCAGAAAATTAATTTGTTGTATATGTCACACGCCGAGCCATAAGGCGCTAAACGTAGCGCACTTGACGCTACTGCTTCGCAATGGAGACAACACAGAGCCAGAATAGAGAACTAGACATAGACAACGTAGAGCCAGAATAGAGAACTAGACATAGACAACGTAGAGCCAGAATAGAGAACTAGACAATATAGACAACATAGAGCTAGAATAGAGAACTAGACATAGACAACGTAGAACCAGAATAGAGAAGTAGACATAGACAACGTAGAGCCAGAATAGAGAACTATAGACATAGACAACGTAGAGCCAGAATAGAGAACTAGACATAGACAACGTAGAGCCAGAATAGAGAACTAGACATAGACAACGTAGAGCCAGAATAGAGAACTAGACATAGACAACGTAGAGCCAGAATAGAGAACTAGACATAGACAACGTAGAGCCAGAATAGAGAACTAGACATAGACAACGTAGAGCCAGAATAAAGAACTAGACATAGACAACGTAGAGCCAGAATAAAGAACTAGACATAGACAACGTAGAGCCAGAATAGAGAACTAGACATAGACAACGTAGAGCTAGAATAGAGAACTAGACATAGACAACGTAGAGCCAGAATAGAGAACTAGACATAGACAACGTAGAGCTAGAATAGAGAACTAGACATAGACAACGTAGAGCCAGAATAGAGAACTAGACATAGACAACGTAGAGCCAGAATAGAGAACTAGACATAGACAACGTAGAGCTAGAATAGAGAACTAGACATAGACAACGTAGAGCCAGAATAGAGAACTAGACATAGACAACGTAGAGCCAGAATAGAGAACTAGACATAGACAACGTAGAGCCAGAATAGAGAACTAGACATAGACAACGTAGAGCCAGAATAGAGAACTAGACATAGACAACGTAGAGCTAGAATAGAGAACTAGACATAGACAACGTAGAGCCAGAATAGAGAACTAGACATAGACAACGTAGAGCCAGAATAGAGAACTAGACATAGACAACGTAGAGCCAGAATAGAGAACTAGACATAGACAACGTAGAGCCAGAATAGAGAACTAGACATAGACAACGTAGAGCCAGAATAGAGAACTAGACATAGACAACGTAGAGCCAGAATAGAGAACTAGACATAGACAACGTAGAGCCAGAATAGAGAACTAGACATAGACAACGTAGAGCCAGAATAGAGAACTAGACATAGACAACGTAGAGCCAGAATAGAGAACTAGACATAGACAACGTAGAGCCAGAATAGAGAACTAGACATAGACAACGTAGAGCTAGAATAGAGAACTAGACATAGACAACGTAGAGCCAGAATAAAGAACTAGACATAGACAACGTAGAGCCAGAATAGAGAACTAGACATAGACAACGTAGAGCCAGAATAAAGAACTAGACATAGACAACGTAGAGCCAGAATAGAGAACTAGACATAGACAACGTAGAGCCAGAATAGAGAACTAGACATAGACAACTTAGAGCCAGAATAGAGAACTAGACATAGACAACGTAGAGCTAGAATAGAGAACTAGACATAGACAACGTAGAGCTAGAATAGAGAACTAGACATAGACAACGTAGAGCCAGAATAGAGAACTAGACATAGACAACGTAGAGCCAGAATAGAGAACTAGACATAGACAACGTAGAACCAGAATAGAGAACTAGACATAGACAACGTAGAGCTAGAATAGAGAACTAGACATAGACAACGTAGAGCCAGAATAGAGAACTAGACATAGACAACGTAGAGCCAGAATAGAGAACTAGACATAGACAACGTAGAGCTAGAATAGAGAACTAGACATAGACAACGTAGAGCCAGAATAGAGAACTAGACATAGACAACGTAGAGCCAGAATAGAGAACTAGACATGGACAACGTAGAGCTAGAATAGAGAACTAGAATAGAGAACTATACATAGACAACGTAGAGCCAGAATAAAGAACTAGACATAGACAACGTAGAGCCAGAATAGAGAACTAGACATAGACAACGTAGAGCCAGAATAAAGAACTAGACATAGACAACGTAGAGCCAGAATAAAGAACTAGACATAGACAACGTAGAGCCAGAATAGAGAACTAGACATGGACAACGTAGAGCTAGAATAGAGAACTAGAATAGAGAACTATACATAGACAACGTAGAGCCAGAATAAAGAACTAGACATAGACAACGTAGAGCCAGAATATAGAGAACTAGACATAGACAACGTAGAGCCAGAATAGAGAACTAGACATAGACAACGTAGAGCCAGAATAGTGAACTAGACATAGACAACGTAGAGCCAGAATAGAGAACTAGACATAGACAACGTAGAGCCAGAATAGTGAACTAGACATAGACAACGTAGAGCCAGAATAGAGAAGTAGACATAGACAACGTAGAGCCAGAATAGAGAGCTAGACATAGACAACGTAGAGCCAGAATAGTGAACTAGACATAGACAACGTAGAGCCAGAACAGAGAACTAGACATAGACAACGTAGAGCCAGAATAGAGAACCAGACATAGACAACGTAGAGCTAGAATAGAGAACTAGACATACTAGACAACGTAGAGCTAGAATAGAGAACTAGACATAGACAACGTAGAGCCAGAATAGAGAACTAGACATGGACAACGTAGAGCCAGAATAGAGAACTAGACATAGACAACGTAGAGCCAGAATAGAGAACTAGACATGGACAACGTAGAGCTAGAATAGAGAACTAGAATAGAGAACTATACATAGACAACGTAGAGCCAGAATAGAGAACTAGACATAGACAACGTAGAGCCAGAATAGAGAACTAGACATAGACAACGTAGAGCTAGAATAGAGAACTAGACATAGACAACGTAGAGCCAGAATAGAGAACTAGACATAGACAACGTAGAGCTAGAATAGAGAACTAGACATAGACAACGTAGAGCCAGAATAGAGAACTAGACATAGACAACGTAGAGCTAGAATAGAGAACTAGACATAGACAACGTAGAGCCAGAATAGAGAACTAGACATAGACAACGTAGAGCCAGAATAGAGAACTAGACATAGTCAACGTAGAGCTAGAATAGAGAACTAGACATAGACAACGTAGAGCCAGAATAGAGAACTAGACATAGACAACGTAGAGCCAGAATAAAGAACTAGACATAGACAACGTAGAGCCAGAATAGAGAACTAGACATAGACAACGTAGAGCTAGAATAGAGAACTAGACATAGACAACGTAGAGCCAGAATAGAGAACTAGACATAGACAACGTAGAACCAGAATAGAGAACTAGACATAGACAACGTAGACCCAGAATAGAGAACTAGACATAGACAACGTAGAGCTAGAATAGAGAACTAGACATAGACAACGTAGAGCTAGAATAGAGAACTAGACATAGACAACGTAGAGCTAGAATAGAGAACTAGACATAGACAACGTAGACCCAGAATAGAGAACTAGACATAGACAACGTAGAGCTAGAATAGAGAACTAGACATAGACAACGTAGAGCTAGAATAGAGAACTATAGACATAGACAACGTAGAGCTAGAATAGAGAACTAGACATATGTAGACAACGTAGAGCCAGAATAGAGAACTAGACATAGACAACGTAGAACCAGAATAGAGAACTAGACATAGACAACGTAGACCCAGAATAGAGAACTAGACATAGACAACGTAGAGCTAGAATAGAGAACTAGACATAGACAACGTAGAACCAGAATAGAGAACTAGACATAGACAACGTAGAGCTAGAATAGAGAACTAGACATAGACAACGTAGACCCAGAATAGAGAACTAGACATAGACAACGTAGAGCTAGAATAGAGAACTAGACATAGACAACGTAGAGCTAGAATAGAGAACTAGACATAGACAACGTAGAGCTAGAATAGAGAACTAGACATATGTAGACAACGTAGAGCCAGAATAGAGAAGTAGACATAACGATCAGTTATATGTAATATATCATTATATCATACACGAAAAGGCGTTTATTATCTGATTTGAAAACACCGAGAAGTTTGTTGAAAAACGAGACGATTACCACATTTATAAACAACGTCTCGGTTATGATTTTCCTTTGTGTTTTCCTCATGAATTATTAATGAGTTTGAGAAATATATTTCAAAAACTCATTAATAATTCATAAAAAAACACAAAGGAAAATCATGACCGTATCGTGTGTCTATTATGATAAAGATTCGTTCTGATATACGTAAACTTTTCCTTCGATTTTCTCAGAGAGAATGGCTTGAATCACTGAAATAGTTGGTAAACATGGTTATCTCGATGCAGTCGTTTTTGAAGCCGTTCAAAACACTCGCAGCAGTGTTTTGTCGGGTCTAAAACACTCGGCAATCGCCTTGAACACTTTTATATAATTTATTAAATGTTTTGCATGATTGAATGCCCAACCTCGTACCCAGGGTCTTATCTCCACCACGCCCCCATAAGTATTTCTAGTACGTATTCCATATAAGGAAGTGGCATACGAGCAAATACAAGGCATTGAAGCGCAAATACAATGCATTGACGAGCAAATACATTGCCCTCGTACCAGCCCACTGGATGTGGGATTGTTAACACGTTACTGAGCGCCCCCGCGCGCTGCGGGGGGGGGGGTGTGTGGTGTAGGAAATATGGCCCTGGGTACGAGGTTGTTGAATGCCTTCCTGGAAGACTAATAATTCTTATTTTATTTTATTTTCCCCAGAACGTAGTCCTTGATGGTTTTTACATCCCCAAAGGTTACTCTGTGGCTTATTTAACACGGAATGCTAATATGGATCCCGTTGTGTTTAAAAATCCTGAGAAATTTCTCCCTGAACGATGGGAAGAAAGGTTAGGATAGATCAACTACAATAACCAGCTGTTGTGGTCTAGTGGTTACCACACATGTCTATGAGCTGAGAGACACAGGTTCAAATCCTGGGTCGGACCACCATTCAGGGTGCATATAACGTCTGTGGGGATTTAACATACTTGTAATCTATGGATTCTCCTGAGATAAATTGTAGTATATCTTGTCAGCTGAAAATTTCATCTTCATAGACTTTTTTGCTGTTAAAGTTGACGGAAGTGATGTCATAGCGGGCATCTGTCAGGACAGATGCCCGCGATGACGTCATTTCCGTCAACTTTAACAGCAAAATAATCTATGGAGATGAAATTTTCAGCTGACAAGATATTACAATTTATCTCAGGAGAATCCATAGATTACAAATATGTTAAATCCCCACAAACGTTATATGCACTTTAAAAATAATTGAGGAGAAAGTGCTGCCTTTGTAATAATAATACCAGCAAATGGTAATTGGACTTTCGGGTCTTCTTGGATAACAACCTTAAATCGTAAGCCCTCGGAACCCCTATCAATTGGATTTCTAGCCTGTTTTGGGGTGTTTTTTTTGGGTTTTTTAAACCATATTTGTTCATTACATTTACCCTAAGAGCTACAAGCTCATCGAGCCTGTTTGGGTATTCCGTTCACCTAAAAGGTGATAAATATAATAAACTAAAGAACACCCGTGAGGTAGGGGACTGGATAGAACGCCTACACGAAAGACCCATGTTTTTGGATTTCTACGGACGCCAGAAGACGCTAAATTTAATTCTGATTGGCTAACTCAACTCATTAGTATTCAGGGTTTCCTGTCACTCTGTCAGGAAATCAACATTTAAAAATGGCGACTTTAGAAAAACAGTGTTGGTACCGATTATTTTTTTCGAAAGCTTTAACCGATCTTCAGTTCGTTGCTGGTCGTAGCTTTAGATTAAAACAGGAAAAAAGTTGCAACGGGGAGCTGCTGGCAGGAAAAGATGTTTTGATGGTATTACCAACGGAATTTGGCAACAGTTTGATTATGGATTTAGTAGATTTACCAGACGTTCGTTTGATCAGTCGGCAGGGGAAGCAGCTATTATATATTGTGATTTCTACCTTGTCTTGTCTTCAGGTGTTTCAACAATGCTCTCTGGGCCTTCGAAGAATTACTTCGACGTTTCAGAATAAAGAGACTTACAGCTAGACGTATATAAGTGATGGTTTCTACGTTGTCTTGCCTATGAAATTTCTTGGCCAAATCCCATAAGGTGTTCGGTAGTCAGATGTCGCTTCATTTTATCAGGGCTATTAATGTTATCGGTTGGTGGAACATTGCCGTCTCCTTCTTTCGCATGTGTTAATACTGATTTAATAAAGTTCAAAAGCATTTCTAATTTTTTTGCCGCAAGACCTACAAACCCGCTCGGAGAAAGTTTCACTGCGTAGTAACTAGTAATGCAAAGCCGATTGATTCACAAGCCTCAGCCAGAATCAACTCTGTGCTTCCACGGTCTACACGATTGCTTGAATAAATATTCAAAATAAATCTTGTTTTCCACCAGATGCAGTCAAGCTTTTTACGGACTTTCAGACATGGATATTTCACGATTCGGCCCGAAGTGAAATGTTTTAATCATTGAGGAAAGCCCGCTAGTCGCTGATTGGTTGTTTTTGACAGTTCCGCATGTGCGCGGAAATCCAAAAACATGGGTCTTTCGTGCACGCAGGCCTACCCTGACATCGAATTCTGCCTTGCAATTGTTTTTTAAAAATAACTCCTAATACAAATCCTAACACTAATCACATTATCCATTATCTTCTCTGAATTTCGTTTTTTCTCCTCAGTGACGCACCCGAAAGGTCACGTGTTTTTACGTTTGGTTACGGACCAAGAAATTGCATTGGAGAGCATTGTATTCGACGAATAATTCACGTGAGTTTACACACAATAGTTGTATCTTGAAAAGGTTGTTATATATATATATATATATATATCATCTGATGATCGCCTTGAGCGTGAAACTTGAGTTACCGACATTTTTAGTTTTAATTTAGTATGAAAGTTTTATCCATCTAATGTTTTAATGTTTTAAAGTCTAATATAGTATAGCTCTACGTCTGTATTGAGCACTCTCAACGTCAATGGTAACATTATTTCGTAAAACATATATATATATATATATATATATATATATATATATATATATATATATATATATATATATAGGTAATATTTGGCATTTCACTCATCAAACTACATGTTGAAAGGATTTATGGTGAAGGAAAATTTCGAGTGTTGGAATACATACATTTTAAGACCAAACCGGGACCAGTTGCGAAAAATGCAACTTAGCGGCCTTCCGGTAGGAATTGAACCCGCGACCCTGCGATTGCTAGTGCAGTGCTCTGACCACTGAGCTACGGAAGCCGTTGCCGAGAGCCTAGTCACGAGTTCTGTATATATGGTGGTAATGCCGGGATAAGATTCTGGGTATATTATAGGTAATATTTGGCATTTCACTCGATCAAACTACATGTTGAAAGGATTTATGGTGAAGGAAAATTTCGAGTGTTGGAATACATACATTTTAAGACCAAACCGGGACCAGTTGCGAAAAATGCAACTTAGCGGCCTTCCGGTAGGAATTGAACCCGCGACCCTGCGATTGCTATAGTGCAGTGCTCTGACCACTGAGCTACGGAAGCCGTTGCCGAGAGCCTAGTCACGAGTTCTTATCCCGGCATTACCACCATATATAGAGAACTCGTGACTAGGCTCTCGGCAACGGCTTCCGTAGCTCAGTGGTCAGAGCACTGCACTAGCAATCGCAGGGTCGCGGGTTCAATTCCTACCGGAAGGCCGCTAAGTTGCATTTTTCGCAACTGGTCCCGGTTTGGTCTTAAAATGTATGTATTCCAACACTCGAAATTTTCCTTCACCATAAATCCTTTCAACATGTAGTTTGATCGAGTGAAATGCCAAATATTACCTATAATTTTATACCCTGAATCTTATCCCGGCATTACCACCATATATACAGAACTCGTGACTAGGCTCTCGGCAACGGCTTCCGTAGCTCAGTGGTCAGAGCACTGCACTAGCAATCGCAGGGTCGCGGGTTCAATTCCTACCGGAAGGCCGCTAAGTTGCATTTTTCGCAACTGGTCCCGGTTTGGTCTTAAAATGTATGTATTCCAACACTCGAAATTTTCCTTCACCATAAATCCTTTCAACATGTAGTTTGATCGAGTGAAATGCCAAATATTACCTATAATATACCCTGAATCTTATCCCGGCATTACCACCATATATATATATATATATATATATATATATATAGAAAGGATTTATGGTGAAGGAAAATTTCGAGTGTTGGAATACATACATTTTAAGACCTAACCGGGACCAGTTGCGAAAAATGCAACTTAGCGGCCTTCCGGTAGGAATTGAACCCGCGACCCTGCGATTGCTAGTGCAGTGCTCTGACCACTGAGCTACGGAAGCCGTTGCCGAGAGCCTAGTCACGAGTTCTGTATATATGGTGGTAATGCCGGGATAAGATTCTAGGTATATTATAGGCAATATTTGGCATTTCACTCGATCAAACTACATGTTGAAAGGATTTATGGTGAAGGAAAATTTCGAGTGTTGGAATACATACATTTTAAGACCGGAAGGCCGCTAAGTTGCATTTTTCGCAACTGGTCCCGGTTAGGTCTTAAAATGTATGTATTCCAACACTCGAAATTTTCCTTCACCATAAATCCTTTCAACATGTAGTTTGATCGAGTGAAATGCCAAATATTGCCTATATATATATATATATATATATATATATATATATATATATATATATATATATATATATATATATATATATATATATATATATATATATATATATATATAATATATATATATATATATATATATATATATATATATATATATATATATATATATATATATATATATATATATAATATATATATATATATATATATATAATATATATATGTATGTGTGTATGTGTATGTGTATGTGTATGTGTATGACTGTATGTGTATATGTATATAGGTTATCACATGAGGGGTGAGGTGATATCAGTTTTATCGCTTGAGGGACGATATCGTCCTGAAAGCGATAAAACTAATATCACCGAGTCACGAATGTGATAACCTGTTTATCACATACTTGTAATTAGAATAATTAATCAACAATAAGTACTAAAAATAGACATAGCGGGACATATCGTTTTTCAGCGGGACATATCGTTGTTATCACCCTGATAAAGGCACAAGTATGTGATAAATGCATATTATATATATACACTAGAAGTTACTATCGCAAGGGAAGTGTTGCCTCGAAATCCAAGGCAGTCGTGATATTGTGCAAAATTGCAAAAATAAGTGATGAAAGTCGCAGTGTAGGTAGTACAGCCTCGTACCCATGTGGTTATGGTTTTAGGTACTGTAATACTAGAGCAGTGAGTTATACATATATAATATGTAGCTCACAATGAGCGGGTACTCGCACTCTGGGGTACGTTAGACATCTATGTGGGATCCAGGTCCCCCTGCACATGATTCATCGATCTGCGCCTGGCACATTTGCAGATTTCTCACTTCTGCCCCCCCCCCCCCTGTTTAACCCCCTTGTGTTGTAACCGTTCTTAAAATCTATTCACAATATAGTAGTTCATGAACATGTGTAATATTAAATAGATGTAAGTTAATGACGACGAAATCTTATAAAACGGTATTTCTTTGTCTTCTGCCAGGTGATAATGAAACGTTTATTGAATGAGTATGATTGGTGGTTAGAGAGTGGCCAAGATTTAACTTATAAATGGCTTCCGGTATCTCGTCCTAAGTATGACGTCAAAGCACGGTTTAAGAAACGAAAGTTCAATTCAAGTAGTTAAGAAAATACGAAACGTAAATACAGTAAGTAACACTAGTTAACCACCCTTGGTACTTTCAAACTGCTGTCCTGATTGGTGGAAAAGAGATAGAACATGCATGGTTGAGATCCAACAAACAAGATTTCTGAATTCAAACTTCTCTTGCCAAAAAATCATCGAAAAAATCCAAAAACGTGCATTTAAAATTATGTTACCTTCATTAAGTTATAGACAAGCACGTGAGCTCACTGATCTCCCGTTACTAAAAATACGGCGTGAAGAACTATGTAACAAATTCTTTGAGAAGAATGGAAAAAACAGTAAAATTAGTGAACACCTGATTCCAAAGACCTCGTCAGATTATGACATGAGGTCAAAATGTAAATATAAGAACTTCTTATGTAAAACGGACAGATTCAAGAACTCATTTTTACCACAAATTATTTCAAAAGAAAACAGTAATTAGTAAATATTTAATATTTTAGGCCTGCCACATTTTAAAATTTATTGTAAATATAACGTTTCCTATTTAACTTTTTTTATATATTGTAATTACTGATGCAATTTAACCTTGGGTTACAATATCAGTTTGATTTAATAAAATTTATTTTATTTAAAACATCTGCTGTAAAACACGCATTCATGGGAAACTGGATATGAGAAAAGATAAATGTTCATAAACCTGTTTTGGAATTCGCGATCATTCAATTGGTTCTCGGAATATTTTCTCACGACTTTCATTGGTGTCATCATACTGCAGGCGGTATTGTTTGACGTCATACTTCAGGCGGTATTGTTTGACGTCATACGCGGGTGTTCTTGGGATCGTTTGGCTGGACAAATGTCACATAAACGGTCCCACGTGCACTTGCGCGCCCGCTTTGTGTCTAGTCTTCCGCTCTTTTGGGAGGAAACCAATTGGTATTAATTGCGTAATGTAATGTAATGTAATGTAATAATGTAATGTAAATGTAAATGTAATGTAATGTAATGTAATGTAATCTTATGAAGTTGCAGGACCCCACTGAAAAACACTTCGGTGACGTTGTGTCCTGAGTAAATATTATTATTATACTACAGGCGGTATTGTTTGACGTCATACTGCAGGCGGTATTGTTTGACGTCATACTGCAGACAGTATTTTTTGACGTCATACTGCAGGCGGTATTGTTTGACGTCATACTGCATACGGTATTGTTTGACGTCATACTGCATACGGTATTGTTTGACGTCATACTGCAGGCGGTATTGTTTGACGTCATACTGCGTACGGTATTGTTTGACGTCATACTACAGGCGGTATTGTTTGACGTCATACTACAGGCGGTATTGTTTGACGTCATACTGCAGACAGTATTTTTTGACGTGATACTGCAGGCGGTATTGTTTGACGTCATACTGCAGGCGGCATTGTTTGATGTCATACTGCAGACAGTATTTTTTGACGTCATACTGCAGGCGGTATTGTTTGACGTCATACTGCAGGCGGTATTGTTTGACGTCATACTGCATACGATATTGTTTGACGTCATACTGCAGGCGGTATTGTTTGACGTCATACTGCATACGGTATTGTTTGACGTCATACTGCAGACGGCACTGTTTGACGTCATACTGCAGACCGTATTTGTTTGACGTCATACTGCATATGGTATTGTTTGACGTCATACTGCATACGGTATTGTTTGACGTCATACTGCATACGGTATTGTTTGACGTCATACTGCATACGGTATTGTTTGACGTCATACTGCAGGCGGTATTGTTTGACGTCATACTGCGTACGGTATTGTTTGACGTCATACTGCATACGGTATTGTTTGACGTCATACTGCAGGCGGTATTGTTTGAATTTGAATTTCACCTTTATTTGAATACGGTAATTTCAATAAGTTACAAATTCTTTCCAATTTTATATTTTTAATAATACGGCTTTCATGCTATCTGACAGTAATTAATTCAACTAACTTAATACAACATAACAAATATTTTTACAATTTTGAATTTTTAATAAAATTATTTATAAAAATAAAGAAGATTGAATTAGTTGACAATTTCCGTGTATGCAGATAGTTTATTTGAATTGATGTTTATTCCGCAAGAGTTTAAGCTCATTTGGAAGTGAATTCCAAAGTTTTGCACCTCTATAGGAAATAATTTTCTTACAATACGTCTCCGTTTTTGGAATACGAGTAATAATTAAATTATCATCACTTTCTCTTAACCTTTGCCTGTATGAGTTAATTTCATCACTTTTCATCATTTCTCACTAATGAATATTCGTAATAACACCTTCTGACAGACAGTCGATCCCAGTTTAATTGATTTAGTATATCGCTTGACCTGACATCATATTGTATATATATCATATTGAACATTCATTGAATCCGAATACGAAGTTAGCAAGTCGTTATGGCGATTGTATGCAAGAATAATGTAAACAATGGAACTGGAAGATTTATTATCTTGGCTACATGAGCGTAAACGATCATTATTAGAACTTTAAGATCTAGCAAGATGACGTCACATTCAAAACAAAATAATTCTTCATGAAAGAATTAAAGAGAAAGAATAAAATTGCAAGAGTAATGTCTCGATCAATTCCAAGCGTGACCATGCCCCGCCCCCCGGGCATTTACCGACTCACACCCCTGTTATTTGTGGGAAAAATAAAGTGGGGTATTAGGCGCTCCGCGCTGAAAGAAAGTAGATGGCTACCCCATAGTCACAAAGTTTGAGGCAATATTGTTGCCAGAGAATTTCCAAAATTCGTTGGCATACCGCACATTTCATATTAAACAAACTCCAATATCCTTTGCTCTAAATATTTCAATGATGTAATATTCTGTGTCTGGTACACGAAGTAGCAGCCCCAAACGAACGTGCATATTTAAAACGTAAACAAATGCCAAAAAAATCGCATGCCTACCGCTATTTAACCATGTTTATTTTAGTACACCATGTGTAGTCTGCGAAACGTTTGAGTTCAGAAGATGGCGGATGCGCCGGATGGCATAGCAAATTTCGAGGGAAGTTTGTGGCTTCTTAGCTCTTTTATTTGGAAAACTTTTATTATATGCCCGTGGGTGGGGAATTTGCATCTATTTCAAGAGCCCAACTGTGGGGATTTTGTGTGATTAAGCTGACTTCGGTGGGCCATTTGCAATGCTCTGACGCCAAAATGTCAATTGCCCGTCAAACGCCCGGGGGGGGGGGGGGATGGTCACGCTTGGAATTGATCGAGACATAATCTCAACACCGTCCTCATTCTGTTTGTCATTGAGAGCATTTTCACTTCTTCAGGATGATGTTAACTCACGGAGAGTTGAGAGATGTTGTTTAAAGTACCAATGAATCGAAAATTAAGTTTCATATTTGAAAGAACTCTTAAAATAACGGAGAACATTATTATTCCGTGACCAGTGATAAAACGATGATCACCGTGACAAAATGATATTCCGTGACAAAATGATCACATGTGACAGACTATTCATGGGGGACAGAGAGGATAATTCTGGCTAATTAAGTACACTGAATAATGCATTGTGATGACGCGCATTGGTTCGTTTCTCTTCAGTCAACTAAGCTGTTTTAAACCCAAGTGAAATATTTAATATTCTTAATTAGCAATCTTAATACATAGTTGTTCATAATCTACTATACATATTTCTAGGCTCTAGCACACACAATCTAGTACGCACTGTGAAAAGGAGAAATAAGAAGAAATAAGTGGTCCGCAGTAATTTCTCCCCGCCGGCGGGGAGCGGAGATAAGACCCTGGGAACGAGGATAATACGACCTTATACTTAATAGTTACTTATTGTTTCTTTGTTTGTATCAATGTTGTAATATTCTTTATTTGGCAAATCTATTAAACTAAACTAAGAGAACGTATATTTCATGGACGACGTTTCGGACGATTTGTCCTTCAGGTCAGCTGGGTTCCGAACGCCACTAATGACGGCTGCGAGGGAGACTAGGTTCGGAGCTGAAGAAGGACACAGTCCGAAGCGTCGCCATGAAAGTATTCTTACTTAAAGTGCAAATGAATCGAAAATTAAGTTTATCTTATTTAATTAAAAGTACTCTTAAAATAATTACGAATAACAACTTACAACTCTTCCATGTTTCACTCAGTTGTGATATGCAAATGAGCTTATCTATGACGTAGCAAGTTGTACCCATCATTGGAAAATCATGTATATCTTTCCAATATTACAGAAATCACTCAAAACTTTGTAATTACTACAGTTCATGAAACAAAACAATAAAGACAAGCTTCAAGTGATTTCGTTCAGTAATCTTTAAGATATACAGGATTTTCCAATGTGTGTACAACTTGATACGTCATAGATTATCTCATTTGAATATCACCTAAGTCTAAATATCTCAATTAGTAAGTTAAGTATGGAAGAGCTGTAAATTGTTATTCCTCGTTGTTTTAAGGGTGTCCGTTGCTAAGGAAGCTTAGTATTAACAAATTCGTCACAGAATTTCACAGATTTAAGAACCATCAAGACAGTCTGTATGTGGTATATGTGGGCAAAACTCTTTCGTCTGGTAATGTCATATGACGACTTCATGTGATGTCACCGAAATACGTCACCAGACGAAAGAAGTTTGCCGACATATTCCACACATTAAATATCTTGGTTATACCTTGAATTTATTTTCCACTCACGAAATATATTGGGCGCTTAATGACCTGTCCTTAGCAACGTACCGGTTGTCTAGCAACGGAATACGTCCGAACACCCTTGAGTTCTTTCAAATAAAACAAACTTAATTTTCGATTCATTTTGCACTTTAAGTATTTTTCAACACATTGAAGTTCCCTCCTTTTCATATTATATCCAGTTCTTTTGATAACTTAGCAGCTTTCATATTTATTCACACTGCTATGATTACTGTTACTTACTTATGATAGTTAGGAGAGAGTGTTAAGTTGTAACAAAATTATATAGAGTTCAATACTTATCAGCAATACTAAAACAATTCACCTAAATTAATGAAAAGCTAACTATAAAAAGTATAAATACATTGCACATCACCCGATATCGTTTTGTCAATTTTTACATTCTGTTTTCTTTTTATAAAAAATCACCTTGGAAAGTATGAATAAAGCTTACAAAGTGGTCATCTTACAAAGTGGTCATGCCTTAAAATATTTAAATTGAAATAGAAATGGCATACATTAAAAATTACTAAATTAGAAATAATTCACATATCATTGACAAGTGACGCGCTGACGTTGGCCTGGGAGAGAGTGGGGTGACCCGCACTGCCCACACACTTAAACCCACAGAGATCACTAGAGGTGGCATCCTATCTTCAATTCAGTCAACTCCAGGTAACCAATTGAAAACTTGAAATCTCTTGTTAACCTCGAGGTTCTCGAATTCCAGAAAAAGGCCTGGAACCAAGAAGTTACTTGGCTCCAGTGCCCATCTCTAGTTGATCTCCATGATTAAACCCATCCATCTCGCAAACTATGTAGAACCGCTAGTTCCAGTTCCTTAGTCCACGGTTAGATCCCAGGATCGCTAGTGCATGGCTGCATTCAAAAGCGATCCACAGTTTTGGCACTGTAATATTAAACATACTTATTAACACCTATATTTTAAAAGATATATATGCAATATACTAGTCGTCAATCAATAAAAGAGCGGTAGGAAAGAACTGGCGAGTTGGTCTGATAAACAAACTCCAACACCCATGTCGAATTTCGAAATTAGTAATCCAGCTTCGAGAAACGAACTCGTCACATCTTGGTATCGAGGATCATTGATGGATGCCTGACTAACGTACTTATACCTTGTGCTGTTAAAGACACTAAGGAGAGCTGGCTTCCTTGTGTATTTTCTGGTTCTTTATCGTTCGAGTTTCGTGTTAATATCAACGGTGATCCTGTATTGTGTGCCTCTTGTATTCTTGTCATCTCCCATTCTCCTCTATCTTCTGTGGACACAGTGCTCTTTTCACTCACGTCCGAAGGTTTGTTCGACTTGCAGAAATACCAGGAGAGAAAATACAGGATTGTGGATAGAACTAAAAGAGGGAAGATGTGTCAAAGAAAGAGGTGTCAAAGAATCCAGCACGTGTTCATATAACAATTTAGGAAATATAAATTTTAAAATTTATTATTTTCTCACGATAAAAACTCTAGCCTTAAAATACTAATCCTACTTCTAAACATTTCAATGATGTAAAATTCATTGTCATGCAGTGTGCGAAGAAGGAGCCCTTTCTCTCTCCTCCGCAGAGGCTTAGTTATATATTTTATTAGAAAAAGCGTAGCGCCTCCGATTTTTCTTGATCCACTCCCCGCGCGCTTCCCCATTTTGCCCGCACGCCATCCTCTAATAAAAATAAGCCTCTGCGGAGGAGAGAGAGAGGAGCCCTTTTATACTGTATTTAGTTTTTTATTTGAAGGGATATGGCAATAAAAATTATTTTTGCCTTTATGATTAGCAAATTGCCTTCACAGGGTAATCCAAGTAAACAAAACGACTCTTGTGCAAAACAACATCACTAATTTCGACAAAAGACATTCCTGTTTTCCACCATGATCGGCCATCTTGGATAATTTTTCGATATGCGTGTAACGTCACAAGCAGGGTAAAATGAAAACTTTAGTCAGCCATAATTTCACGTATATAGGTCTAAAACGTGATTTTTGTGGATGTTTTTCTTTCTTAACTGAACCAACAATACTTTTAAAAGTATACCGCATAAATTCAGGTACCAGAAAGGAATGTTTTATCATGTTTACCCTGCTTGTGACGTCATGTTAATTAAACAAGATGGCGGATAACAAGATTTTTATTTGTGGAAATTAGTGGTTGAAGTTTCATATAAATATCCCGAATTTAAAACATAGTCCTAACCCCAACATAACCCTAATCCTAACCCTAACCCTACACCTAATACTAACTCTTACGATAATGCTTTATTTTAGAAATAACAGCTGATTTTAATTTCGAATTTTACTACCGATAGTCTAGTGACGTCATTTCGGGATTCATATGAAACTTCACCCAAATTAGGGATGATGTTTTGCAGCAGAGTAGTTTTTACACTTAGATTACCCTCGTATGACCGTTTGATTATCAGAAAGGCAAAAATATTTTTTATTGCCATATCCCTTTAAAGGTAGCTTCAACCTCGTTCCCAGGGCCTTATCTCCGCTCCCCGCTCCCCCCCACGCCTGGGAACGAGGTTGCTTGAGCTTGTGCTATTTTTTGCTGTCTATTCCTCATACCTTGGAACAATAACCCCGCAGCCAGTATAAGATAGCTGAGTTGTTTGTTGTTATACTCAAGACAGGCGCCTTTCTGATCACACCTTTGCTCCCAGAGGTTACACGTCTTGTCAATGAAAGCCCCAAATATAACTGGTCCAGGCATCGAGCCCAGAGCAGACATGATGAGCCACTGGAAACCAAGAGCGTAAGACCTCAGGTTGTATGGTACTGACCTAAAAAGAACAACAAAAAGTGACGTCATGTTTTAGAAAACATTGAATACTTTAAAAGATGTACTATCATAATAGTGTGTAGTGACGTTTCAAGAGAAGACCAGGTGATAAGGCTGAACAAGCTTATTGACAACATTGTGCAAGGGGTGCAGCACAATGTTGTTCACAGTAGGCAGTACAACATTGTTCACAGTTGACAGTACAACATTGTTCACAGTAGGCAGTACAACATTGTTCACAGTAGGCAGTACAACATTGTTCACAGTTGGCAGTACAACATTGTTCACAGTTGACAGTACAACATTGTTCACAGTTGGCAGTACAACATTGTTCACAGTTGGCAGCACAACATTGTTCACAGTTGGTAGTACAACATTGTTCACAGTAGGCAGTACAACATTGTTCACAGTTGGCAGTACAACATTGTTCACAGTAGGCAGTACAACATTGTTCACAGTTGGCAGTACAACATTGTTCACAGTTGGCAGTACAACATTGTTCACTGTTGACAGCACAACATTGTTCACGGTTGACAACACAACATTGTTCACAGTAGGTAGTACAACATTGTTCACAGTAGGCAGTACAACATTGTTCACAGTAGGCAGTACAACATTGTTCACAGTTGGTAGTACAACATTGTTCACAGTAGGCAGTACAACATTGTTCAGTACAACATTGTTCACAGTTGGCAGTACAACATTGTTCACAGTTGGCAGCACAACATTGTTCACAGTAGGCAGTACAACATTGTTCACAGTTGGTAGTACAACATTGTTCACAGTTGGCAGCACAACATTGTTCACAGTAGGCAGTACAACATTGTTCACAGTAGGCAGTACAACATTGTTCACAGTTGGTAGTACAACATTGTTCACAGTAGGCAGTACAACATTGTTCAGTACAACATTGTTCACAGTAGGCAGTACAACATTGTTCAGTACAACATTGTTCATAGCTGGCAGTACAACATTGTTCACAGTAGGCAGTACAACATTGTTCAGTACAACATTGTTCACAGCTGGCAGTACAACATTGTTCACAGTAGGCAGTACAACATTGTTCACAGTAGGCAGTACAACATTGTTCACAGTTGGCAGCACAACATTGTTCACAGTAGGCAGTACAACATTGTTCACAGTTGGCAGCACAACATTGTTCACAGTAGGCAGTACAACATTGTTCACAGTTGGTAGTACAACATTGTTCACAGTTGGCAGCACAACATTGTTCACAGTAGGCAGTACAACATTGTTCACAGTAGGCAGTACAACATTGTTCACAGTTGGTAGTACAACATTGTTCACAGTAGGCAGTACAACATTGTTCAGTACAACATTGTTCACAGTAGGCAGTACAACATTGTTCACAGTAGGCAGTACAACATTGTTCAGTACAACATTGTTCACAGCTGGCAGTACAACATTGTTCACAGTAGGCAGTACAACATTGTTCAGTACAACATTGTTCACAGCTGGCAGTACAACATTGTTCACAGTAGGCAGTACAACATTGTTCACAGTTGGCAGTACAACATTGTTCACAGTTGACAGTACAACATTGTTCACAGTTTGCAGTACAACATTGTTCACAGTAGGCAGTACAACATTGTTCACAGTATGCAGCGTTTTACAACATGAATCTGTTGAGGTTTCTACCTTAACACGACAGTTTTGTTTGGTGTAGCTACGATGAAGTTGGTAAACAATAACAAGAACGCCCCAAACAGAAACGGCACCAAATTTTTACATTTCTTGTCACAAATGCCTGGTTTAGCAGACGCGACTGGCAGTGAGATATTTAATGCCTCGGCGACACACGTGCAGTGGGAAAATGTCTGGAAAAAGAGAGAGAAAGATTTCAGATAACAGTCACGTTGGATATAAAGATTTTTTAATTATGTAATAGATCAGCTAGATACCTAGGACAACTACCATTTAGTGACTTATATACTAGCAGTAAAATATTCGATAATGAACTGGAAGCCAATGAAGGTCTAATAGACTAATAGCACGGGAGTGATGTGTTGATATCTACCAAACTGAGCCACAATTCGCGCAGCCGTATTCTGAACATACTGTAACTTCTTTAGTTGATACTTAAAAGAACCAAACAAAAGCGAGTTATAATATCGCGTGGTCAACAGTATTTAATTCGAGCAAAACATGGTCTTGGAAAGAAGGAATGAGATAAAAGTGTGAGATGAAAGTTATTATGTGTGTTAAAAGGACATAGGAACATTTAGTTAGACTGCAACGGAAACAAAATTGAGTATACATTGTGTGAGATTTGGTGTTTAGTTGCTGAAAGATAGAACATCTAATCCACGAACGAAATCGAGTGGACTATACCCTCCCTCCCCAACCCCTCCCCCAAAAGCCTGTATTATAGGCTAGGACTACTCTAGAACTAAGACAGAACACTACCTCAGTCTCCTTCAAATGTATAAGATCATATTTAGTTACTGTGACGTAGACTACATTAACTTTTTTTTATTTAGTTGGTCGATCTCGTACACGAGGCAACCATGAGTTTAAGTTAAGACCTAAAGGCCCGTTTACACAGGCGTTTTTTGCTGCGATTTTTCTCTTTTTACCCCTATCAATTGGGCTTCTCGCATGTTGGGCCTAGAATTAACAATAGTTGTAAATTGTAGTATTCCGTTCACCCAAGAGTGATAAATCTAATAAACTAAACTATGTGTAGGATTTGCATGATGGGCCCTGGGGCTACCCCCTAATCAAGAGGAGGTCCATTCTAACCGTGTAAATGGAAAGCCCCCTAAGTGTCATCGCAACTCTCTGTTTAAACTAAGCTACGCACCTTATTCTTCAAGAACACTGTACATCCAGCATGACAAGAGTCATAGTAAGTGATGTTATTTTTACCACAAATTGGAACATAATCCTTTAGTTTACAGTTGCATTGACTGTTACACGACGAGGTCATGTTTGACACTGTAGTGCTATATTTAAGAAAATAAAAACAGTTTGAATTATAGTCTGAAGGTCTGAAGAAGACCCGAGTCAACAGGTCGAAAGCTCAGCAAGAAATAATAAATGTGGTGTACCCAAAAGTCAAACCTTATTATAAGTACTATTGTCACCATACAAACATTAAAGGAATTAAGTTTGAATTATGCTAAACAGCTGGTGCTTCGTCGCAATAATATGGAACAGACGCTTCCCGAATTATCTTCACTGCCTACGAAACAATGGCTTCAAGGTGAGGTTTGTAATGAGAGGTAATGTATTTACTGAGGTTGGTAATGAGATGGTAATTTTTTTTTGTATTGTGAGCGGGTGGAATCCTAGCCTTTCCTGCAACCTGATTGGCTGCAGCAGCGGGCGGAATTTTACGATATTTTGACCACGGTCATGAAATCCTAAATGCTAAACATTTATATCGTGATTTTTGCTTCATTATTAACTAGAAAATGGAAAACTAATACAGAATTTGATTCAACTAAGCTGGAAATAACTGAAAATTATACAAAAACTAAATATTTTTGGTTTGTTTTTCTTTCCTTATCCAAATAATGCAGTTTTACCGAACTAAAGTAACTCAAGTCTTTTACCTTGTATAAAAAATATATAAATATGTTATTTACCGTTTTTGGTCGGTCCGGAAAAACGTCCCTCGGCCTGCGGCCGTTTTTGAGACCTCGGGCAAATATTTATCAATTCGAACCTCCAGGTTCTAAGGATTTATGGTGAAGGAAAATTTCGAGTGTTGGAATATATACATTTTAAGACCAAACCGGGACCAGTTGCGAAAAATGCAACTTAGAGGCATTCCGGCTGGAATCGAACCCGCGACCCTGCGATGCTAGTGCAGTGCTCTGACCACTGAGCTACGGAAGCCGTTGCCGAGAGCCTAGTCACGAGTTCTGTATATACAGTATAGTGGTGGTAATGCCGGGATAAGATTCTGGGTATATTATAAGTAATATTTGGCATTTCACTCGATTACAGGTTCTAAGGATTTATGGTGAAGGAAAATCTCGAGTGTTGGAATATATACATTTTAAGACCAAACCGGTTATATATATACTGTGACAATAAAGAATAATATGGACAATAAAGAACAATATGGATAATGAAAAATAATACTGTGACAATGAAGAATAATATGGATAATAAAGAACAATACTATGACAATAAAGAATAATATGGATAATAAAGAACAATACTGTGACAATAAAGAATAATATGGATAATAAAGAACAATACTGTGACAATAAAGAATAATATGGATAATAAAGAACAATACTGTGACAACTGACAATAAAGAATAATATGGATAATAAAGAACAATATACTGTGATAATAAGTACGATACTGTGACAACCAATGATAGTTCGCAAACGAAATTTTTTGTAGCGAATGTTTTTTCTATTGGCGGCAAGCGAAATGGTGAAGTGGAAAATGGGTTTTGAAATCAGTCTAAAATAAACATAAGAACTCACGCTCGAGGGTATGCGGTATTCACGCCAGCAACTATCGTCGTCTCACATCCGGGTATCAAGAACGTCAACATCCCAAATATGCCAATGAACGAGAAGATCAAACAGTATTTCGCAGCAGGTTTACAGACAACCCTTTGATCAAGCCGTTTTATCAAGTAACTCCCCAGGATAATACCGCCCGCGGTACCCGGGATAATGACCACACCGGCAAAGATGCCTGCATCAGCGGTGCTCGCTCCAAACTGCGACTGCAAGAACTTGGATATGAAGGGTGCGAGGCCAGTCACCACAAGACCTGTCCCAGTCAGAGCCAGTGTGTTGGACATGTAGACTGCGTTACATACAAGGAACTTGGTAGCAGGAATGATCTCCGAGATACGGCCATGGAGTTTGTGGTTACTTTCTTTCACTTTACCTTCGCGCATGGAGCGCGCGCGCAACTCTTTTGTGCCAGGCATTTCACGAGGGTAGGCGAGGATCGCAAACGAGGTTAGAAGAAGTAGTAAGCCACCACAGAAGTAACCAAGCCACCATGCTCCAACCCAACGTGGGTCCGAAGGTGTCAGGTGCATGTTTGGAGGCTGTTACAAATGAGGAAAAGAAAGTTGACTTTATATTATATATACCGAACTATAATATTGCCGGAACCCTATTTTTAGTTGCATTTTTCACAACTGGTCTCAATTGGATTTCAACAATTATGACCGCGTGTTGAAAAAGGACTGAAACTAGTAGTGAGCCCTTTGTACTTCCAGAGCCCCTTGTACTTCCAGAGCCCTTTGTACTTCCAGAGCCCTTTGTACTTCCAGAGCCCCTTGTACTCTCAGAGCCCTTTGTACTTCCAGAGCCCCTTGTACTTCCAGAGCCCTTTGTATTTCAGAGCCCCTTGTACTTCCAGAGCCCTTTGTACTTCCAAAGCCCCTTGTACTTCCAGAGCCCCTTGTACTTCCAGAGCCCCTTGTACTCTCAGAGCCCCTTGTACTCTCAGAGCCCTTTGTACTTCCAGAGCCCCTTGTACTTCCAGAGCCCTTTGTACTTCCAGAGCTCCTCGTACTCCCAGAGCCCCATTGTACTCCCAAGAGCCCCTTGTACTCCCAGAGCCCCTTGTACTCCCAGAGCCCCTTGTGCCAAGTGGGAACCTTTTCATGGGATGCGCTACTCACCTGTATGAGGTCAACATAAATATTCATCAAAGTGCCCCCGGCTAAATAACCAACCCCTGGACCAAAGAAAGTCGCGATAAACCACACGCCAATGTACATAGGCGAAACCTCCGGGGACACATTCTCGTCGATATACGCAGGTCCTAGGGTAAATGCCGGTGTCATGCCTGCACCCAACACCAACTTTGCAGCAATGAATACGAACATGTATTTCCAATCGGAAGCAGAGAGGTTTTCACAGAATTTACTATAAGAGCGGGTGACATTCTCCAAATTTGATGAACATAGGTCAGTTCCCAGCGAGTCCGCGGAAGACTCGTTTGGTTCGTATTTTCCCGCGAGTGCGTGGGGTAATGCAAACAGCAAGCAGCCGATACTCGTTACCAGTGCTCCTATACCAATCCACTTCGCTTTGTGTCGGTTCTCGCCGTAGTAGCTTATGAAGACAACGAGGAGTAACGAAGAAACATCATGAGCGGCGACGATCATTCCCGCTTGTTTGCTGGTTAGTTGAAAACGTCGCTCCATGGAGGTCAAGCCAGCGGCAGTAAAACCATTGATTATCATTCCTGGTGAACAAAAGTAATCAGTTTTAAAAGGTTTTAAAGTTTCAATGAAACACGAGGCAGTTTGGGAGTCGAAACGAACATCACAGTGCTAGCAGCCATTTTCGTGACGTCAGTATTTTGGGGCCGTTCACAAAATACTCTTCCCCACTTGTGACGTTTGACACTCCCCACTTGTGATATTTGACACACCCCACTTGTGATGTTTGATACCCCTACTTTTGATATTTTGTGACAGTCCCCGCTCTCACTTATGAGGTCAAAACACATCATTCGACGTTAACACGAAATTTTCGTGTTAACGTCGCGACATAAACTGCTCTATATATTTAGTGACATGTGAGACATGTGAGGCATTTCAGTAGTATACAGAAGAGGGGTTCTACAGCGGGTGGAATTTTTCTCTCCACCCATGACGCCACCATGTTCATGTCTTTTGTTAATTTATTCATAGTAGTAGTGTTGATTATGTATCCTAGCAACTAGATATACGCTGTGGACAGGAAAGAGCATGCCCAAATTTGCAGTGTGAGGGACGGAAGTGATCATGAGATTAAAATTATGACGTGTCATCGAACATTGCTCAACCATCTCAGTCTTGTTTTTCTCCCGGCCATCCTGGACGAATTGGGAAGAGATGAGATCGACAAAGATATCTTATGCTTTCATATTAACAAATGTCTTCACCAATATGAAGAGGTTTACAACAGGCTAAGTGTTCAACTCAACCCAGTCTGCTTTGACCTTATCTACAACGAGATTGATGTTAAAAATGTTGGTCGAGCTATCGCATTTCTAACTCTCGTATATCGATCAAGCGATTCCTGTGACGAAGAAATACTTCGAGAAGCAGTGAGAGAAGAATTAACTTACTTAACACATTAACTTGGAAAAATATAAATTTAAGCAATTTCACGGCATTACGTTCACAGCGTTGCTATGCCAAATGCTTATACTGTTGATATTTGCATATTTCGCCTGAGAGATGAACCCTAAAGCCCGTTTTCCACTTCACCATTTCGTTCGCCGCTAGCGAAACATTTCGCCGATGACATAATATTTTCCCGTTTTCATTGGTCGACAACTGAAAAAAATGATGTCATTGTTGAAATATTTCGCTAGCGGCGAGCGAAATGATGAAGTGGAAAACGGGCTTTAACATTTTGACTGAATTATCGCCTATCTCGCGTAGGGTACGGGATTCCTGTGAGGAAGAAGCACTTCGGGAAGCTGTGCGAAGAACGGTCAAAGATTTCAAACACATCGATATCGAGAAATATAAAGTGAAACCGTCGGTGAATTAAAACTTGTCTATTAACGAACGAGCGTTGCTAAGCCAATTGCTTCTATACGGTTGATATTTGCATATTTGGCCTCAGAGCACATGTAGAGACAATGGCACATGCCTATGAAACAAAAGGGGCGTTGTGGAGAAAGATAAAACCTTATTGATATGAGACACAAGTTTGAGTGAAAAAAAATGTATTTCAGTTCAAACGTATACATATTTTTCTATCGTTTACTATAGAAAGGGCATGCCTAACAGAAAGTCCCGTTTCAAGAATACGCCTGATGTCCTCACCCCATACCCCTATCTTTACACCCCCCCCCCCCCCCGAAACCCCCACCCATAGTGTTTAGTTTGCTATGCTTCAACAAAGCGATGGACGAGATTTTTGCAACTTCCAATGAACTTTGTCCACGAGAGACCGATACTGCTGCGATAAGGTTCAAATGAAGTTTACATCTATTCCGATCAATGTTTTCAAGAGATGTTTTTGCCAGATAGATGGATTACCTTAAACGAACCAGTGTTTGAGAAAATGTTGACACTTATTCCGATGCTTGTGCAGATTCTGTTCAGGAGAAGGATACGTTAACTGAAGACATCAAGTTATCGTTGTTGGAAGAAGAAGGGGGCCTAAGGGCCCTGATTAGACCGTAACTTTCTGCCAGCAATGTTGACGGCAAAACCCGCTTTAATTTCGACGTTGATAATTTCGAATGGGAATAGAATAAAATGATTGATCATGAGCAAAATCATGGTTTTTATTTCTAATTCTTCTCCTCCTCCTCTCGCTCCTGCTCTCACTCCTCCTCCTCCTCCTCTTGCTCCTTCTCCTCCTCTTCTTGCTCATCCTCTTAATCCTATTGCCCCTCTTACTCCTCCTCTTGCTCCTCCCCTTGCTCCTCCTTTTCGTGCTCCTCCTCTTGCTTCTCATCCTCCTCCTGCTCTTCTCTTGCTCCTGCTCCCCTTGCTTCTCCTCCTCTTGCTCCTCCTCCTCTTGCTCCTCCTCCTCGTGCTCCTCCTCTTGCTCCTCATCTTGCTCTTGCTCATCCTCTTAATCCTATTGCCCCTCTTACTCCTCCTCTTGCTCCTCCCCTTGCTCCTCCTTTTCGTGCTCCTCCTCTTGCTTCTCATCCTCCTCCGGCTCCTCTCTTGATCCTCCTCCTCTTGATCCTCCTCCTCTTGCTCCTCCTCCTCTTGCTCCTCCTCCTCTTGCTCCTCCTCCTCTTGCTGCTCCTCCTCTTGCTCCTCCTCCTCTTGCTCCTCCTCCTCTTGCTCCTCCTCCTCTTGCTCCTCCTCCTCTTGCTCCTCCTCCTCTTGCTCCTCCTCCTCTTGCTCCTCCTCCTCTTGCTCCTCCTCCTCTTGCTCCTCCTGCTCCTCTCTTGCTCCTCATCTTGCTCTTGCTCCTCCTCTTGCTCCTGCTCTTGCTCCTCATCTTGCTCCTCCTATTGCTTCTCTTCCTCCTCTTGTTCATCCTCCTCTTCTCACTATAATGTCCTCTTCCACTTTCTCCATCCCTAACCCTAGCCCTAATCAGTATTTATATGAAACGTCAGCCAAAATATGTATACGTTTGAAGTGAAATAGTTATTTTCACTCAATATTTGTAATTATATAAGGTTTTATCTCATATTAATAAGGTTTTATCTTTCTCCACAAGCGCCCCCTTTGTTTCATTCCTTAACAAGTTTTTAATGACTCATTAAAGCCTGGTTTCCATATGGTCGCTGCGCTGTCTTTACGGTCGCAGAAGTGAAGCAGTGAAGCGTGTTTCTTTTGTTATGACAAAAGAAACACGCTTCACTGCTTCACTTCCGCGACCGTAAAGATAGCGCAGCGACCATATGGAAACCAGGCTTTAGAGGCTCGTACCATTGTCTCTACATGTGCTCTAAGGCGAAATATGCAAATATCAACCATAGAAGCAATTGGCTTAGCAACGCTCGTTCGTTAATAGACAAGTTTTAATTCACCGACGGTTTCACTTTCTCGATATCGATGTGTTTGAAATCTTTGACCGTTCTTCGTACAGCTTTCCGAAGTGCTTCTTCCTCATAGGCGATAATTCGGTCGAAATGTTTAGGGTTCATCTCTCAGGCGAAATATGTAAATCAGTAAATATCAACAGTATAAGCATTTAGCATAGCAACGCGGTGAACGTAATGCCGTGAAACCGCTTAAATTTATATTTTTCCAAGTTAATGTGTTTGAGATCTTCAACAGTTCTCACTGCTTCCCGAAGTGTTTCTTGAGTTAAGCCTGTTTTCCACTTTACCATTTCGCTTGCCGCTAGAGAAACATTTCGCCGGTGACATAATTTTTTCCCGTTTTCATTGGTCGACAACTGAAAAAAATGATGTCATTGTGGAAATATTTCGCTAGCGGTGAGCGAAATGGTGAAGTGGAAAACGGGCTTTAGAAATGCGATAGCTCGACCAACATTTTTAACATCAATCTCGGTGTAAATAAGGTCAAAGCAGACTGGGTTGAGTTGAACGCTTAGCTTGTTGTAAACCTCTTCATATATTGGTGAAGACATTTGTAAATATGAAAGCATAAGATATCTTTGTCGATATCGATCTCATCTCTTCCCAATTCGTCCTAAATAATATCCATAACGGATACTAATGCTAGATGAGAAAAACAAGACTGAGAGGGTTGAGCAGTGTTCGATGACATGTCATGACTTTAATCTCATGATCACTTCCATCCCTCACACTGCTAATTTGGCATGCTCTTTCCTGTCCACACCATGCACAATCCTGTCCACAGCGTATACCTAGTTGCTAGGATACATAATCAACACTGCTAGTAGGAATAAATTAACAAAAGACATGAACATGGTGACGTCATCATGGGTGCAGAGAAAAACTCCACCCGCCGTAGAACCCCTCTTCGTATATACTCGTATACTACTAATTTCCCCTTGCAACTTATTAAAGAAATACCTAATAGTTTTCCGTGTTTGAATACTCTGATCCAAACACGCGGGATGTTGCGAGACTTGAGAAAAGCGTAAAAAAACACGAGCCGCTAGGCGAGTGTTTTTAGCTTTTCAAAGTCGAGCAACATCAAGAGTATCCAAACACGGAAAACCATTAGGTATTTCTTTTGTAAAATAACCACAGATAAATATCACTAAAAGTTATTAATATAATTAGATCAACAAACACGGATATTGACCAATCAGAGCGCTTGTTGGGTACATGTTATGTAATAATAAAGAATTACTTTATTATCTTCCCCCAAAGGGGCTTTTCGAAGATAATTAATAAATAACAACTAATTACTGTAGATAAAAATAAAATAATTATAAGTATTAAATACGTAGGAAAGTAGTAGTAAAACGAGCCTAAATTAGTTATTCATTTCTAAATTTTCTAGTAACTCTCAAACATCCTTGAACCAACTGTTCTATATAGTTCTAATTAATTCCAAATGTAACAATCTTATATAATAAAAGGTTCGTTGACCCGAGGCTGTCTCATAAAAAGAGAAATATTAAGCTGTTGTGAGTCCCTAGTCTTACGATTTGTTACAACTTACATCTATACGTTTTAGAAATTGAGATGAGATATATGTAGGAGGATGCAGCCCATCATACATTTGAAAGCCATGATTACGTTACGGTAATACAATTGATTAGTTACAGGAAGCCAATTTAGTTCTTTTAAAATTGGCGTACAACTTGCAACGCAAATTAAGCTAAAAAATAAATAGCACTTTGTCGAGATGACGTCAGTACCCATGTTTGTCCGCATTTACCCATAATTATTGCGGCCATAACAAAAGAAAATAACTCATTTGCAATCATTTGTGGGTCAAATTTGGTTTGTTTGTCCGCATTTTGAGCCATTAAAAGCAACCGCTTAAAGGGCTATTGCAATTTGCTGTGGGATTTTTTATTGTAGGATTTCAAATTTTGTAAGTTGTTTTAATTATCGTTTAGACTTTAGTCATTTGCGAAGGTCGCCCGACGATAATAAATATGGCAATGGCAGAAATAATACGAAACATGCACAAACTTAAAAAGAAAACTTCTCGTTTCGTGTTAGGGGGTGTTTATATGGAGGAGGGCTAGCCCTCTTAGTAGCTCTCTTTACCGAGATCTCGCCTCTCAGTCAAACCCTAGTATGTAAAATTTGTTTTCGTTTATATGAAACCTAGGCGAGATCTCGCTATGGACCCGCACTCAAGAGGGCTGAACCTACTAGGAGGGCAGGCAAGTCAAAGCTCCGTACACGCGCGACAAAGTTGGTCTTTGCCCGTATATTTTTAGACAAATCTCTATTTCACAAGTTCTGTTTGTTCATACGTAGGTTTTAAATTGAAAACTTGTGCGAGAAAATGGGATTCAGCGGGTTTGGTGGGAAAATACATGTTGTCAACTCGGTAAACAAGTCAGCCCTCCTAGAAGGGCTATAGCGCTCCCCCTTCCCATGTAAACGCGAGGTGAAATCCATCCCTCTTACTGCTAGGGCTAGCCCTCCTTTAAACATCCCCTTATTCAACACGGTGTTCAGCAAGTAACACAACCTCGGGGGCCGTCGCGGCCATGTAATTCTCGCGGTAGCATGCGCAAACCATGTTCATTATTGCATTACAGAAATCAAATGAAGTAAAGTAAAATGAAGAAAACTGGAAATGAACACGAGGGAGGAAAATATAGATTGAACTGTTACCTTGAACACAGGAAAACACGGTGAAAAAGAATAGAAACCATTTGGGATTGTTGAACTGTTGCATGAACTTCGGTTTCCATGAACGCCAACCACATTGTAAATCTCCATCGCCATCGTTTTCGTGATCCATTAGATTGATCTAAATTACCTGGTGAAAAGACCAAGTATTAGAAACTAGATAAAACTAGACTAGACTCGGCAGTGCACCAACCTTTTTAGATATATATACATTGACAAGGATGATGATTACTTGGTCAAAAGAGAGCTCAACACATAAACAAATGCAGAGCAAAGATATATTATTAAAAAGATAAAAAGGGTTAACTAAACAGTTACTCAAGTTTCACGCTCAGAGGCAATCTTCAGACTAAGTTCATGAGAGTTTACAAAGCACTTAAGTAGGTAAACCTTAAGTAGGTAATGTTATATTTACATAAAACTTGTTTCGGTTTCGGCAGTTGGAGATGAGCTCAGATCTTCTGCAGTTTAACAATGGCCGTTTGTCCGCGTTTAAAATACAGAATCGGTAAGGCATAAATTACAATAATTGGATCCGCTGTTGTATGAATTTGCTGTAATCGTAATCGCGTAATCGAATAATAAATAACAAAGTCCAGCAAAAAAACACAAAATATATAGGCATATTTAAAAATATTTATTTAGAGATCTTACGTTTCGTTGCTACGCGCAACATCATCAGAGAATAAATGAATAAATTATTTACAAAGGTGCTAAGAATTACAGCGGTTAAGTTACATGATACTTTAGTTAGAATATATTTTATATATAGGATATGATAGTTTAGTTAGGATAGGAATATTAATGGCCAGCAAGTAGCTTTAAAAAGAGCCATATAACAACATAATTTTGAAAATAAATTTTTAATACTAACGTTTCGTTACTAAATTCGTAACATCATCAGAGTGATGTTATTTATTATTTTCCTTTATTGTATTTTGTCACTCTGATGATGTTACGAGTTTAGTAACGAAACGTTAGTATTAAAAAATTTTCTTTTCAAAATTATGTTGTTATTGCTCTTTTTAAAGCTATTTGCTGGGTATTAATATTCCTAAATAGACTACGATTCCCGCCTGGTTAGTCCTCCATTGCGACGATATTACAGGATGTATATTATTGGCGTATGAGGGAAAATCGGAAATATGCAGTGTGAGGCAAGTGATAAGTTAAAATAAGGAAAGAGGAAAAGTGCCCGCGTGTTAGCATTAAGGGAAGGGTTGAGTTTACGTATAAGAAGGCTTTCTCGGACACGAAATTCAGAGACAGAGGAGGAAGACAAAATGGTGAAATCATCATGAGAAACAGGGTTTCCAGTGTCATTTGTGGGGGAAGGATTAATTCGTATCTTGCCAGTAACAGCAGAGACACGCAAGTCATGGTCTGAGATTCGTGTTTGTAAACGTCGACTCATGGTTTGGCCAACATACAACGAACTACATCGTTGACACTTAAAACGATAAACAACACGAGATCTCAGAGACTTGGGAATCTTGTCAACTTTACGTTCTGGCTGCCGAATTGCCCCTCTTATTTCAAACCCGTGTTTTATCGCAGATATGTTGATGACTGTTTTCTACTTTTTCGTTCCCCCAATCACATAACACCGTTTCTTGAATATCTCAATAGCTAACACGCTAATATAACTTTTACTCAAGAGAGTGAAGTTAACAATACTTTGCCTTTCCTTGATATTTCTATAACGCGGTGCAATGGCTCTTCTTCTACTCTAGCCTGCGTGGCGGCGTTAGGGGGAGGCCAAAACAAAAATGCAAACCATTTAGAAGAGTTTTCTTGTACAAAATGTAAATATCAACTAACCTGTAACTGTAGTCAATAATCCTATTTTATGTATTTTTAATTAATATTACTATTTTCTTTCAGTGAAGGCCATCAGGCAGAATACTATTGTAATAGATGTATTTACCTTCTTTAAATAAAATTTATTAGTTTAGATCAGATTATAATTGGTACTCATATAATAATAGTCTTTGTTTATCACATAATAAGTCTTAGATGATAATTTTCATTTTATACACTGTATTTTGAATATCTTAACGTAATTTACATAACCTTTGAGACACTAAGTTGCGAGACCACAATAATAAAGGAATGAGACCACAATATATATTGGCCAGAGACCTATTAAAATTGGGTTCAACTCCCGGTTGGGCCGGTATTCCGATAAATGTTCAATACTGAATTATTGAGATATGTAAAAGAAGGCCCGGCAAGATACATCCAGTAAGCACGTTGCATCTGGACTACCAGACAGCACTCCAGGATACAAGCTGCATGACTGAGATCTTTTTAAACCACAGATATCTTATCATATAATAGTCACACGGACAATACAGGCCATAGTTTATGTATAGTGGAGTATATATAAATGAAAACAGCTACAGAAATTATACTTGTATTCATTCGTACATCTACATTATTATATGGATTTTCATCTCGTGTTTCGTCATAAAATTGTCAAAGTTTCATGCAGTTTCTCTAACAAGGTTCATAACCACAGACAAAACATCCTGTTAAAAACCCAAGTATTTCACTATTTATAGTTTGCTGTATTTTTCCTACCTCGATGCTATACGTAAGCTCAATAGGCTCCTCATAATTTTCCACTGGCAAAAAGTTCTGCCCTTGAACGTAGTTCTAACATAATATATATACTGTACACCTCAAACTAATTTATTCGAATTATAGTATATTCTGTGAATTATTGATGTTAATAGAACAGGTTGAACAATAATTTGAGAACATCACGTACAATCGTACGTGTAATCACACGTGAACATTTCGGACTCGTTTTGCCGTTTACACAACGAGATTGACGCGAAACAGTATCAACATTATCTGAAACAGTTTTACCACCAATTATCTAATGAGAATATTTTGAATGCGAACACCAGCGAATCCGAAGAAATGATAATCCGCGGATACTTTTATCACCTGCTCTAATATACTAGCTGCATTTATCATTGTAGTTATCCACAAATGTCCCCCTAATTTAGTCAAATTGCTCTGTAGCTATCCACAAATGTCCCCTGATTTAGGTCAAATTGCTCTATAGTTATCCACAAATGTCCCTGATTTAGGTCAAATTGCTCTGTAGTTATCCACAAATGTCCCTGATTTAGGTCAAATTACTTTGTAGTTGTCCACAAATGTCCCTGATTTAGGTCAAATTACTTTGTAGTTATCCACAAATGTCCCTGATTTAGTCAAATTGCTCTGTAGTTATCCACAAATGTCCCTGATTTAGGTCAAATTGCTCTGTAGTTGTCCACAAATGTCCCTGAATTCAACTGTTAAATCCGACATGTCTTCGTGTAAATGTTGGCATCTTCTTCGTGTACCGGACATACAATGGACACAGATTACGTCATAGACACATCAAGGTTATTATTTACAAGAACAAAAACCCTAACCATAACCATAACCCAAATAATAACTCTAGTCCTAACCCTGAAATAAAGGAATTCTAACCCTACTTTTAAACTAAATATTTCAATGATGTAATATTCTGTGTCCGGTACACAAAGTAGCAGCCTAAACACTGATCAACCCCTCCGACTACAGGAAAGTACTGTAGTTTTTGCAAGAAACTTTGTTTTAACTTTCAAACATGAGATATATAGTAACAAGTATAATATTTGGCATTTCACTCGATTAAACTACATGTTCTAAGGATTTATGGTGAAGGAATTTGGCTTTCTTTTCTGTTTTTCGTGTGATAGACTGGTTGAGGAGTTGAGTGAAAAAGTTGATAAAAGCAATAGCGTTCCATGCGCATACATTCTATTTTTAAACCCAACATTCAGATAAACAAAATGTATTTAACTTTCCTCCTATTTAGGACGTGGATTTAATTATATAGATTCAGACAAACATCGATAGTATCACGTCATCCTGCCCAACGCTATAGCCTGTATATAAAACCGTTTTTCTGTCATATTTCCTTCTATGTTGTAACTTTTACATGGCAAGTGGACTTGGAATCTAGCAAAAACTAACGGAACATTAACTAAGAAAGATATTTATCATCATGCTGAAATCGCAAGGTACAATGGCGGGAATTTGGATGCGAGCCAGAGAGCTATTCTTTGTTACCTTAGAAGGAAGTTCTTGGATGGCTGTCTTCCGTCATATAGAAACCACTACGTTTGCAGCACTATGTTTTTTTCAAAACCAACAATAGAAAACGACTGTAGACATCCAGGAGTTATGTTCAAGCAACTAATATTTACACTTCGCTTCAGAAACACAACTTGCATCCTGCAGTGTTGGCACAGAATATTAATTCATACATTCATTCCAATTATTTTAAATAGTAGATTAATTTTCCACCTGACAAATCAAATGTTATGTATAAATTTCAAATATGTAATTTACAGCCCCCGTTGATTCATAATTGTTACTGTATTAACTTCGTCCATATCTCGTATTTCTTGAGACTAGTCTAACATCATGTCACAGGGTATGTAAAGAAAATAGTAACTCATCATATATAGTAACTCACGAAGCCATGAAACATGTTACATAAGATCGTAAGTACTAAAAGAAGGAATGACCTACAACGACCTACACCGACCTCCAACGACCCGTAACGATGTATTAGATCATTATAACAGTCACTAGAAATACGTTCCGCAATAACCCCTCGCCCGTCTGTTCTATCCTCCTGCGGGATTTTCCCCATCCATGGTCCCCAGACCTCGCACCCGCACACCGTGTATTTGAAGATTTTGAACGTTATCTCGGCCAATATTTAACCGTTTTCAATTCTGAAAACAGATTTGGAATTACCCAGTCTAAGTACATAACATACATGCCTATTATATTACACAAATTTGCATACCCTTCGTAAAAACCTGTTTATGTGGTTCGTCAGATCACCGAAATCGCCATATTGACCGCTTTGCGTTGGCTGCCAATTAAGGCCCAAATATTGTCCGATTCAAACGGATCACCCAAAATTGAAGTATGCCAGTTGGGGAGTACTATGCTCATTTTTGCAAGGTTTTGATAGCACACACATTAATTAATGCCGTGTCAACATCGCTTCAAGAAAATAAGAAATGTTCAATAAACGAAAACGAAGTTTCGCTTAGCTTGGGTCGTTGTAGATCGTTGTTGGGTCGTTGTAGGCGGTCATTGCATAGATTGTTGTTCGGTCGTTGTATAGATTGTTGTTGGGTCGTTGTAGATTGTTGTTGGGTGGTTGTAGGTGGTTGTAGATTGTTGTTGGGTCGTTGTAGATTGTTGTTGGGTGGTTGTAGGTCGTTGTTAGATTGTTGTTGGGTCGTTGTAGATTGTTGTTAGGTCGTTGTATAGGTCATTGTCGATCATTGTGTATCGTTGTAGATCTCAACGCAGTACGTCATAATTTGTTTCATCATGTGGAAATTCTTCATCCCACCGAGATCTCGCTGAGCGGGCCATCTCGGCTTGTTTTCAGGTGCAGCGGTGATCAAAAAGAATACATCTAATTATAGTTACGTGAATATCTGTGTATTTGTACTGCAAGTATTAAAGGAAAAATACTTTATTTAATAGGCTGTCTATGCTCATATGAACGCAACGAAATTAATACCTAAAGGGAAATAACTGAAGCGAGATCTCGCTAAGTGTATATGGTCTACTTTCAAAAGGCCGGATGAGACGCAGGCTATACCTACTTACCGCAACCAAATGAACAGGAATGTTAGAGAATAATTTACAGTTAAAACAACCATCAAGACTCAAGTAATCGAATTGTTGGTCAATTTACCATTTTGGAACTAAAATCTCTAATTATTATAATTGCTGGGTTTGTGTACACATTTGACGTGATCTGCGAGAGACAATAACCTGCAGAATATCGCTAACTTCTAATTCTATTTAGCTAGAAATGAATAATATTACTGCATTTCAAGCTTGGTTAATGGCGAAAGATTAAAACAGACAAGATCCCCAAAAATGAAAAACGATAAATATCATTCTTAAACTTGTGCATTTTTAAAGAATTTTAAACACTTTACCGAGCGGGAGGTCTTTACGGCAAAATAATCCTGCCTGTGGTCTTTCAGTACAGACCGAGTGACGAAGGAGCGAGATCTGTGCAAAAAGACCTAGCCTCCTCCGCCAGGCAACTCTGTGGCTTCTTTTCCCGAGTCAAATAGCTTATACTTCCCTGCAATCTCAGCCAAAACATTGCTCGCGCAGCCTTGGAAGCGATTTGACCCGGAAAAGATTGCAGAAAAGAGATTGCAGAAAAGCTGTGTTAAGACCGCTCACGAGTCAAGCCGTGTAATAAGTCAATAGATAAACACCGAGGACGCGTAGCGTCCGAGGGCTGTATATCGCATAAATCCCGACGTTCGAGGTGTTTATTTGACTTATTATTACATTGAGGAGGTTTCCAACAAAGTTTGTCGATTTTGTCCACCTTGGACAAAGATTTTCCTAGTTTTTTCTTCGTTTCTTATCTAATTAGTATTCATAGGGATGTATGGCGCATACATCCCGCAGTACATCAAAGGAAACCGACTCAATGTAATAATAAGTGGTATCAATTTCACCCACACACAAGTCTATTTAGTATTCATCATATGTATATACGTCAATTATTGGGCATTATAATAATTATCACCACAGCAACAAATACAACAAACAAAGCTTTCATCAAAACAAAGTTTACAAAGCTTTTTGAGTAAAAAATTATCATAACAAGAATTTTGTGGTAGAATAATTAGCTTTCTCTCCCTTAACTCAGAAGACAAGAAACTACTTGTAAAGACAAAGAAAAAAGTCGTCTAAATTGTATATCACTGCAGGAAAAGCAGTCAATCCTCACACTAAACAAAACAAACAGAATGTTATCCATATTGGTGGAAACAGTGGCGGAAAATTCGCCTTTTTCGGTGGTGGGGCAAAGCCTCTTAAATTTCCGACAGGTTTATTCGCTACGTAACCAATTTTTTTGCACACAAAAATGGACAAATAAAGAAACTAAAAATGGTTTGGATACACAAATTAATGTTTTAACCTTTTTTGCGCTTGTAGTCGCTGTCGAATACTCTTTGCAGGACGGGTTTCAATCTTCACTCTTTTTAGACTTTTCGACATATTTCGACGATTTCGATCGCTATTTCTTTATTTTGGTTTGCAGTGGTACTATTGTAATAAGTTTTTTATTTAGTTTAATTAGTTTGTTAGATTTATCACTCTTATAGGAGGACGGAATACCCCAACAGGCTAGAAGGCCAATTATAGGGGTTCCGAGGGCCTATACGATTTAAGGTCGTTATCCAAGAAGACTCGAAAGTCTTACCATTTGCTGGTATTATTGCAAAGGCAGCACTTTCTCCTCAATTATTTTTAAGACCCGCAGTGGTGGTGGTCCGACACAGGATTTGAACCTGACATGTCTCGCAGCTCATACACATGTGTGGTAACCACTAGATTACTAGATGGCTCCTCAGATGTCTCCTCATTTTGCATGTGTTTTACAAGATAACGTGAGATATTTATAAGTTCTATTACATTTTTTCCCATTTTCAATATATTCCTTAAGTATTTCCGAAATTCCGACAAAAAGTGGAAAATTCCGACAAATTAGCGATTTGACGACAGGTGGTGGGGCGGTTGCCCCCCCACCCCACCACAATTTCCGCCACTGGGTGGAAATGTATGCTATGTCAATTGTCAATAATTCTGAATTGAGTAGGTTCAGCACATGGAAAATTCGACATTTGAAATTGGTCATGTAAATTAGAAATATCCTTGTTCAAACTCATTTATAATAGTAAAGTGAAAAGGTGGTAAACTGCCAAGATATTTGGTGACAAAATACTGACGTTTCGAGCGGAGCCCTTCATAAGTCTCTGACGAAACGTCAGTATTTCGTCACTAAATATCTTGGTAGTTACCACCTTTTCACTTTGTTATATATCCAAAAAACTGTCTACTTTTTTACTCATTTATAATAGGTTTGGCACATGAAAAGATCCCCTATGTGACTGATACCAATGTACTTAATTTTACTACCACTATAAATTCTTGAATAAATTTCTTGAATACTGTATAGTTATTGAAATTGCCATTCAACATACCATATTTCACATATTTCCATAGACTTTCACTGCAGATTCTCTTTTAATTCTGTATATAACTAGTGTTTTAATTTGAAAATATTTAGTAGTCTTCAATTATTAAGAATTTTTGAAAGCAATATTGGAGACTTTTCAACATATACATATCAAATGAATGTTCACAGGCAATATCCTTAAATATTGATCACCTCTTTAAACTGTCTGCCATTTGAGGACTAATACAGAAAATATCATCTTGATGGTTAACATGACAACGCTCTGACAACATAAAGTCCTGACACTTTTTTATTTAATTTTTTTTAATTTAAAAATATTTGCCCAAAAACAGGTGCAGCTATACAAAAGGTCCCAGGCCATACTAGATAGTACACCGGGGTGACCAGCACCTAATAAACTTAATAATAGCATATGGTTAACTAAGACCACGTTTACACTAGAGCAAACGTTTCCGGATTCGTAAATGTTTCCGGATAAGCTATTCACCACAAACCGATTATTCGGATTGGTAGGCTGTTTATAACACTCGGGAGTATTCGGATACATATCGTTTACACACCCAATTAATTTGGAATATGTGTATTTCAATGATCCATTTATGTTGCTGGAAAAAAATTTGGAATACCTGTTTACACTACAAAAGATTCGGGATTCATAAGATTCAGGATTCAAAATCTCCGGAGACGCGACCAAACCAGGACATTTTATTCCAGATTCATCCTCTTGTGTGTAAACGGCAAAACGAATCCAGTACCTAAACGTTCCAGATTTGTGACGAATCCGCAAACGTTTGCTCTAGTGTAAACATGGTCTAAGTACTGGTAGCAAGAATAAAGAAAATGTTTCCAAAGATAATTAACTGACTTGTTTTTATAGGCTTTTTAAACAAATTCTCCCAACTAGTACTTCAGAGACCAATAAGGAGAATTTATATGGTGATACTGGGGCTTAAATGGTTATAATGTTCTTTTCCTATCAAACCACTTTCACCATAGCATTTCACAGCGGATTGCGGTAATAAGGATGACCAACCAAACAGAAACCAGTCACCAGATTTTCAATGTGATATGCAAAATTCTAGACAGCCAAGCCATGACCAAAACTACTCAAGTATTTCACCTCATCTTCATCCAAAGAGTCTCACTCTTAAACTTCCCAAGACCATAAAGTACCAGAAATAGATGCAATAGCCAGTGATGTCTATACAATTACAAAATTCCCTCTAAGACTTAGCCAAGACCAGTTCATTGTAAAGATGTAATCATAAGGAGTCCTTATAGGGAATTAATCAAACCTTCAACACTGGAAATCTAGTCTAGTTACCACACCAAAAAAGAAAGCAACAGAAAATAGGGTTTCAAAAAGATTAAATTTAGTAAGAAGAGAGCTCTGCCTACATAATTTGTGTTAGCTGTTACCAACAAAATTTAGCTGTTACCGCTGCTAATTTAAAATCGCAAAGCATTGTGGTAAATTGTACAGGTGCCATCATTCGGTACCATCAATTGCACTGGTTGCAAAGGTTCAGCTTCTTAAATAATATTTAATTTTATGTTTTTAATAATTTAATCAATGTACACAATTTTAGGATGTTTTGGACATTAGATTCAATTCCCAGTTGGGGCAGTCAGATGAATTTTCAAAAAATATTATTCTTAAAGGTGCCGTCCAGTCCGTTCTGCGCATGTCCACGTTTCTGTTTACATCGTTTGTTTACCTTGCATTATAATATAAACATTGAACATGAAGTATTGCAGATTTTTTTCACACGCTTGAGCTTTTCCGCCTAAAAAGCATGTTATAAGAAGCGGTTCTGTTCTTAAATGTGGATAATATATCAAATTACCACTCGTGCCTTCGCCACCTTTGACAAATACTCGCTTTCGAACTGTCGTAAATCTATTCCGTTAAAGTTTGTTGATATATGGGGTCCCCAACGTTTAAAATATCACACGTGCGCAGAACGGACTGGACAGCACCTTTAATATTTTTCAACAATTGCACAGTTGTATAAGTATGGGTCACTCTCAAATTTAGATTGTTCCATAAGTGCACTGATGAGCTGTGGTACAGCAAAACACGTGTCTGCAGATCGAATCTTGGCTATGATGATTGACAGTTAATTATAAAGTTATTATTATTACCCAGACAATTTTCCACATCAAAGGTAGCTATTAAGCATCAGTCAATTCCAGCTACGACCACCCCCCCCCCCCAGGACAACCCCGGGCATTGGTAAATTTTCATTTTTTTTGTGCAAATGCCCGGGGGTAGGGCAAAAAAGAAGGAACAATGCCCCACCCTTGGGACGAAAAAGCAAAACAAATGCCCCACCCCCGGGCAGACAAATTAGTCAATTTCAAAGAATGTACTAAATTAATTACATGCGTTTTAACAATTTATATTTATACCTCGTTCATTGTTCTTTTGGGGATTTTTTTTAAGAAAAACAAGGAAAACTATCATGTTCACTTCAGATGAAAACATCGACGAAAGGCTGTGACACTTGCTTTTATTGCAGAAAGTTTTTGTGACACTTGCTTTTATTGCAGAAAATATATATAATATGAACTGAAGGAAATTCTTAAACATTAATTCACACTTGAAAACCAACATTCAACAATAATATAAGCTCTCGTCCTTGCCGATAATGTTGTCCATTTTGGCATATACGACAAAGGAAACTCGTGGCCGCGGTCTTTTCTCCGTGAGCAACAAATGCCCGGGCCCCGGGTGAACACGCAGCTGCAAATTAAAGCCTGGCCGTGGGGACAAGTAAGCGTGGAAATGCCCCACACTGTCCCGGGGGGAGGGATGGTCGCAGCTGGAATTGCTGATGCATTAGGTCTTGAATTAAATTGATTGACTTCTACTAGAATTTCTTCTTTGAAAGTATATTTGCAATTCCAACCCCAAAATGCCTAGCAGACTTTGGCCAAACGGGAAACAAATAAACTAGTAATATATACTTGTACAATGATGTTACGATGCCATATATGAAGTTGACATGCGATAATAAATTCACACTTGTACAATACTTCCATATTGTTTCTCAGTAAACGACTCTCATTAATTTGACGTTTTTAGATATCAAGATATCATGATTCATGTATTATTGGCTTCACGCTTTCACTTTCAATTTCAACCAAATATTTAAATTTAGCATTTAACTCAGATTTGTTGCGTTGTCGGCTCAAAATCATCAGGACTCAGGAGAAAATTATTTAAACGTTTTACGAATTATTGTATTAAAACTTGAAAGACACTGCTTACCTGAAGATCTGAAATTGTTTCATTGAGTGAAGGTGTCACATCAGACATCAGTCACTCTGTTAATAATCCCTTCGGTTCATATATTAACAGAGACACCGTTTCTATGTTCTTTGGGAAAACTACACTACGATAATCCTATAATAACTATTTGTTTACATTGTGGGACGGTATCAAAATTTCTCACGAGTGAGCGAAGTTGCGAATGAATGGGAAATATTATCATCACGAGAAGATAAAATTCGTATCTCCAAGCGGCCATGTGTTCTGTTTATTATATTGAAATCGATGAAATAGCCATGTTTATAACTTCACAGTGAAGATAAAAATGATATCTTAGGAATTTAGTGACTGTTAAATTATTGCGTACAAGATAATCATTTTTTTATCAAACTTTAATAACGGTTTTGAAATATTTTCATACAAAAACCTACCGTAGCGCTCACGTTAGCTTATCAAGATCCATTCAGAAATCCTTCTGTTCAGATTCCAATAATAAAACATCTTTTGAGTTGTGACATCTATTTGTATAGTATAATACTACGTATATTTGTATACGCATTAGTGTTCAAATAAAAACATCCATCAAAATGATTTTCGGAGAGAACGTAAAGTACCGAATTTACTTGATCGGAGACAATCGGAGAGCGGTTACTGTGTCTTCAAAAAGTCCAAAAGTGGACATTCAAACCTCAAGAAATGAGCAAAGTTTCCAAGATATTTCAACTGAATAAGACAAATATTATCACATGAAGAAATGCCTCAGTAACTTTTTATTTCAAGCAAAAAATTTAATGTTTTTGAATTTATACCGAGAGCGATGACGTATGCATGCGTGGGGCGGAAGTAATTTGGAGTTTTGCGTTCTTTAATATTTCACGATTTCAATGTGTCTCTATGATGCTTTCTCCACCCAGACTTTTTCATAACTCATCGACAAGGCATCGTACAACGTCAAGGTACCGTCCAAAACCTTTATCGCAAAGGAATCTTTTGTCTGCTTTCTTTGGTCTTACTGCTGTCGTTTTACTTGCCACTGCTATTGTCGAACCAAGATGGTTCTACGTTAAACAGGGAAAATGTTCTGGTCGTTTCCTCGGCATTTACAAAATGCTATCTTTAAAGACAACTAGTGCTTTAAGTAAGTATATTTGGTTTGTGTGTATGACTTGCCTAATTTGCGCACTGCTTACTCCAAGTTTGGCTTCGCCATTTGGCAATGGATCGCATTGGCATTGTTTTATTAAAATGTGTATTTAACTTGCAGATCAATATAAATATTGTATCACTTGAGATGTTGAGGACAATTGTTCTTTTTTCAAGTGAAAATGTCGTTTTATTTGCTGTCAGTTGCATTTCCTTTAGCTTTCTGCTTCCTTCTGAGTCCTTGCTACAATTTCTGTCGTTGATATTTGAGAGGAAATGATTGGATTGCCTTATTTTGATTACACTTTCACTGAAATTATTCATCAATCATAACAACAGCCAGAATGAATTCATACTAGTATGTCATGAGACGACATACTATTAATATTTACATGCAACTGTGCTACAGAAGGAAGCTTTGATATTTTATAGAGAAAAAAACTTGACTTGAAAAGACATAAACTCATTCTGGTATGAGTTCAGATTGCTGATGCATGGGTGATTTACATGTACATCAAGCCTGTCACACACACGCCTCCTCACACACCTGACATGGATGAGTTGTGTTAAGCTGGTTTTCCACTAAACGGAATCTTGTGCGCAATAGAGGTGAGCCGATGTTTAAAAAAGCCAATTGCCGATAACGATTGTTCAAGAGCCGATAGTTACCCACCATCGGCCGATTAATCGGCAAAACCGATTGCTTACCTGATGCTCACGTTTTGTCGTTTTACTCATCTCAAGTTTTGTAATGAGAGGAAGCCAATTCTCGTATTTTGCGCGCAACAAAACAAACAGAAAACAGTGAAGTAGTCAGTTTCCTTTATTTTTGTACCAACAACTCAACAAGTGCAAAAATATCATAAAAGGTAAAGAATTGAACCTGAATAGTGAAAGCAAAAATGCAAAATTACATTAGTTTAGGACTGACTCTTCAATTTTTCCTCATGGTGGCGGTAATATATTCTGCTGCATCATCTTCTTTTCTTTTGGCTGATCGAGCCGTCTCCTTGCTTGCCAGTTCAATGTTCTTGCTGGGATGTAGTGACTGCAGATGACTTCTCAGGTTGGCTGACGTGAAATGCTTCTTCTGCTTTCCACCTCGTTACAAAAAAGAATGGTAACCACTGCTTTTGCAAACCAGATATTCAGCCTTCGATTCGTCATTAGCAATAATTTTAAAATATTCCCAAACGATACTTTTAGAAGAGCTTGCCATGAGGACGAGACAAGACACCGCTGACCACTGGACGATCCAATGGTGAAAGACAATCGGCCGATGGTGAAAGACCGATTGTGAGAAAAACTAGCCGATAATCGGCTCTGCCGATGTTTTGCCGATGATCGGCTCACCTCTAGTGCGCAAAGCGCATTTTGTTCTTGCAAGACAAAGAAGAATGTCACTCCATAAAAAAGTTAAAAACTGACTTTAGTTCCCATACGTTATTAATATAATAATACCAATTGAGATCTCAGACTGGCATGCAACGGAAATTAAAACAGCTAACCCCACAGCCACAGGTACTGTCAGGTAGCCTGTGCAGACGTGACTCACAGGTGTTGATAGCAAGAACACTGAGATCTCTGTTGATGAAAAGATGAAAACGACGAAGAAGAATACAATGAAGATGATGAAGTTGAAGATGACAAAGTCGAAGACAAATAAGATTTTTTTTAACTTTTTTAAAACTGAAAACTTGTTTTTTACATGCAAATTCTCATACAAATTATCAAATTGATTTTAAAACTTAATGTAGAAGGCTCCTTTTCAGAAAAGTGATACTTTTAAACCACAGAATTCCCCCTGTAAACAAAACAAGATTTATGGCAAGTTTCTAGACTATTTGCAGTGCCCTGAAAACATTACAGTACATGCCATCATTAGCCAAGGCATGCTGAGCAACACACTCCTGTCATTTTCCTCAGTGCCAAGCTTGCGCATACAGTGGAACCCCGCCTTACGGCCACCTCGTTAATACGGTCACCTAGTTATTACGGCCACTGTTTTTTGTCCTGGCAAAACGCCAATACATTTCCCTATAAAAATACCCCATTAATATGGTCACCCCGTTAATACGGCCAACGGCCACATTATAAAATCCCAACGTTAACAAACACCCCAACGTTAACAAACACCCCGTTTATACGGCCACTCCAACCAAACATGCATTCTAAAATCTAAAGGACAGACAAGTGACAAATGGAAATATATCTTGAGACAAAAAACTTACACATTGAGACTTAATTTTAATTGAAAGAGTCTGTGACATGTCATGTTATAAAGTTTCAGATAAGCAGCAGAGTTTTCAACATGGTTTACTTAACACATTTTTTATGTTTAGTTCTTATTTAGTTATGTTTGGGTCTTTAAATTAAATTGTTGTTTAGAAGTGTAATTGTAATAAAAACTGTCATGACATCACTTGAAAAAGAGAACAGCCATGAAATTTGACTCTACCCTGTTAATTGTTATGGTGCGTTGGTGACCGTATTAACGGGTTCCACTGTATACATATAACATACATATGGCTATACTTCTTTTGTTAAAATTAATGTTCCCTATTTCATCTGTTATCTAGGAAAGTCGTGTTATAGTGCTGATACGGTATTGAAACTTAAGATTATCATGGCATTTCTTTGCTGTGGAGCATTTTTTAGTTTCTTTGCTTGTTTGTTGGATATTTGGGGACCAAAGAAAAAGTTGTTGCAATTATTCAGGTCAAACTCAATTGGGAACATCATCACAGGTATATACTGTATAATGTACATTGTATGTGTAATATTTGACAATTGCACCATTTGCTTGAGTTGTTGGTCCATTTGGTTTTTTCAAATCTAAGAGGAGCTGATATTAGCCTGCTGGTATAAGAACCAATCAGATTGCAGAATAGCTCATATCTAGTAGAAATTATGTGTGTTGTGAAAATATGCATCAAGCCTATACGTCAGAAAGATTTCTGAGTCCCTGACTGGAATCGATCTAACCATTGAGCCTAAGAAATGGAGAGTGACCATTAGTTAACCTTCACTCTCCATCTGAATTTGTGTGGCTCAATGGTTAGAATGTCTCACTGGCAATCAGAAGGTTACATGTTTGATTCAAGTTAGGGACTCACTTGGCTGACTAGCCCCCGCGCAACGCTAGAAATCATACTTGAAAAGTGTCTTTTGTGGACCACACTGAGTTTATTTGTTCCAGTCCCTTCCTGGAATCATCATTTTAATTCATGGTTTCTAAAACATGACAGAAACTTTTCAAAATGATGACTATACAATTATAACGTGGCTAAAAGCTGACCTGCTGCAGACTAAAATAGCAACACTGTGATTACGTCATTATGATTATGGTAATAAGATACACACTATCTGTCAAGTTATAATCCCTAAGGGAATATATGTACATAATTATAATATTTTGAGATCCCTTTACGATAAACATGATTTATTCTTATTGTCGAGCTCTTCTTGGTTTATTCTCTTGGTTTATTCTCTTTGAGTTGCTTGCTGCCCCTTTGTGCACTATAATAATTTGTGCACTATAATAATTAATATATAATAAATAAGTTAGACACATCCCAAACGTATAAGTACATGTAGGGAAAACATCCAGCCGATAAAAGTTAAACCGTTTAAAAACATCTAAGTTGAAACAATGTGAGTGGAAACTATATTGACAGACTCATTGTCTTACTAAAAGATGTTTTTCCACAGTTCAAATTTTATACCTTTAGAAATTTTACTCACATGGCATGTCTGATTATATTGCGCCATATGTAACATGAGCACTGTTGCGCTTCACCGGTGTTGCCATTTTTAGTCTGGAGCAGGTCAGCTTTTAGCCGCATGTCTATCAGTCTATACATGTAACTAATAAATCGTTGAAAGGGCTCAAAAACGTAGCGTAAAGACACTGTATACATTAGATTTCTCTCAAGATAGAACTGTTTAAGGACTTTAAGGCTAAGGAAGTTGTTTATCATAATTATAATTATTTGTATTTTTATGTCCGTTTTGATCATTACTGTGTTTTTGTAACTGTAAAGTGTGAAGAAAACAATGTAAAGTGTGAAGAAAACATCGAGCATTGGATTTACAAATTATATCTAACACAGTTCAAACTGTCTGTTTATACCTTCTCAATTGGATATTTAGTTCAGGCCTGAAATTATACTAAAACAATTAGTCACCTCAGTCATGGTGAATTATCGTTGAATATTTCTATTTGTTATGTAAATGTAAATTTCTAGCTCATAATCTAATTGTTAAAATACACATGCATATAATATGTGTATTATTATATACACAAACATTTACTCAAACCATTGAAGCTTGGTTACTTTCTATCTGTTTGCAGTTGTGATGTCTGTGGCATCATGTGCCTTTGCCTATTGGGTAGTCGTCTCAATAAAGAAGAACTCCGGAGATCCATCTGTGCATATACATGTGACTTTCTCATACAGTTTCTACTTAATTGTTGCAGCTGGGATTTGTGCTTTGTCAGCTTGTGCTGTCAATATGATAAGCTGTAACTGCAGAAGAAATGGAGACCAGTTTTCTAGCGAAGAGGAATTGAGAGCAGAGTTAATGAACTCTATGGATGCTGCATTTCCGTCAACAATTAGAGGTGAACCCCCTCCACCCTACTCTGTATAAACGACAGTATTAAGGCGGATTTCCAGTCCTCGCACGAAGCAACACTCAGAAGAGTGCTTCATCAGCACCTCGAAGTTTGTTAAAATCTATCTTAAAAGCTATCGCTTCATCAGTCTTGAAAACCCTGCGAGTTATCGCAACGAGCTGCATGTGGTGGAAATACAGTGGAAACCATGCAAGTACACACAGCGGAAACCATGCAAGTACACACAGCGAGCTGCTTCGTTCGAGGACTGGAAATCCGCCTTAACAGACCTTGAAATTTAGCAAGAAAATTATAGGTTTTCAAGTAGCTTTTCTTAAGCAGAAAGCTATTTTTATTTGCATGACGATAACAATATATTTCAAATGAAAGGTTTTGAATCCATGCCTAAAATTACTATTACTGGCAAAAGGAAAATTAGCAAATTCAAATTTATTTCAAGTTCTGTTTCGTGTAGTTTTTTGAGTAGTCCCTTTTTTATTTATAAATGCTGATTCCCTGCAATGAAAATTCAGTATTAATAGCTAACATTATTAATCAACAAGGGTGTACAAATAACTCTAATAATATATATCTCCACCATTGATAGGACATAACTAGGGAATAGAATAGGTTTTAAATAATGCTGAACAAAGAAATTGTGTGGTTCCTGTAACATGCTGGAAAGGTCAGTAGAGTAGGAAAAAAATTTAATTTTTTAAAAAATTTTCAGTTTTTTATTATAAAATGCCATTTCTGAAAACATGTTAAAGTTTTTAGAGTAGAAGCTTGTGGAAGTCCAGAATTGCAGATAATTCTTAGGGTTAGGCCATAAAAATTGACTCAGGTTCTAGGAATCACACAATTGTTTCAAAGCAAAACGTTTGTAATGATGTGCAAGATCCTGATACACATAGCTGTCCTTCTATTGAAAAAGAACTACTAAAAGGACATTAGCAACAAAAATTAAGTTTGTTTAATATGAAAGAACTCGTAAAATGATAGAGTAACACCTTTTACAACTTTTCCGTATTTTACTTCGTTTTTGAAATATTTCACTTTGTTTCACTCATTAAAATATTAGTTACATCTTCAATTTTGTTCCACAAATTCACTTGAAAATGTGTGTATAATAACTCCTCATGATAATGAATGTTGTAAACTTAACAATCACTGAGATATAAGACATTTTTTAATGAGTGAAAATTCTCTACACAACACTTGTCGTCAGAGACCTTACTTGGAATATATATATATCTCATTTACATATCAAACAAACTGATATATTTCAAAAACGAAGTAAAATACGGAAAAGTTATAAAAGGTGTTACTCTATCATTTTACGAGTTCTTTCATATTAGACAAACTTAATTTTTGTTGCCAATGTCCTTTAAGTAAGAGTACGTATATTCATGGACGACGTTTCAGACGATGTCCCTTCAGGTCAGATGAAGAAGAAGGAAACCGACACATCGTCCAAAAAGTCGTCTATGAATGTAAGTACTCTTACTTAAGTATTTTTCGACGCATTAATTTGCAACTCACAAGATTTTATGTGGCAAGACATGTTGTTTGCAATTAAAGCATTTCTTGCGACGTAATTTCCACGAAGACAGCTACATGTACGTTTAACTGGGTCTTAAAGTTGTACTACGATCAAATTTTTACCTGTCGATATTTTGACTGCTAAGATATATAAGATATATTGAGAGCTAAGATATATTGACAGCTGCTAAATATTGCTCGGTCGAAACCGTTTTGCGATTCGACAATGGCAAGTATTATTTTTATAACGCCGAATCTGGACCTGACGCGTAAGGAAGTGACGTCAGACTCTCAACGCGAAGACTCCACACGGCTAATTCTTCAAGCAAATCCATAGCCTGCGTAGCAGGCGCAAAGGAGGCTAGTAAATCCATAGTGATCAAGGTCCTTTTTTCAAATTCTTCGTCTGAAAGGCTGGATATTTCATCTACTTCTCGAAGAAAACAAGTAACCTCGACTGAAATTCAGGCGTAGCATTGAGCGTCTGACGTCACAAACTTAGTAATGGACTAATGGTGGCCTAAATAGTAGTGATCTCAGAGCTCAAAATACTTACTTCAAAATACCATTTTTTAATTTTTTTTACATCGATGATCACTTTCGACCCTGAAATAATATTCTATGCTAACGAAAATCTAAAAAACGGGGGTGAATTTTCATCGTAGTGCCACTTTAAGGATAATATTAATTTGTGATTGACATTTTTAATTACATTTGTAAATTTATACAAATGCCTGCTAACAGCGTACCCAACCTGATCTCCTGTTGAATCGTCATAAACCACACTACTTTATTTGAACCACTTGAACATACTTGCATTCTGTATTATCCATATATATTCCTTCAATGTAATTTTGTATTATAGCATAAACAAAATAGATTTTCTTATTAATTGTTATTACCAGAACCATGGTTTGCATGGAAGAAATAAAAGCTGTGTATAATATGACTTTTGCTCTGATCAAATTGTTCTGTCTGTTTGGCCAACTCCGCGCCTACGCAACAAGGCCCAACAATGTTAGTAGTATAGCAAGTAGGGCTGCGAGCCCAATCGACTTCAAACGTGAATATAAACACCAAAACATCACCAAATTTTGCCAAATCGCGATTCGACAAATTTGACGATGTTTTGGTGTTTATATTCACGTTTGACGTCGAATAAGCTCTCAGCCCTACTTGCTATACTACTACAGCGATCGTTAGTCAATCTAGACACCCTTCGCACGTTTTCTACTAAATTGATGTCAAACACACGCGAGACTAGCGAAACAATACCAAGTTTATACTAAATTTGACACCATTTCAGCCACATTTAAAAAATAGAAAGTGTCGTTTCAAAATTCTCACAAATTACATTTAGGAAAAAATAGAAAGTGTCATTTCAACATTTTCGCGTGTTAAAAAAATAGAATGTGGTACGAGCCCACTCTCACATATTAAAAAATAGAAAGTGTCATTTCAACATTTTCACAAATTTGTCGAATCGCATTTAAAAAATAGAAAGTGCCGTTTCAACATTTTCACAAATTTGTCAAATCACATTTAAAAAATAGAAAGTGTCATTTCAACATTTTCACAAATTTGTCAAATCACATTTAAAAAAATAGTCATTTCAACATTTTTACAAATTTATGTATCGTAAAAGTGTCTCACGCGTGATAAAATTGCCACCTGTTATGCAAATTAGGTTATTGCCACCTGTTAATAATAGATTAGTCCGTTTGTTCACTATTTTCAGCGTTTGTCGCCTCGCCTCTCACTTCAATGTTTTTGTGACCATACGCGTAGGAGTCAATACCATTTTCTAAAAGGTATCGTTTGTCATCAAAACAGGATAGCGACACTTTATTAATTTCGTAGCTACCTAGCTGATGTTTGACACTTCTAATGGTCTTCATTGTGTGTCGCAACTGTTTCTGCTCGAGTAACACGCTTTTGTAATCTTCGTGTCTGATTACCTTTTTAATTATATTTTTTCTAATACCTTTAGCGGTTTTCCCGCCACCTCCACCCTCTTTCAAATAGCTGTACATTTTACTGCGCAACCCGACGAACTCGACAATTGGCGTTCCAGCGCACTCGTCCTTCATCTTCCCAATAACTTTCTTATTCTCTCTAAAAAAGAATGGGCTGTCTGCAGGATAGTCGCTATTGTCGAACTTTTCGCACTCCATCATAAAGTCGGAATAAACGTCGCCAGTTTTGATTGAGTACAACAGACTGTCAGTGTCAGTGAAGTGCAATCTACAGGTGTCGCTAGAGTACTTTTTCATAATATAATTGTAGTGAAAATTGTACATCAGCGTTTTACTCAAGTCTAGTATGCACATACCCACATATGCAGGTCTATTTAGTGTCAACGTTTCTTTAACCTTATGGACAGCGACTAAGTTCTCGCTAAATATTTTGCAAGACACGAACGTCGGCTTCGAGACAAGCTTTTCTAATTTCTCCGCAGTGGTCACTAATCTTACGTCCACACGCTTCCTCAAGTTTTCCATCGTTTTTCCGAACACACTGTTGTTCATCAACTTGAAGAAGTCCTTCTCAAAAGCGTTCTTAGCCGCAGTTCTTTTGACTGTGTTAAAGTCGATGTACTTGCCTAGCCACTTGGACTGGTCAAACTGCAGGACCCTGTGAATCTTATTGATTTTTAATCCAAGATCCATGTACAACTGCAGATTTCCGTAGTGACACACATACTTTTTTTTGTCCATCAAATTAGTCACCAGCTTCTTCACACCACCAACACTCACGTTAAACTTATTTTTGATTTTCATGCAGTACTCCGACAACATGTCAACGGTTATCTCCATCTTCTCGGGAGCCAACGGGTAATCGTTGTGTAGGTCATGCAAATGGGTTGGGTACTCCAAGTCGACCTCGAGCAGTAAACCTTTTTTACTATTGTTGTGATAGTCGTGCAGATTAACTTTTTCTATTTCTTTCTCAGTCAACCACTTGAAGCCGCCCGTGGGTAGACTTCGACTCATTGCCCACCCATACAAGTTGTTGGCGTCAAGGTACATCAAATACTTCGACTCTTGCTCTTTGTCATACCCTTCCATGTACTTATTATTCGCCACGCCATGTCTGTTGCATATGTAGCTCACACCACCACGCATACCTAGTTCTACGAACTGGAACATGTCGATGTCGGACAATAACTCAAGCTCCACTCCAGTCATCTTCAGCATAGCATCCCAAGCCAACCCAGGCGATGTGAAATAGTGGCAAGGGTCTAGTTTATACTCACGGTGACATGTCTTTCTAAAAGACTAAAGTTCTCAAAAACGTCGGCAAGCAAGAGCACGTCACTTTTCAAATACAGGTCGTGATACCCACCCATGTTTTCAACGTCGAAGTAGTCCCACACATCGCAAGCACGCTCATGCATTTCTTCCGTAATATCTTCGTCATTCAGAATATTGTAAAAGTCCTTTTTGGAGGGTAGCTCGCATTCGTCGAATTTATCAAAGGAGTCCATATAATCGTAGGGATAGACCCCCTTTCTTGTCACGAGTGCCAAACCCTCGTCGTGAAACACTTCTGACGTGTATTTGAAAGCGTCCCTTGGTAGGTTCCTCACCAAGTTGTCTAGACCACTACTCATGAACTGAAAGCTGTCCAAGAACACCAAGTTTTTTCCAAGCATGAACGCCATGTACTTCTCCATGTTGTTTGGTATCACGTTTATGTCTTGGCCAAACTTTCCAATCTCCTGCATAATGAAATGGCTATCGTAGCCACGTAGGTTATGAAAGATCACAGGGATTTTATCAGTCAACTTAAAGTTCACGTTACATTCACGATGTGCAGACCCTCTGTACTTACCTGACACGTGACAGTGGTCTCTCACTCTAACGTTAGCACCAGTGTACTCAACACTGCAAATATGACAACTCTTAGCCTCGTCAAAGTTCTTCTTATCGGCATCAGTCAGTATCATTTCTTTGTTAAAGTGACTCTCAGATGTCTCTCTACAATATTCGACAATTTCTAGCATCTCCCCAATGAACTTGTTGACTGCATTTTCACCGCGGTACACTTTTACTGGCTTACTGTACTCATTGTCATAGCAACAAACCAGTTTATACCCATAACCACAGTCAACGTGCCTCTGGTAAGCACTTGTGTAGCTACACTCGCTTGATGGTGTCGCTGTGTGCACCTTCTGTGTGATAGCCTCGAAGTCTGCATACACCACAAATGGTACATTTAATTGTCTGCTAAAATTCTCGTATTTCACTTTCGCACCTTTTTGCGGCATTTTAATAGCTTGCTTCCCATTAATGACCAAACACACTTCAATATGACTTTCGAGCACGTCCGCGCGGGTGAAACACTGCAAACAATACCTGCAAAAGTGCTTTCTCGCCTTATACTTTGTCTGACGGTACATGAATTTGTTAAAATCGCGAATGTATACATAATGCTTGTTGCCCACGTCGTTAGTTATCAACAATAGGTCCATATGGTCAGGATACGCCTCCTTAGAAACGTACACAGGGAATGGCTGCTTATTTTCGTACCCAAAAACATTTATGCTAATATCGTTCGCCTTTTCGATCTTGTTGTAGTCTTTGAGTGTGACTGGGAAGTCAATTCCGTCATAATTCAGCTCACCGACATGCCTAGCGTACTTCGACGTTCTATCGGAGTGTTTTCCAACGGGAAACTTATGTGCTAGGTGACACCATCTAAAGCACTCGTTGTCACCCCCGTTATTTACATTTATCAGACCCTTCATACTGTTGCACAGCTCCTTTGGCAACGCAATGTAGCTACTCCCATGCAAAGGTCTGTAAATAGCGACGTTGACGTAGTGCGCATCTATTTTGTCGATAGTCCATCCAGACCCCTCAGATAACCACCCAGCTATCCGCGTCAAAATCTGCTCCGACCCGCGATTGGCGACACCCTCGATGTCATGCTCGTTAATGACGACGAACGTTTCGCTGTTAAAGTAGGCGGTTTTGTATGTGGTCTTATCGAGTTCTAAAACTTTCTCAAAAGTGACCTTGACTGTCTCTACCACTTTCATTCCGTTGGTCTCACCCAGCTCGCGTCTCAAAAGGTTAGTGACAGCACCATTTACCTGATTGATGTCTCTGTCGTCAATCACTTCGACTCCATAGGACCTTGTGAACCCTCTCAGCGCTCGATCCAACAGATGCGTTGACGGCGCGAGGTCTTCGACTACAGGTTGTCCCTCTTGATCTCTAAAGAAGCCGTGAACGTTGGTCGCTTCGTCTGTTAGTGAATTGACAACGGCTGCACTCGTCTTATGCGCCCGTCTTTTCGTCAGTGGGTTTTTCACAGCCTGACTCATTGGCTTCTATATACTACACTTGTTTTTTTCCTAAACCACTCGTCGTAATAATTGTCACCACTTTCGCACCATCCTAGTTTTGGGTACACCACCCCAAACAAATTATCGTCGAACAAGTCTTTCACCTTCCCGTCTTTGAGGTCTGACACCTTCTTGAGTGTCTTGACTCGTCTTCTATGACACAACCTAATAATGTAGTATCCATATCTGCTGACATTTCTACCCTTGATCAAATTGCATGAGTGCAGCGCATTGACAACTTTCAGGAAGTCCTCTTTTATCAACTCGAGGTGCTCACCCTTCACAACGTTCCGCAGTCTCCTCCCCATCCACCAAGACCGTTTGTGAACGCTTTTTAATCGCGTGAGTCTCATGTCGCTGTAACTCTGAGTGTAACCCCATTCGATGTCGCCACACTTTGGACACGCGTACCCACCACAGTCACTTACGTTTTTCACAACGTCACAATCCGAGCAGTAGTAAATTCTGAAGGTGTCTCCACACTCAACTTGTGTCTCATTCGCGATTTCGCCAATTGTGTAGCCGTAGCTCATCTGCCTCATAAGTTCGTCCATCACTCTTATACTACTCCAACATTTTTTTCACCGAACTAGTACCCATACCGCTATTCCACTACCCAAACCTAGCGCACCAACAAACAATAATTGGTATTCCTTCATTTCCGCACTCGGTTGGTAGTAATCCGCAATCTTCGGGAGGTCAGTGAACACTCGTCCGCCGTGCTGAATAGTCATCGCTCTTCCAAGCTCCTCCAACGCGCGGCTTGTGTCATTGATGTCAGCATTAGCATCAGAGAGCCGTTGTCGTAAACGCTGGATCTTATCTCTCTTGGCGACTTCGTTTTCAGACCACGCTTCTTTCGCGCTGGCTAACTGCTCCAACGCATGGTCGTGTCTTTTCATCTCAGCTTCATAGCCTGTGTGATTAAACTTTGAAAACATAAAGCCAGCGCCTGCAAAAGCCACTGCATTAAATATCCCTCCAGCCACAACACTCACCATTAACTTACGTTGATTTGAATGGATCTGTTGGTATCCACTTTTTCGATTGCATCCATTTTACTAACAACGTTCCTGCACCAACAGCTGCAGCAAGTTTCACTGTACCTTTCACCGTCTCTGGTGTTCCCAATGGTTCTCCCAAAGCCTTTTTAGAAATCATACTCACTACCACAGCGCCAGTCGTAACAAGTAGCGCATCGTACAATTCGTTCATAAGTTCTTTTCGATCGATCGCAGTCATATACATTGTCGTGTGTTTTGTTTAAGAGTCAAATGTGTCTAACGCTGGACGACGAGTTCTATGACTTTCTGACGCAGGCGCTGGTGCAGTACTCACAGGTTCTTTTTCACTGCTAATTGTGTACCATAGTGAAGCACCAGCAATGATAACACCAAGTGTTCCAACAATGTAACCATAGCTCCACTCGCCACCCTGTTCTTCGTTAACTATCATTTCACGCATTTTCTTTTCTTTCGCAGCTTTCGATATCTCAGCCAACTTCTTACCAGCAGCGACGCGCTTTGGGTCCTTCACCTTAACACTTTTCACATCAGCCGTGATCTTCGCTTCGACAGCCGTCTGTGAGTCTTCAACCATCTAATACACTATCACGTGTTATCTTACTCACAGATGACCTCACAGGTGTCTCACAGTTGACCTCACAGGTGTCTCACAGTTCCAGACCAAACGCATTAAAAAAATTAGGATTTTTTCTGGGGGTATAACATAATGACTCAAGTCCAAGACATCGCAGAAGAGATGACTCGAGACCAAGCCCGCCAAGAAGAGGAGATCGACGCAATGCGGAGAATGTCCTTTGTCGATGCGTCTACCCCACAAGGCGCCTCTGGACCCAACGTCTTAAAAGGGTACTCGCAAGTCTTCAAGTTGTGCGACCCCGATCGTAAAAACGAAGAGGTGTCGAGACAATTTGGTGCCCAGATTCTCTATACAAAGTTCGCTCACGAGGCTTGGGTCGGGCTTGATGAAGTTAGAGCCAACAGGATGGTTAACGAACTAGCCAAGATGATCCCTGTGTGGTGTTACTCACCATTCAAACGTCTTACGTTAGCGAGTAGCCACTACTTGAGCAACCCTTGCGAGTCCGCCGCTACACTACTCGGTAACTACCTCGAAGTGTTCTTGGCGACCCTTCTATGGAAACCATGCTCAACCAAAGCCAAAGCGTGGCTAGAGCTCGCCGCAAACTGTGACGTCAACGTTTGTAGGGTTGGGTGTAATGAAATAGTGGGTGCGGGCGATATCATGAGTCACATACTCTCACACACTCACCTGGATTTTGCGCACGGCGGCGCGTCGTACAATTGTTACCCATGTGGTGTGGTTACCAACAACCCAATGCATCGCTCAAGACACGAGAGCTCGAGGTCCCATCTTAAAAACTTGGAGCTTCAGCGGATATTTAACAACGAGCGACAGTTGCCGCAACAGGAGAGAACATTTCTCTGAGGGTATAGTAACCATGAAGAAAGTTGGTAAACTAGAAATCGTGATTGGTCCCATGTTTGCAGGAAAAACAACAGAGACTCTCCGCAGGTTAATCACGTTAAGTAAGTCAGGGCTCAAAGTCCTTTACATGAACAACGCAGGCGACACCAGACGAACTGACCACGCGTTCTCCACACATCGTCAGACCATTGTTGTTGGATCAGACAGTTTACCTGCGAAGTTAATCACCAACCTCCCAAGTTCTTCCGAGATAGCTGACTATGACGTCATCGGCATTGATGAAGGCCATTGGTACTCTGATCTACTCCCAGTTATTCGCGAATACATTAAAGCCGGCATTCACGTCATTATTTGTGGTCTCATAACAACAGAGCATTTAAAAAGACTTGGTGAACTCGACACGCTCTTCCCAATGGCAGACGACATCACATTTCTAAAAGCGTACTGCGCCGTTTGTCGCGACACTTACGGAACAACTGTTGAAGCGCCATTCAATTGGAGATACAACCCAGGACCATCGTTTGTTGGTGGCGCTGAGCAATATCGCGCGGTGTGCAGACGTCATCATCCTTCCACATAAAATTACGGGTGTTCTCAATACATCCCACTTTTTTAAATTTAGACATTGGTCACGTGAAGCGTCCAATGTACTGTAGAAACATTTTTTCACACAGTGGTCAGAAGGTTTGTGAAATAAATAGAGAAAGTTTTGCAGATATTTTTATCAAGTTAAAAACGTCTTTAAAAAACGCTAGAGCAGTTGTCACTTCAGACGTCGTCTCAACAACGAGAACGAGCGCTAATTCGACTTATTACTCGCTGTCTAAAAAGTCTCTTTACAATAGCGTCTCTCATGGTTACTCAACGCTGATTTATTTTTAAATTTACGAAAACACTGGGAGCACTGAAACCCAATGTCAAAGAAATATTTTATTACTGCGGTAATAGCGTCGTCGTACGAGTCGCACAAGAGTGTTAGATAACCAGCGGATTTGTATCTGAGTAGCAGAGACTCCTGCTCTTCAGATGTCTTACCTGTGCCACCTGGATTCTTGAACTCAATCACAAGCCCGCTATGCTGTCGGTTCGCGTTGGCAATAATCAAGTCAGGCGTTCCACGTTGGTAACCTTTTTTCCACGAGTTTATTCTTTTACTCGAAGTGTCTTGATTCTCACCACAAGCAGCTATCAAAATAGCTTCTGGATAGTATTTCCTTAGAAAACCAACAACTTTCGTATGAAGATCGAACTCAGTGATCATTTTAAACTGATTGTGTTTGAGACCGACGTCAGCTAAACTTTTTTTAACGCTTGGCAAGACCTCTGAGTGCACCCACCTTCCAAAGTGTTTCGCACGCTCCATTTTACTCGAGAACGTCAATGAGTAGACCCCAAGTTCGTTGATAAACGAGGCTTGTTCCATCTTCATTCTACAGTCAGGTTCGACGTGGTCGTGAACCGCATCTTTTGGTCGAGCATAACCTAGAGCGCTCGCGACTTCTTTCGCTTTGAACCATATTTCACCGTTGTGATTAACCGTCGTGATTTGGTGACCATCGAATAATTGCACTGAGTTGGTTGCCATTACTATAGCCCCGCAAAAAAACTACTCGACATAGGTGCCAGGTTTTTTATAGATCTGGTTTGTTGTGTACCAATGCAGCAGGTGTGTTTTATTAGTCCTCAGTTTTCTACGTCGTCTGAAAAAGTTTCTAATGTTACGAGCCAGTTTTCTAAGCCAACCCATTACATAACTTAAGTCACGTCTCCTACCACTCCCACAGTGTCTGACTCTGGTAACATAATAGGTTTGCCGTAAGTCTTTTTAGACCTCATACCAATCTCAGCGTGGAGCTCGAGAGTCACGTCACCGCGGCCAAACGATCCACCAGCTTTGAACATGTGATCAGTCGTTTTATTTATTTTATATATTTCACGAGGTCTCGAAATACATGCTCCCATTTACTTTATACCATATTCCTTCATCATCTCTCCACCCATGATTATGATGTCTCGGTTCGTCATGTAGCCACTCACGATTCTCACACCGTAGAATTCTATCAACGATGGGTACGCATAAGGTGCGAGTGGTATTCTTGGTCGATGTATCCCAAAAATTGTTCCATAGGGTGTGCCTATCTTTCCCATATTCGCTACGAAGTCTGAATCGGTTGACTTAACGTTGTTGACTCTGACGTGTGAATTGCTCATTTGCCAATGTATTGATATCATATGCATTTTTGTGAGGTCAACACCACTCGGAATAGTGCATATGCTCTCCATTGCTGGGATGCTACCACCATACGCGAGTCCATTAGTCATACCAGTCTTGTACCCTATGAACTTATCCCACTGACCGTCGTCGTTTGATATAATTGTCTCCCAATTTGATCCAGCGGTGCGAGTAGGTAACCTCACCACAACAAAAACGGAAAGATCACACCATTGCATACTGGGGCAATTAAAATGGAGACCTGACTCAAGTGGGATTGGTGTTAACACAGGGGATAGAAAACTTTGGCTTACACTGCTGATGCCAACAATAGGACCATAGGTTGGGTTGTTTTGCACTAATTTACTTGTTTCACCAATGGCTTTCACTTTGTTTGAACCATTGGTGTGAAATTCCACGTTTTTCAAGGCGTGTGTGCTAACGTTGAAGTCGAGCACAACATTATAGGACTGACTCTTGAGGAAACCTGATAGCAATTGCTCTAGAGTTCTTTTATTGATAGCGTCTGAGTCATCGACTGGATCTGCTACGTTTTTTATTGCTGAGCCTTGCATGTCTATTATTCCAGACATCCTTCCACCGGTCGCACTTAATTTAGGATCTTCGTCCAGATGCCTTTTCGTTCTCTTCAGTATTTTATCATGAGGGTCATCAGACTCATACCCATAGTTTAGACTCATTACTACCTGAAGGTGTATTTGGTTAGCAGATAGCCAGAGACTGCTGAGAACCCCAAGATTATCACCAACGTCGTCGTGGTGTTTGACTTACTCGCAGTGACTCGCGTAGTGTGCTCTGTTTGATTGGTGATGACCACTGTTTTCTCCACGGGTGACACTACTAGAGTATCCAAGTGGGGTTGCGAGTCCTGGTGAACTTTTTTATGCTTCACTTTTGACGCTCGATAGTTCAACCCATCGTTATACCCAAATGTCATCCCAGTTTCAGACGAAGTTCTGAGCACGTTATTGTAACCAACAATGGGGTCCTTTAACAAGACCATGCTTCTGGGGATCAGCCAAGTGTTGGGTGTCACAGCTGTGTCTAGCTTAACTTTGATCTCACTAATCGCTTTGTTCATAAGGTTGATCCAAACACTTGGTGAATACTGAACCACACCGTCTTCAACGATGCCTCTAAAGATTTGTTGTGTTTCTCGAGCACTGGCCCTAGTTCCCACGATGCTTTGCTTTGACTTCGCTTGGGCTCCAAGAATGGCACGCATGTAAACTTCAATCGATTGGTTTAGTAGTTCTTGTCCTAATGGTGTGAACCCGTCAGAGTGTCTTGGGCAATACCGGCGGTAATCACCTTGGATGTCCTTGATGTATCTATTGTCAACATCAGTCAATGGTACATGGCCTCTCAAAAGTCGCCAGTCAGGGAGGTACAGTCTTAAGATGTCGTTAATGTCAACTTGACTCTTACTCAAACGAAACATCACACGACGAATGGTGAAGTATACATGAAACCTCATGAGACTCACGATTTGCTTTGGGACGTCGACTTGATAACTTAAGTTCTGTAGAGACACCCCTGAGCGATATGTAGCGATGTACATACCTGCGATCGCTTGATAGTAACTCTCCGTCAGAGTCCAAACTGTGTTAACGCTACCACCAATTGCCTTGTCATAGTGACGTCTTTTGGTGTCGATGAGTATTCTCGGTAGATTTGATTTGAAGGAATTATTGTCGTCAACAAAGACGTCAAAATTGTGGGTTGGGTAGTTGAGGACATATGGTGGAAACGTCTCGACTTCTCTGTAGCTCTTGTGGGTCTCTGTCAGTAATAACTTTGGGACACGCCCATCGCTCGACCATATTTTTGGGAATCTTGGTGTGTTGCTAAGGAATTTCGTAAAGCCCTCGTTCTTCGTGAACTTTGGTGACTTTATGTTTATCATGTCAGAATACTTTGGACCTGACTTGAAGTAAATGTCAACGGTCTTGACTGTTTTGTTGTCGTCTGCGAGGTTGTATCCAAACTCGAACTTATCTAGTTGCGCGTTTGGAAATTTACTAAGAAGAATTAGTTCACCTTGTTTTCTCTTTGTCAACATCTACATAATACACGCTACATTATATGGTCAGGATTGTAGTATTGATTAGAGGCCCAACGGAAACTGTGGATCTACCAGAGGCACTTTTGACGTTTGGCTTAGATCCTCACTTACTAGTGAAAAAAGCGACCATCTTTTGGGACTACGTTAACGTGGAGACCGGTGTGAATGATGAAATAAGCTACAACAGCAACAAACACGTTTTTGAGTCTGGGTACCACACTTTTAAAATGATTGCCGACGAATTGAAGGGATTAGGGGCTATCGAGCTAGTGAAGGGATTAGGGGCTATCGAGCTAGTTGGACAAACACAATTCAAAGTGTGCGATAAGAACTGACCAACAATTAGAGCTGTTTAAATTTGGAGAACTCTTAGGGTTCAACGATAACACAACGATAAGTAGTAGTGGTTTGGTCAGCCCTAATGTTGTGGATGTTAACAAAGGGTTGAAGTACGTACAAGTGGGTTGTAGCATTGTGAACAGACCTGAGAATATTGTTAATGGTAGCAAAAGCGAGGTTATCGTTGAGCTACCATTGACCACCACCCAACCACTGAAGAGCTCCGTTCAACACTTCTTCAACATTGAGTCGAAGGTGTCGATAAACAAAGGCGCTTTTACGCAGCTGGTGTTTAATGTGACTGACCAAGATGGTAGTGGTGTCAACGTTGGTGACATATTGTTGGATTTGCATGCAACGCTTGAGTAGCTAACGTTAAACGCACGCTAAAGTAATGAGTCTAAACTATGGGTTCGACTCTGGTGGTTACACTGAAAAGCGGCGTGTAGACGACGGTCCTCAAAAGTTGACGGTGCTTGTTGAAGGTGTGGAGAAAGTTGTGACTTTTGACTACAGTGTAGTGGCCACACATGATAACCCACACATTATAATCAAGACGACCACTGTGTTTTGGAACTATGATAATGTGGTGGGTAGTGATGATATTCGATTCTTACATGTTAGATTAGGAACACCGTATCCAAGACTCGCGACAACTCGATTGAGTGTGGGTCATTACGACTTCGACGCGTTGGTTAGAGCTCTACGACTCACGCTCAGGGGGGTTAGTGTGGACTTCGTGGTTGAGAAACTGGTGGTCGCAGGTAAAAGTAGGGTCAAAGTTCGGCGTATGGGGTATGGCCCCACCAACACAATAGAACTTAGGTTAGGTGGCATTGGGCTTTTGCTTGGTTTCGCGAAGGATGCAGGAATTTTACTAGATGCTAAGTGGCACGACAGTCCAAACAAGATTGACATGAACAGAGGTCTGAAGTATGTGAAGGTCTCGTGCGACGCTGTTGAGACGGAGAGCAACACGGGCATTGATGGGAAGCGTAGCGATGTGATCACAACATTGCCAATACCCACCGAGCAGTCTCTAGATGGGGGGATACAGCGCTACGCATACGTTGAGTCCAAGGTGAGAATTAAAAAAGGTATTTACTCAAGTATGACGTTTCGTGTCAAACCAAACAATGGCGACGCTGACGTTGGCGCGGTGTTATTGGAACTGTATATTGTGTGAGTTATATGGAGCTTGGTGTGGAAACAGAACAAGGGTTGCGAGACATTTATTATAGTCCCAAGACAGGGTACAGTGGTGTAGAGAGGTTGTATCAAAGTGCATTGGGAGACGGATTGAAAGTAACTAGAAAAACAGTGAAAGAATGGTTGACAGCGCAGGACACTTACACTATAGGTACAAACCCATTGTGAGAAGACATGAGTTCCGTGCGACTTTTGTTGGATTTCTTGGTGAGGAGCTCCAAATGGACTTAGTGGACATGAGTAAGTACTCAAAACAGAATGGAGGGTATTATTGGATATTGACAGGTATTGAAATATTGAGTAGATACGCTTTCGGCATTGCAGTTTATAGAAAAGACACTAAGAACATGACTAAGGCTGTTGGAAAATTGTTGGTTGACTTTAAAGATCGGTTTGGAACCACGCCTAAGTTAGCACAATTTGACGATGGACTCGAATTCTACAACGTTGGTGTTAAAAGTTTGCTGAAAGAACATGGTGTTGAATATTTCAGCACTAAGAGCGATAAAAAGGCCGCTGTTGTTGAGCGTTTTAATAGAAGTCTGAAGAGTGTTATGTGGAAGTACTTTTACACTCATGGGACGTACAAATGGATTGACGTTTTGGTTCAGTTCGTGAGCAATTACAATAGCAGTGTGAACCGTAGTATTATGATGAAGCCGAAGGATGTCAATAAGTCAAACGAAGGCGAAGTGTGGACCACTTTGTTTGGTCACCAATTTGCAGACAACCCATTGCCAAAGTTCAAGATTGGTCAGTCGGTGAGAATTAGTAAATACAAGAGTGTGTTCACAAAGGGCTACGAAGCCAACTTCACTGAAGAGCTGTTTAAAGTGGTGAGAGTTATTCGTGGTGATCCGAACGTGTACGAAATTGAGGACCACACCGGTGAACAGATTATTGGTAAATTTTACGAACAGGAATTATCGCTGGTCAATAGGAAACGTGGTGGCGACGATGTGTACAGAGTTGAAAAGGTGTTGAAAAGAAAGAAAGTCAGAGGGAAGAAGATGGCGCTGGTCAAATGGTTGGGTTATGAAAGCAAACATAATTCGTGGATACCAGAAAGCGATATTCAAAATGTGAGCTAGTGTAATATGGCTGAGAGAGATTTCGACGACTTTGAGATGGAAAACCTCGACAAGTACAAAGACATGAGTGATGAGCGACTAGAAGAGGAGCTCGCTAAGACTGGGGAGTGGCTCAAAGACATAGACACTAAGTACGCTGTAAAAAACATGTCGATGAACGTCCGTGTTAATTACGACGACTATCGTGACTATGTAAAAAAGATAAGAAGTGAGCTTGCTAGAAGACGAGGTGGGCAAGAGGAGACGCCGTTTATTGACGCTGACGGCGGTAAAACGGTGACAATAAGGGGAACTAACACAGAAGTCCCAGTAGTAGAGTTTGATGTCAACGATTTGCCGTCGAACCCTGAGAACCAAGTTTTGATAAGCTTAGAAAAGTTCTTTAGTAATAAAACTGGGGTGCGATTCAAGCTTGACATTCGTGACGACGACGTGTTAGCGCTGCGAAACAGAGCATCAATAAGTGAGAGCAATAATATATCATTCAAACCTATGCTTAATAATAACAAATTTGGTAAAGAGCAAATAGTTCTCAAACGTGGGAAGGGTGGCGCTCTGCGGTACAATAACAGCGTTGAAGTCGCGCGACGCTCAGTTTACCAATTTAAAAACCTCGTGAATAAAATCCTAGCCAACTCGAAAGACCGTGAGGAAACTGTGAGTAGTACACCGTTGCTAGACACCACACACACGGAACACGACGACATACCTGGGCTATCACCAAACGAGAACCGTGAGCTGGGTGGTGTGCTTAACCCAAGCGATAGTGTGGCGCCTGAGTCAAGAGTAGGTGACGATGGTGCGCTGCAAGTGCAAGCGGACCACTTTCAAGAGGCAATAAATACAACATCAGACAAACTAGACGACGAGGACGACGAAAGCGTTATCTTTGGGTTGAGAGAACGCATCGTGGGGCTTGAAGAAGCGCGAGACAGAACTATTGAGCAGCGAGAAATAGAAGAAGTTAGAGAGCAACAAGAAGTTGACATTGATAGGTTTCAGAGATTCAAGGAATGGGCTAAAGAAAATATAGTTGGGTTGAGCGCTGTAGCAATTTCAGCGGCTGGGATTATAACAACTATTATTATCGCTGGGAGATCTGCTGTTATGAGGGGCGCTATGGCTACAAAGTCGTTCGCAGGGGCTGTTAAGAATGCGATAACGAAGATGGGCCCATGGGCTGTTGGGTTGGCTAATTTAGTTTATAATGCGTTGACGTTGGGTGCGAAGGGTCTCGCATGGTTGGCTCAAAATCTGTGGGTGCTCGCGGTGGTACTTGCGTGGTTTGTGTATGATTATTACAAGCTAAAACGGTAGTCTCATTTTCGAGGGTCTCAGCTTCGAGAATAACAAAACATATGCAAAGTATATGAACGTCACGTCAGCAGAGTTGAGCCCTGGTTTTAGACGAGCGACCATGGGTGTCATAAAAGGGGTGAGAACGCAGCATGCGATCACGTTGAACCCTAATAAGGTCAGTCATGGCGAGGAACTTTACATTGATATACCGAAGCTTAAGGTTAGCAGCTGTTTGGTGCCTGGATCGTTGGGTCTAGTGTTCGACTTTAAGAATGCAAACGCCAAAAGCTGGTTCTTGAACAATGTGAGCAAGTTGTTGGTTGAGAAACTTGTTGTGAGACTAGCTGGAGAAGCTGTGTATGACAACAGTGGGGAAAATTACACTGGTGTCTATCGCGACCTTTGGGAAAGTGCTACTGCGCGAGACCAAATGATTGATTATGGTATTGGTGGTGAGAACTTGAGAAAGCTAATTTCTAAGGATGACAGTGGTGCGACGAGTGGGAACGTTGCTAAAGTTAGTGACGCGTTGATGTTTGGTGTGATTGGAACGAAACAGCGGATTAAGCTTGGCAAGATCATGAATGACCATGGGTTGTACGCTCCTTTTAGCATGAACAACAACTTGCAGTATGTGATCACACTTCCGAAGGCCACAGACATCATGGTGGCGCAATCCGGTAGCGCTGTGGGCGGATACACTCTGGAGAACCTCGAGCTTGAGTATGAGACGATTGATAACCAGGAGCTCGCTGACGAAATAGCGTCGGGCTATGCAAGTGGTCGTAGTTTGTCATATGAGCACATCACGTTGATGAAAACCACCGAATGGGACAAAGGCACGACCATTGTGAATGAAAACATTAATCTTCCAAGAAAAAGCATGAAGGCAATTGTGTTGCTATTCACGAATAAGGTGCGAACAGACAGTGAGGAGTTTCTTTATCCAAATATTGAGAGTGTTAGAGTCACAATTGAGGGTGTGCCAAATAGTGTGTACTCACAGGGTATTCCAAAGTCGAAGTTCTACGCAGAAGCGAAGCGACTGTTTGGGTTGGGTGAAGAACACGCTCAGTTCATGACCATACAGAAGTTCTATAAAGATGGCTTTGCGTTAGTCATCGACTTGAAGAGCGTTCAAGATAATCGCAATGTCGCCACTGGCAAGAACATTGTAAACACACAATCCGGCGTGCTTCTTGAAATCACGAAGAAAGCGACGACCGCAAATGTCATGTGCAGGGTGTTTGTGGTAAGCGATGGGTTGGTCAACTTTATGAACAATGGGTTGCAATCAATCCAGTATTAAATCAAACGTGAGTTAATGGAGACTCCGTTTAATATGTTAATTGTTGGTATGACAGCTTGTGGCAAGACGCATTATTTGCTGGAAACATTGGAATCTGAGTACTTTAGTAAATTTGACTACATTGTGTTGATTTGTCCTACTTTCGAGTGGAACAAAGCGTACCAAGATTGGAAATATGTGTGCGACCCCGACGTGTTAGCGATAGACTGCGCGCAAGACAGTGTCGACGCTGTTCTCAAGTGTGTAACAAATGTTTTTAAAGGCACTAACACTCTGATTGTGTTGGACGACTGTGCGAGTTCTCAAGATGTCAAGAATAGGACTAGTCAATTAGTCAACTTAGCTTTTAGTGCGCGACATTTTATGTTGAGCGTTATTGTCATCACACAACAACTGACGTCGATCGCAAAACCGTACAGAGAAAATATTAGTAAGCTCGTTTGCTTCTACTGCCCGAGTAGGAGTGATATGAAGGTCGTTATCGACGATTACCTTGGAAACATTAGCAGAGAAAAATCGTCGGCGATTGTGACCGCATTAAAAAAATAATAAGTACGCTAGACTCGAAATCTCACTGCGCTATCCGCACAGTCACGAAGTTGTTATTCCGCAATAAAATATGGGTATAAGTAATAGCGTGATGGTAAAACGCAAAAGTGAGGAAAATCCTACGATTGAGGAATTAGTTGAGGAGACTGATGACACCTCAACTGTGGAAGACAACGTCGACGTTAGGAGATCCGAACTTATTAGACTGTCCGGTGACGGTGTGGTAAGTCAGTCCGAAGCGTACATTAAAAAAGCGTCCGCAAAAGTTATTGATAAGATATGGCGCCAATACGAGTTGAAGAGAATGGAGATCGCAAACGCTTTTCTCACCGACTTGCTAATCAGCAAATTCGCCAGCTTACTAGATGGGTTGAACGCTATCGAGAACCCTGAGGAACTAAATGACGAGTTGCAAAAAGACCCGTTACTAAAGAAAGACGTTGAGAGCATTGTCGCGGTTGTGACACCATACGTGCCTTTCTTGGGCTTGTTGTCTGGAGGAATTATAACGTCAAAACACGTGTACGATCACCATTTTAGGAGCGAGGCGACAAACGCTGAAAATAGTGAACAAACGGACTAATCTATTATTAACAGGTGGCAATAACCTAATTTGCATAACAGGTGGCAATTTTATCACGCGTGAGACACTTTTACGATACATAAATTTGTAAAAATGTTGAAATGACTATTTTTTTAAATGTGATTTGACAAATTTGTGAAAATGTTGAAATGACACTTTCTATTTTTTAAATGTGATTTGACAAATTTGTGAAAATGTTGAAACGGCACTTTCTATTTTTTAAATGCGATTCGACAAATTTGTGAAAATGTTGAAATGACACTTTCTATTTTTTAATATGTGAGAGTGGGCTCGTACCACATTCTATTTTTTTAACACGCGAAAATGTTGAAATGACACTTTCTATTTTTTCCTAAATGTAATTTGTGAGAATTTTGAAACGACACTTTCTATTTTTTAAATGTGGCTGAAATGGTGTCAAATTTAGTATAAACTTGGTATTGTTTTCGCTAGTCTCGCGTGTGTTTGACATCAATTTAGTAGAAAACGTGCGAAGGGTGTCTAGATTGACTAACGATCGCTGTAGTAGTATAGCAAGTAGGGCTGAGAGCTTATTCGACGTCAAACGTGAATATAAACACCAAAACATCGTCAAATTTGTCGAATCGCGATTTGGCAAAATTTGGTGATGTTTTGGTGTTTATATTCACGTTTGAAGTCGATTGGGCTCGCAGCCCTACTTGCTATACTACTAATGTTGTATGATGTTGTATCGAAATATTGCGTTCAATGTTTGGTTAAAACGAGTCTCCAAACGACGTTGCGCATGGTCCAGTCAATCTACGTTTTAACATCAAACAAATTGCAACAGAAATTATTTTAGCTTTTTCATTACCTTGATACATTTGGAAATAACATACCAAAAGTCCCTAGAAATCAATCTAGTGGAAATTTAAAAAATGAAATTTTTCTTACAATATATACCTACAAAAGCACTATTCTTTAAAAAAAAGTGAAATTAGCAAATATTGCCTATGTCTTTAGAAAGTTCTCAAAAAGCTATATGAAGGACATTTAAGCGGATAATACAATTTTCTAAGCCCATTTTGAGTTATTCGCTCAAGAAAAGTGGAAAATGCCACAAAATGCTGGTTTTTTAGCAGGTTTAACCTTACGTAACTCAAAATGGGTCTGGAAAATTATACTACCCGCATAAATGTCCTTCATATGTTTTTTTGAGAACTATCTAACGACATAGGTGATATTTAGTAAAAGTGAACTTGTAATTTCACTTTTTTTAAAGGATGGTGCTTTTGTAGTTAAATTGTAAGAAAAACAGGATTTTCTGAACTTTCCACTAGGTTGATTTCTAGGGACTTTTGGTATGTGATTTCTGAATGTATCAAGGTAATGAGAAAGCTAAAACCATTTCTGTTGCAATTTGTTTGTATTTACTACCCACGTGCAACTTGTCTTGTAGCAACTTCACGCTTCCAGCGTAACAATTGTTCGTATTGCAATTCACCTTGAGCCCCCCAGCCCCCCTCCCAACACATGCAACAAGACCCAATGCATTCTCGAATTCACTCACTACGCATGTAATTTGTAAAAATGGACTTCTGTTTTTGTCTGGTATTTAATTTTAGTTAGGTTAGGGTTAACTATACCGTTAGGGTTAGACTTAAGGTTAGGATCAAGATTAGGGTTAATGTTGGGATTAGGATTAGACTAATTCTTGAAAGTGGGAAGGTCATCCCTTTTAGCAGGGGCGTCGGACATTAGCCTCCTCCGCAGGCAACTCCCGGGAGGAGGGAGGGGACTTCATTTTTGTTGGCGGGGCCGCTTTTATTAAACTACAAACTTATGAGTGACTATACCAAATGAGATTAATTATAATTATATAGTTAGCCCTATTTTTGCCATGCATCTGCACCATAAATCCGTTCGATCAATCGCAGTGAGTAAAATATTGTTTAGAATAACAACGATCACAAATTCGACTTGGAACAGGATACTGGTTGTTGTTTTAGCACATGTTTACTGAGGGAAACAGGTAATGGCACATCCATATACAGAGATTGGGACCTCGCCAGGTCCCCTCACTTTTCTTGCCGTTGTATTGAAATTGTTGCGATCGTTCGAATATGGCTTAGAGAAATATGTACTACAAATAGTAAAATACTTTACTACAAATATTCCGAAAGTCTTGGCAAATTGCTCAAGACAACTTGTCAGTCAATATTGCAACGTTGCATGTCAGTCGCAAGGGGACATCCGTTTTTTGACTGCAATTCATACCGGAATGAAAGTAATAATGCATGTGAAACACATCCTATCAACGCGCGCACATTACTTATGGCGTGCCGAACCCGTCAAAATCTTATACTTACAAAAATCAGAGCCGCGGATTAAGGCGGGAACGGATGGGATGGTAGCTCCAGGCCCTGAAGAAAAATATGCCCTTTTGTCACCAGACTTAAAAAATAAGGTTTTAGCGAGTACTAAGCGTATTTTCATAAATGTCTTGTATCGATTGCAATTTTCGATAGAGGTTTACAACACTGATCTGTGAAACATAAAGACAGCTTTATATATAATTATGAAAACATTTGTGGAAACACCATGTAGATAATTTTATTAGCTGAGCTTTCGTCTCGTAGGACTCGAGACTTCATCAGAGCAAACTAAAGAAGTGAGTGTTGGCTCACGTCATATTACACGACATTTGTAAATGCTAACTCAACGGTAATTAACGGTAAAGCGCGCGCGCGTGCAAGAATTACGTAATCAAATTAAAATTAGTAATAAAATTACAATTAGTTCGAAACAAATTCTCAAGAGTTACTTAATTAATTAGTTCTTTCGAAACACGTTCTTAAAGGTTACTTGTGTACTAAAAGGGCTTGCCAAGTGTTATTTAGTGGTTGCCCTTCTTGTTCCATAGTTTCCGCTTTACATATTTCTATCGATTCTCTCACACGTCTCGAAAAATAGTTTTTCTGGTTGGCTATGAGTGATGCTTCTCCCCACTTTATTCTATGATGTTGTTCCAACGAGTGCTTAGCCACTGCTGATTTCTCGGTCTGAAATTTAGAACAGCAGGACTTGTGCTCCTTCAGGCGTATAGCTAAATTCCTTCCAGTTTCACCATGGATAGTAAATAGACTGGATAGGAAACTAAGATCACGTGCGACGTTTCCAGCATGCTGATTGGTTTAGACACCAGTTGATGGCGTTTGGTCGCGTGAAACCTAGTTGCAAATCGTGACGTAACAAAAACACCATAAATCGCAACGTTTAGCGATAATACAGCTAAAAATTACAGTCAAACTGCCAAAAAATATCACAATGCCACTTTACGATGGAATATCCGACTACCATTACTCATTTTAGGCGAAAAGATCCAACTTTAGACGGTGAAAAACGCGTCCCAAATTTCAACTAAAACAACGGTAGTTTTGCGACGCCAGTTTCTTCACCACAAAACGAAAACAGCTGAAACAAAGACGAACAACATTTACCTCGATCATTTGGTCGTGGCTTAGGCAGGTTTGTAAGACGATGAAACATTTTGGAATCTCAATATAGCTACTATGAATGCGAAAATATGGAGACGTCGAAGAGAAACTCAGTAAAATCTGTGTATTCGTGACATCTTCGTGACATCACGAATTGCAACTAGGTTTCAACGCTGACGTCAGCCAGTTTCCTATCCAGTCTATTTACTATCCATGGTTTCACCAATGTAATTTAGGCCACATTCGCAAGGGATCAGCGGTAGACACCAGGCTGTAAGGTCCATCGGTTTTGTCCTTATGCGTGTATAAGTGTTGGTAGAGTTTCTGATGACTACTGTGGTATACCTTTACACCAGCAAGAGAAAGGATCCTCTCTATCTTGTGTGAAGCTGGTCCAATATATGGAAAACATACTGAAGAGGATGGTATTTCGTTGTCTGTTGGATTGCGTCTAGGTTCCCCCAACATTCCTTGGATGGCTGACCGAGGAAAACCGTTTCTAGTAAGAACAGTGTGTAGATGATCAAGTTCATCTTGAAGATGATCCGCATCGCAAACAGCTCTTGCTCGATTGAAAAAGAGATTTGCCAACTGAGGATTTTATGCGTGGATGGTGGAAAGAAGCCGCATAATTCAGGTATCGGTCCGTGTGGGTTGGCTTCCGATATACGGTGTGGCCCAAAGTACCATTTGGTCTGATGGATACCAACACATCCAGAAACGATATTGATCTTTCTTCGTTTTGGATCTCCATGGTGAACTGGATGGATGGATGGATGGAGTTTAGGTGATTGAGGAAGTTGGAAAGCTCATTCAGACCGTGTGACCATGTCGTAAAGGTGTCATCGACATATCTTTTCCACACTCCTGGTTTGTGGGAAGCAGTTTCCAGGGCTTTCTTCTCAAACTCTTCCATATACAAGTTGGCCATAATAGGAGACAGAGGGGATCCCATTGCGGCTCCAGATGTTTGTTCAAAGAACTTGTCTCTCCACTGGAAACATGTCGAGCCGAGGCACAGTTTCAAGAGTTGGTAGATATCTTCAGGTGAAAGACTTGTCCTCGTAGTTAACGTTTGGTCGGAAAGTAATCTTTCTTTCGCAATGTTGCAAGCTTCGTCTATTGGCACATTCACAAATGTTTATTAATCACCACCATGCAATCCTTCAAGAATTTAGCTTTATATATATTATAACGATCGAAAACGGTCTATATAGGCCCTAATGTCTCCGTCAGCTCCAGGCCCAACATCCCTTAATCTGGCTCTGACACAAAAACATGTTCTAAACATTCACTTTATGCCTTCTGAACTCCAAATATCTATTCTAAACATACACAATGTCTTTTAAACTTCGAATATTCTTCCTAAATTTATTTGTTCTAAACTTGAAATATTCTGTTTCAACTCAATTTGTTTCACAATTGTCAACATTTCTTTCATACAAAGATCTCTTTGACACTCTTCTCCTCAGCCGTTTTTAGATTTCGACATGACGTTTGTTAGTAGTTACCTGGTCAGAGCGTTTTTCATTGGTTTCAGCGTTTAATTATAGTGTGGACGGACCAAATTATAGATCGAAAATTATACGAAAACGCTCGTGTGGACGCAAAACGTTTCCTGCGTTTTTATAAAAATTATGAAAACGGATCAATCTGAAAACGCATACGTGTGGACGGGGCCTTCAAAATTATATACTAAACTAAACTAACTTTTATTTATACATGATAACCCCATCAGTCATTAAACTGTTCTCCCTAGAGGTTCAGTAAGGGCCATCCCTCGTTGGTCCAGTGTTATTACAGTATGAAACCGGAGTACCCTGAGAAAACCTGCGGTGTTTGGTAGAGTCAAACTGGAAGCACTCTTCCTCTCTCCCCCGCGGAGGTTCTTTTGGTAATAAAAAGAACCTCTGCGGAGGCGAGAGGCACTCTTCTCACTTGCGGCCGAGGCGAAATCTTTAATCTGATAACTGCACTGAGCAGCTAGAATCGAACCCGGGTTGCAGAGGTGAAAGACCCGTGTGCTATACCCACGCTGTGCCACCACTTACAAAAACATGTTCTAAACTCCAAATATATATTCTAAACATACACAATGATTTCTAAACTTATATATGTTCTAAACTTCAAATATTCTGTTTGAACTCAATTTGTTTCACATGAATTGTCAATATATTTCTTTCTAAATTCCAATTCAATACATTGGTTCCAACTCATTTATCTGTGCTGAACGGTCAGGAAAGTGTCCTCAACGAATTTTCTAAACTCGTGATGCAGCTGTGGATCACAAGGGTATAGGGTTGGTTTAGAGAAGGGGTAGAATGTGGTTAACTTTGTGAAGAATACGAAGATTTCAGAAATTACTTTTGCAGACATACATCATTATCGGTTCTATGAGGGTATAAATAGGGATCCTAACTTTACAACGATCATCCCTGATGAATACACTAGATTGGAGTGTATCGTTGGGTCATGGACTACTACTTTTAAAGTTGCGTTCAAAAAACTTTTTAAATCCAGAGTAGCGTCAAACTATAGGCCCGTTTACACAGGTGATTTTTGTTGCGATTTTTCTCTTTTTAACACATGCGATCGAATGGATTGTCTTACAAATGTATTGAACCATTTGTGCAGATCTATGACGTTCAATACTTTAGTCTGTCATCCACTATATCGCATACATCAGGGTCAGAAAAATCGCAGCAAAAATCGCCTGTGTAAAGGAACCTTCAGTCTAATTAGTAAGGAAGAAAAGGCGCTACAGCTGCATGCAGATGAAATTCTTGGCAACGATATTAGCGAAGCCGAGACAGTGGGCGGAGTGCAGGCGCGGATTTAGAAGTTAGTCGCATAAATTAGACACTTCATGAACAACCCTATTGGTTATGCTTTTCTTAAGAATAATTCAGAACAAAAACCTATCCAATAGGATTGTTATTCACAGGTATTTTGAATTGCAAATGCTAAATCTAATTTATGCGACTAACTTCTAAATCCGCGCCTGGAGTGAAAACAGTGAATGTCAACATGACTTTTATTTTGGAAGTCTTGGAAGTGACCAAGATAGTTGCCAAGAATTTCTCATGGTTCATGGGTGGTCTTACGTCTTGAGCACCAGATAACTAGTTTTATGTACGTACGGCATTTTTGAAGTTCGTTGAGGACACTTCTGATCAGCTTCTGATCTTTCAATTCAGCACAGATAAATGAGTTGGAACCATATATATAATTGGAATTTAGAAATATTGACAATTGTGGAACAAATTGAGTTGAAACAGAATATTTGAAGTAATATATGAAACACGAGGAAGAGTGTTTCATCAGGATATCCAAACAGCGAGACGTTTGTTGAAAACCGAGGCGAATTACATCTCAAACAAATCAGTATTTTAAGAGAAAATCGAGGTGAAAGTTGGCTTAATTTATGTAATTTCTTCCTCCGATATCCAAACCACCGTCTCGGTGCTGATTTCCTTTGTTTTCGGTTCATGAATTATTAATGATTTGAGATGTTTAGAATAAATGTTTAGGAAGAATATTCAAATTTAGAAATAATTGTGTATGTTTAGAATATATATTTGGAGTTCAGAAGGCGTAAAGTGAATGTTTAGAACATGATTTTGTAAGTTTAGAAATTTGACGGGTTCGGCGCGGCAGTTTTCCGTTTAATTCGTAAACGGTCGTTGCCAACCGAAACGGTCGTCGCCAACAATTCCAGAGAAAATTTTGGGACCGTATTTCTGTGGAAAGTCTATTTTCACTAATTTCCTCACCTCATAAACGTTTTATAATAACCCTAACCATAACCCCAACCCTAACTTTAATGCTAACCCTAATTTTAATACTAGCCCTCAAAGAAAGAAAAATAATGTTTTCCGAATATGCAAATGTTCCTTATGACGTCATTTACGCACACGAACTCAATAAAATTCTCAATTCTGAAGCAATATCTGTACACAGTACCGCATGTACCATTCGTATAAGTATACATCGATGGCCAAGTTTCTAATCTACCAATTGTTTCCGGAGATATTAGTCTTTTTGGAAATTTGAGTGAGTAAATGACGCCATAATGTGTCTCATTCCCTAAATATCTCTGGAATAAGATGAGTTATTAACTAAGAGAGAACAATATTTGTCCTCATTTTAAAAGTATTTCTAAATAATCTCAAAATTTTGAAAGGCGATTATACCGTCGTGTATGCAACAACGTTATAAATATTATCTAAAGTGCCACTTTAGATAATAAAAATAAAAATTAAATCTTTATTAATCCATCTTAGGTTAGATAAAAATACAATGAATTTACAATTCACCTATAGTTAGTAGTAAAATAGCGTATGGCAAAGGTTACATTATTAAAATAGCATATGATAATATTTACATCGTTAAAAAAGGTATATATAGATTCCTCAAAATTTCAAGTTACTAAAAGAGATTAAGTAATATATAAAATAGAAAGTGATTGTACTATAAAAATTTGCATACACGTGCAAGAAAGGATCGTTTGTGTCTTTCCGTTCCAGAAAAAATGGTAGTGAATCCGTTGTCGCTCAATTAGTGTACGATTGTTTGGTACACTGCGACAGGGGTGGCTGGCATTCAAAATCTTTTCAGCTTCACGTTTTGTATATCGGTTTCCAATCCAAGAATACGGAGACTTCTGTCGATTTCGTTTTCAAGACAACGTGGAAGGCCTCCCCAAACTGGAGAAGCGTGATGGGTCTTATTTTAGATTTGTATAAGGTGAGACCCACTGGATCACCTCCGTTGGAAGGTAGGATTTTCTGCATTCTCTTAGATGATATAGCAAACGATTTGCCTTTATACTGCTAACCGTTTCAATATGAGTGTTCCATTTGAGGTTATTTTGGAACCACACCCCCAGTCCAGCTTCTTTGCAATTACATTTATTTTATGCTGTCCTTACGTTATAAATGTTAAAAAGATAAAAGTCTAAAAGATATGTGGCTTTGTTTTACTTACTCTATATCAGAACCGCCATCTGTGCATATTAAAAGTCTTCATTTTCAAAGGCGTTTTAGGCTTTAGCGTTTTACAGAAGTCTCCGTACTTTCGAAAACGCTGACGCGGCGTTTACGTGTTGACGGAAGAAAACTTTGTTTTCGTATGAAAACGCATACGTGTGGACGGGGCCTAAGTGGGCCTAATTTTTGTCTCCCGCTAAAAACTTCCTCTGCTAAATTTGTTTACTATACACAGGAAGTGATGTCTATATTTTGGAATTGAACCACTCTCCTTCGCAGAGGCTTCTTGCGTTTTTTTTTATACTATAGGTGGGCTATTATATTGAACGATTGAAGTCTGAATGAATGATTGCTGTTGAATGTGATCATTGAACAACGAGTTATTGAAGTTTGTTATAAATTAATGATTGAATTGATTCAATTAACCGTCTTCGTTCCGGAAATTGCGATTACGTACCGGACGATTACGTTCGGATAATTACGTGCTTTACCGAACTACCGAAGGTTAACCGATGAATAAAAATGGTGGGAGAGTGGGAGACCTTGTTTGAGGAATTCAGTTAAATTTTAGTCTTGGTTCACAACACCAAGTTGTTTATTAGTTTATGATTATTGTTCCTGTCTTGTTTCTTACTTTGAACTTTCCCTTGATTCTCTGTGGAGAAAGACGACAAGTTATTCAGGTTTCATAAATAAACAATGAATAATATCCACGAAACAGAAATGATTGAGAATCAAATGACCCAGCTTGTACAAGATAACGGCAGCAACGAAAGTCGGAAAAGTAAAACAAACAAGTCGCTTGGAAGGTCTAAAGTAAGTCCTTAATTTCTGTGTTGGGTCAAAAAGTAAGAACTGACAGTTATTACAAAATGTGGTGGATTGGTTTCATATTTGGTCCATTTAGCATTTGGTGAATTTATAATTTATGGTCCCAGGTCTTAGAACCTATATACTTAATACTATTGTTTTTGGCAGGAGTCACAGAGCATCTATTCAAACTGAGGGTAATATATGAGAAAAAATAAAGGGATGAAACATAGAATCAGTAACATTTTAATACTGTAAACTTGGAACTTTCATAGCTTTTATTATTCTTAATTTATAAGAGCGTTATGAGACTTTCTCCAATATAAATAAAAAGGTAGGGGTGCACCGGACAGTGGTTTTTACTATCCGGCCGGTTACCGGATTTGCTGTATAGTAGAAAAATATCATTTTGGGTAGAATAGTTTAATTGCCATATTTTGAGTAGTTTGTGGGCTATAACCTGCATTGTGAATTTGATTTGATGCATTGAAATTCACTAACCCATGCTTTAATTCAGGGTTTGAGCCTGCAGTTATACCAATAACAATGTTATAACTGCAGTCTCAAATAGTACTGTACAGGTAGTTTACATGAAAAATTGAAAATGAAATGATTAATCCAACTTGGTCTAATGGTCTCTATTAAACATGCATGTAAAGATTAAAAGATATATATGAAATTATAATTTATTAAGCTTCATACAAAATAGATTAATAGATCTTATAAACGTAAACAAACTGAAGCGGCATTATGGAAACGTGTTAAGTGTTAACTGTTATGAGCGACTTTGTGTGTGAGCTATATTGTTACTAAATTTCATTACTGAGCTTATTTTTTGCAAGTTCATATCTTTTGTGTGTTTAAGAAAATAGTTAACCATAACCAACAATACTGGAACAGTAAACAAGTTCAATATTGCTATTTTGTTGTATTGATGTCTATTTTTATTATATTTGAATTAACACAAATTTAATACGCCTTGGAAAACTGTCAAAAACAAATTATGTGGCCAGATAATAGAAAATATCCGGCCGGATACCAGATAATGAGATTATCATCCATCCGGCCAGATTACCCGGTTTATACTAAATCCGGTGTGCACACCTCTAAAAAAGTCGAGATGAGCCAATAGAGAAAAATCCAATTTACCTATACGATAAATTCTGATATGATATACAGGCTTATCGGCCGATATATCAGTGGTTACCGATATTGGTCAGCAGGAATTCTTAACACTTGAATTTCGGGCAAAACGTTAGCAAAATGTAAGTGTTACTAGTAGACCAGTAACAGTCTAACAGAAACCTCTTTACGATAGATTGGATTTAGTATACTGTAGTAATAAATTCATTTTGAAAAGTGTCAATAAATAGCTAATGTTTCACCTAATATGTCATGTTAAAGGACATTGGCAACAAAAATTAAGTTTGTACTAATATGAAAGAACTCATAAAATGATAGAGCAACACCTGTATTTTACTTCGTTTTTGAAATATTTCAGTTTGTTTGATATGTAAATGAGATGGTGTCTGACATCAGGTGTGGGGTGGAGAATTTTCACTCATTAAAATATTAGTTACGTCATCTTCAAGTTTGTTCCACAAATTTAAAATGTGCTTATAATAACTCCCCATGATAATGAGCGTTGTTGTAAACTTAGCAATCACTGAGATATAATACATTTTTAATGAGTGAAAATTCTCTACCCCACACCTGACGTCAGAGACCATCTCATTTACATATCAAACAAACTGAGATATTTCAAAAACGAAGTAAAATGCGGGAAAGTTGTAAAAGGTGTTACTCTATCATTTTACAAGTTCTTTATTAGACAAACTTAATTTTTGTTGCCAATGTCCTTTAAACCAGGTGCACCATATCAAATTAATAAAATTTGACAGTTTATTGTGGAACAGAATCTACAGTATGTTAAACAAGTTTGCATTTTTCTTGACAAACAAAAGGAAAGGTCACAAGTAGAAAAGGCAGTAAAATATTTATCTGCACCGCCGATATACATGTATGTCTTTGATATCGGCCAATAACAGATAAGCCTGAAAGTTGCCGATTATCGGCTTCTACCGATTAATTTACGATTATCGGCTTCTACCGATTAATTTACGATTATCGGCTCATCCCTAAAAAAGGTCATTATACTGGTGATAGAAGGTCTAACATTTCAAGCTAAGGTTGTTAGTCAGAGAGTAAAATACTAAAAAGGGCCTTCTCAGACATCTTATTCACTATTTTGGCAGAACAGTGTACCTTTTTGAGTTTTTGATTTGTTTTTTAACACCTACATATGACACTATTTTTATGTCACATAACATTTATACCAATAATGTAATTATTAATTGTCATGTGTTTTAGTCATGATATTTTCTAAGCTGATATACTGTATGACGACTATACATTAAATTATAATAATATGGTGACCAACTTACAACAGGTGCTGTTGCATGTACTGTATTTATAATCAGTTGTTTTAGATATGTTCCAATGAAACCAAAATTGTTGTTTCTTGTATTTTAGTTTGGTCGGAAAATATCTACATACTAATGTACTCACATTATTTGCGCGTTATAGGACGGTGCGCGTATTGCGATAGAAAATTTTTTACAGTTTCAAAAATAACTTAAACAGGTTTCACAAAGAAACAGTTTCACAAAGAAACTGAATGGGTTTCTCCAAAGGGACGATAGTGTTCAATGATGTTGAATTGCGTAAAATTCGCCCACCACTTAGAAATAGTACTTTTAAAAATATTACTTTTATGTGAGTTAGTCGGAAATATGAAACTCTAAGCGTATCGTCTGCCCAAACGTCAGTCACGTTCACGCGGATGGCTTCTGAATACTTCGCACTGGTGTTTTGCAACATTGCTCTCGAAATAGCTCAATAAAGACGACCTGTTGGCAGGGCCGTACTCAGAAAAGTTTACAGGGGGGGGTGTAAGCTCACCTCACCCCACTTGGTTGTGGGGTATGGTGCCCCAGGAACATTTTTAATTTTGCAATCCGGCGATTTCTGATAATTTTTGCGAAATTAGGGCATCACGCCATTGCTAAAAATGCACGATTACAAACGGGCATCAAGATTATGAAACACTTTAATATAAACTCAGAAGTAGTACAGAACTAATATACACTTTAGCCTTTAGGCATCTGGAAACGTCCATCGTTTTATCTTGGAACCCATGTAAAATATCTATGAGTGAAACTGGCTTTTGCAATGAAAATTGGATAAGCTACCAAAACAAATCGGTCATATATAATAATATTGCGTTTATCACTCCGACTTCTTCGTCTTGACATGGTAAAAAACAGAAAACACTTGTTTGCGGAATTTTAAAGGGGGGCGTGCGTGCGTGCGTGTATCCGCCACTGCAAAATATTGTCTTTCCGTTTGGTGTCTACTAAAATGACGCTGGTCAGCTGGTGAAATGGTTAATTAGTCCTACATTAATAACACACTCTCAATGCGAAATGAAAACACGATGAGCTAAAAGTTAATGATTCTACTTATCTGTTTTAAATCGAACACGTCTAAAATATCTTTTCTGCCTTCTAAAATATAACTTCTGCTGACTGAAACTTGTATAAAGATTTTTTGGGGGGTGTCGCACCCCCCTATACCCACCCCCCGTAGCCCCGGGCCTGCCTGTTGGCCTTATTCCACAGCGAAACAGAAGTCGAAAATTTTGAAGGCTTCGAAGAAGACGACTTCTAAAAGATTTTCACCCAAAAACGGCTCTTTTTAGGAAGCTACCAAATTTACGAAAGAACTAAACCATACTTCGAAACGTATAATAAAACAACTAAACAAGTCACACTTACTGGTTTAACAATTTTGCACTTTCAAAATATAAAACTGCTATGCGCGTTATCTTCCGGTGCGTCTGTGTCGTCAAAAATTTTATTTTGATGCCAAAATTGGCAACTGCGCGTAATACGCGGTGCGCGTAATGTCTCGATCAATTCCAAACGTGACCACACCCTCCCCCGGCGTTTGACGGGCATTTGACATTTTGGCGTCAGAGCATTGCAAATGCCCCACCGTGGAGTCAGCTTAATCACGCAAAATCCCCACCCACGGGCATATAATAAAAGTTTTCCAAACAAAACAGCTAAGAAGCCACAAACTTCCCTCGAAATTTTCCAAAGAAATTGTTCCATCCGGCGCATCCGCCATCTTCTGAACTCAAACGTTTCGCAGACTACACATGGTGTACTAAAATAAACATGGTTAAATAGCGGTAGGTATGCGATTTTTTTGGCATTTGTTTACGTTTTAAATATGCACGTTCGTTTGGGGCTGCTACTTCATGTACCGGACACAGAATATTTCATCATTGAAATATTTAGAGCAAAGGATATTGGAGTTCGTTTAATATGAAATGTGCGGTGTGCCAACGAATTTTAGAAATTCACTGGCAACCATATTGGCATTGCCTCAAACTTTGTGACCTACTTTCTTTCAGCGGAGCGCACTATTCTTGACGTTCTTGTGTTAACTCGTGCCCAGTCCTTTTTCCGAACTATGTATAGCTGACAAGATCTCGATCTTTCGTTTGTTGCGTTTGTTTGTTTGTTTGTTTGTTTGTTTGTTTGTTTGTTTGTGTGTCGGCATTACGTCATCGATATATGAGCTCGAAAGTGACTCAGTGCGCATGTTCCGCTATCTTCTCGAAGTTCTTTCTTGATCTTGACATGTCTTTAGTTTCTCGTGGAAGTATTCATCAAGGCCATGGAGGTTTCAGTGGCCAGTCTCGCGGAAAGCAGTGCTCTTCATCAGTTTATCAGCGCTGTTAATAGCACAAACTATTCCAGTTATCGAGTGGAACTCGACCTCCAAATACCAGTCAAACAACTCGTGTATTAGACCTTGTCTAATAAGAGGAGCGCCTTATTACAGTATATATATGCAAAAATATAATTCGGCCGCCATTTTCAAAAACAGCATCGTAATTTAACCCGAATACGTCGACGTTTTCTTGACAAATAATCAACCCTACAGATAATTTTTCTGTCTACAATATACGTAAACATTATTGTGCTACCTTAATTAGTTTAGTTTCTATTGAAAAAACAAAGCTACACAGTTCAACATAGTTTGCAGTTCGACATTGTTTACATTTAGATATCCAAATTTAATACTATTACTATTACTATTAGCTTTTACTTCAATATAAACATAGCTACATTCGTTGGCTTTCAAATTGCGGTATATTCATACGTTGTGCTGCGTACTTTTACATACACAAGCCCAAGTAGCCTGTAGCCCGAGTTAAAGCCTACTCCCGTTCATTTGTTCGATTTGAAATACGACCGCCAGCAAATATTACAAACGTGAAGTTCGATTTGGCAAAAGTGTCGCTTGATCATGGAAAATTTCGCGAGACTTGCTCTTTCGAGTAAATGTTGTTCGAATTAGATGTATGGTGTTCAAACATTGCATTTTGACATTATAAAGCGCCATACGATTACCGCATGTTATTTTAATATTACAAGGCTATATGATCGCCTTGATATGTGGTGTAGATTCTACAGTCTATTTATTTGATCCTCTATGCTATAGAAATTTCTAGCATCATTCTGCTGGCTTGCTTGATCCGGAATACTGCTCCAACCTCGTAAGAACTCCTAGTTTTATGATAGTCTGGTTAATCTGGGAATCTCTCTGACTTTGTTTCCTAAAATATTAGTTTGGATGTAAATGGTTAACTGTGATCCACTTGCTTTAGAAAATTAATGTTATGCATAATTTTAATAAAAACATGTTTTGTGTGTTTATGTGTATAAAAATATTTTTCCTCTTAGAGATCAAGAGGTAGGAAACGCAACAACGAAGGACTCTTTAGAAGTACTTTGGATACACGTGAAACGAACATGGATTATGTTACAACTTCAGATATTGTTACAAATGATGAAAGTGGAAATGTTGAAGTTATTGATGTAGAACAAGTTAAAGGTTAATAATGTGATTTCTAATTATGTTTAAGGTCATGGAAGATTTATCTAGTCATAGGAATGAACAGAGATATTAGTTATTAGGAAAATGCTTAAAATGATTTGGTTTATGTTTATAACATCACTTCTGTTGTATCGAATTTGATTAAGATAAGCACAGGTGGTGTGTGCTATTAGGGCGCTGCCACTAACCGCTTAGTCAAGCCTGGATGGGTGACCATCTGGGAATAACCTCGTGTTGATTTGCGAGCTTGCAACTCATATGAGTAGAGTTATTAGTTGGTCTCTCCCATGCTTTGAGGGTTTTCCTCTGGGGTCTGTGGTTTTCCTACCTCGGTAAAATCGACACATTCCAAAATTATTACCACTAATTTGCGGTACCATCTGGAGGCTTGGCATATCAATAGCGCCCATGCCCCATTGAATCGCGATGATGGTGGTTTATTACCAGAAGCTTATTTGCATCTTGTTAATAGCAAACATCATCATCGGTTCTATGAGGGTATAAATAGGGATCCTAACTTTACAACGATCACCCCTGATGAAGACACTAGATTGGAGTGTCGAAACGTTGGGTCATGGACAGTAACTTTTAAACTTACGTTCAAAAAACTTTTTAAAGCCAGAGTAGCGTCAAACTATGTCTGATTTATCACCTGGTTGCGTTGGGAAATTATTTGTTGGATAAAATTAGCACATTGTTCCCGCAGACCGGAATCCCAAAGGTGCGGGTTCAACAGAAAATTGTTGATTCGGTAGTGTACTGTAGGTTAATTATGTTGAGTTAGAAACCAATGTACTGTGTTATTTATTTTGAAGACTTACCTTTGGTTGATTTAACAAAGGAGTCAAGAAATGAAATTTATGTTGACTTAACACGAGATTTACCCAATTCACCTGAAGTGCCCATGTGTGGGGTTAGTATAATTTCTTTTTTGCCTTAATGACATTTATTTCAATAACTAATTTGACAACTAGTAGTATGGTAAGACTGCTTATCAATGCCTTCTAGTATGCTCATAATTTTTCATCCATTTAATCTTTTTCATGTAATTTTCATTGTCTACAGTCATCCATGGATTCATCTATAATCTGTATAAGTCCAATGACAAGAGGCCAGTTTAGCCAAATACAAGCATTACAACACAATAAGAACACAGGTGGTTTAATTATGGTGGAACAAGGTTCAGAAAGGTATTAATACCTCTGAAATTACTTAAAGTGGCTCGATAGTCAAGATGGAGTCATTTTGATAGCACGATTTATCATACTACAAATTTTATATAGTCATATTTTTTTACATAAGCAGTTTAAACATGGTCCAATAGCATTTATAAAGAAAAAGATTTGGGTCCATATCTTTAATTGCTTAGCAGTCACACCCTTTTCCACGAACACAACATTTTTGAAGGAACAAAACTGTAGGACACGCCAATACAGGTAAATGCTAAGAGTCTGGTACATTCAATACTAGAGCTGTGCAATGACGAATTATTTTACGGATATGTCAATGCCTTCATACTGTATATGTTAGCCTTTCCCAAAAATGAGGGAGAAAAATGTCCAATTACATCTCTTCCAAAGGCCCTAGATATTTTTTGAGTAGTCTAACAACAAATCAGTTCATCATCGCATAGATAATACCTGTATGAATTCATAGTGAAAATTTCATACATATAGGTCAAATATTTTTGATAATATCACAACCTTAAGGTGATTGGGAAAACTATGTTTAACACAAACATTTTTGCCCTACACCCAATTGCACTGCTATAATAAATGCAATAGATTCTGCTTGTTTTGTCTTAGGGTTACTGAAGTATCTGCATCTCAAGACCATCCTATTAGCTGTGCCATATGCATGGACAGTTATGACCAGGTACAGAATACAAATTCTCCGTAATTCCCTCCAAACCTTTCTTATACTGGTAGTAGTTGGTAGAAGTTGTTTTAAAAACATGTCAGTTTAATATATTTGGTGATCATTTTCTTTATGCTTTATAAGAAGTTTTTAAATACGTTTTACTCACATTTGTCACCCATAAAATAACCAACCAGATGAAAGAGTTTTAATTGAGAGCAGGGGAAATCTTGTTGATAAGACAATAATATAACATTTGGAGGGCATATTGTTTATTTGTGGCAGTAACATTTGCTCCCCAGCAGAGCGAGGATCATAAATAAACTGTAGCAAGTAGACTCTCCAGGCGTGTAAACCTGGTGTAAACATTTGCACTGGAGACTGCAAAAAGCACAAGTATTATAGATTATATGAAGTAGTTAGGTTTTTGAGTCCCTTTTGGTCACACCCCATGCTCGTTGCTCCCGGTAGCTACTTGTTCGCATCGCGGACCTATTTTTACCTAAAGTGATTGAGGTTGATATTTGTAAGTCTTATTAAACTCATAGTTTTATCTGACCTAATACAAGATAATTCATTTAAGTACCACAAAACAATATGACCCCCATTATCATAATGATATGTTATTATCATTATCACCAATATACATGAGGACAAATACTTATGAAAGGCACCATTAATCTGGTTAAATAGCGAAGCACACAGTTACTATTCAAAAACTCAGACAAACAAACTAAATCTGACTCCCAAATGAGCCAGCGTAACGCTATTGATGTAGTTCATTATAATATCAATGATAAGCAGGGCTACAAACGTATTTGCGACCCGACTAGTTCGTTATCTGCCCACCGTTTGTGAGTGTTTTCAAGAGGGTGGTTTGACGTTTGGCCTTGTATATTGCTGATAATTATTATTGACCACTGTCACTGGTCACATTCCTTTCTGCTGGTGAATATCAGGGAGTGTTATTTTTGGCATGACGAGGCTGCACTCCACTAGTTATGGTAGTACTGTACATGTAATTATATCATTGTTAGTAATACCATCTCTAGCAAATAATTTCCCAACGCAACCACGTGATAAATCAGACATACAGGTAGTTTGACGCCACTCTGGCTTAAAAGTTTTTTTGAACGTAACTTTAAAAGTTACTGTCCATGACCCAACGTTTCGACACTCCAATCTAGTGTCTTCATCAGGGGTGATCGTTTAATTCCTATTTATAATATACCCTCATAGAACCTATGATGACGTTATATATTAACAAGATGCAAATAAGCTTCTGGTAATAGACCACCGTCATCGCGATTCAATGGGGCGTGTGCGCTATTGATGTCTCCAGACAAACGTCTCTGATAGCGGATTAGTGGTAATAATTTTGGAATTTTCCCTCGCAATCTCATGGTTGTTTACGTATGCGTGCTCCGACGAAGCAGAATTTTGGAAAGAAAACAGCCTTTTGGTGTTCTTTTAAACGTGTATGAAACTGACGTTTAGTCTGTACTCCTGATCACAGTCATTGCACGGAATGGAATTTATTCCATTAAATAGAGTTAACTTATTAATTTATTCCATTAAATAGCGTCTTTCCTCTGTTCCTTCGCAATATCTCTCCCATCTGTAACTTAACTAACAAACGGCTTATTGTACTTTGCGAAACGAAACGGTACTTTGCGAAATGGTACGTTGCGAAACGGCAGTATCCTGTGAGGCTTTTCCTGTGAGCTGGCTGTGTGAAAGTAGAATTTAATATGTCAAAGCAAATATTAAACAGTCTGGTGCCAAGCGTGGGAAACAGAAATTTAACTGACAGATATTTGCGATCGCAATTGGGGTTTGCATTTAAAAGATGCCTTTTTGTATGATTAGTAAGTGTTTACACCAAGCCGGCTCGCAAGAAAACCCTCACAGGAAACTGCCGTTTCGTAACGTAACGTTTCGTTAAAGGGAAATGGCAATAAAATTTTTTTTGTCTCATTTGAAAGAACATTAAAAATGATATATGAAGACCTTTTACAGATTTTCCATATCGTTCTTGGTTCTGTAAATATTTCACTTCTTTTTAACAAAGAACATTGAACATTCCGCCATCTTGGATATGCATCACCATCCTTGGATATGCGTGACGTCACAACCAGGGTAGAAATGTTTTTTATATCAGCAATTATCGAGTCATTATAGATGCTAAATCGTGGTTGTTTTGGGTGTTGTATACTTTTAAGTGAACTAGCAATCCATTTGAACGCATATTCCACTGATATTTGGGCAATTATTTACAACTTTTACAATGTTTACCCAGGTTTTGACGTCACTTAATTAGATCTAATTATAAAACAAGATGGCGGATTGCAGATATTTTTGTTCACACATATTTCAAAAATTAAGGAAGTTACGGGGAAATTTTAAAAGGTCTTCATATATTATTTTAAATGTTCTTTCAAATGAGACAAAAAAATTTTTATTGCCATTTCCCTTTAACCCCTAACAAACTGCTTTGGTTTGGCTATTAAAGTGATCATTTTTGTTCTTATCTTTGAAGATAAAAAAGGCAAGAAGACAACTTACTTCGACCACTTGTGGTCACGTATTTTGCAATATCTGCATTGACAGTGCTATGCATACCCAAGCCAAATGCCCAACATGCCGAAAAAAACTCACCCGAAAGCAATTACATCCTTTGTTTTTGTAAATAAAAATACTTTATTACATACTATAGATTCTATTACAGTATTTTGGCTGATGTTTAGAGTGGAATTGTATTGGACACTTCATGTTGGAACTAAAAATAATTATGTCATTGTTATTATAAAATATAAAGTAAATATGAATAGATTTACTTTATACAGTGTACAATAATCATATAAATAATATCACAGCAGTAATTTGTATGTAATTCAATTGTTATCTTGCAATTTTCTATAAAAATCTTTGCATTATGACTGTTTGAGATGTTAATGTTTTTGAATTAATAAATCATGGCTTAGTTATGTTAGCTAGTTGCAGCTTTATGTTTGTAAAGTTGTAAAGGTTTTGCTGTGCAAGCTGTGTTAAGTTGTCAATACTCAGAAAAACTCTGAGCACCAGACAGGACTCGAACCCGTAACCTTCTGAATGCTGCTCTAGCCATTGAGCCACTGGAACTCAGATGGCAGAGCAAGATTAATTACGGTATTTAAACATTCATTTATTCTAGCATTCAGAAGGTTACGGGTTCGAGTCCTGTCTGCTCAGAGTTTTTCTGAGTGTTGACAACTTAACACAGCTTGCACAGCAAAACCTTTACAACTTTACAAACATCAAGTTCAACTACCTAACTTAACTAACAACATTTGACTGGAAATTGACTATCACAACACGACTTGTAGTCCAACAAGTATTTGTGATAACGGCAAGACTCGTCCCAGGTTTAAATACCGTATTTAACCTTGCTCTTCCATCTGAGTTCCAGTGGCTCAATGGTTGGAGCGTCTGTCTAGCATTCAGAAGGTTACAGGTTCGAGTCCTGTCTGGTGCTCAGAGTTTTTCTGAGTATTGACAACTTAACACAGCTTGCACAGCAAAACCTTTACAACTTTACAAATCATGGCTGGGTTGTTATACAAAAGGAAATTAGCACTAATACTTGGGTTAAAATCTAATTGGATTTAAAATTTAATTTAATTTGATTCGATTAAATTTAATTTAATTTGATAAAATTTAATTATTAAAATTTAATTTGACTAATTTGATTTACGTTGGGCCACTCCGATAAATTTTCGTTATTTTTTTATTTTATTTTTTAATAGTTGGTTTACTTTATTCTTTTTTAATTTTATTTTCTCTTTCATTTTTACAATGTCCAATGTAATAACTTTATTGGAAAAATTAAATAAAACTACATACAAGTATATAACCCAAACCGGGAAAGGTGCGAACGGGCCTTAATAACCCATGCGAGGCACCCCCTACAATTATACAATATAATATAATATCAGGAAGCTAGTAGGTGAAGCTGTTTTGCACACTGAGTTCCATAAATGAACAGTCCGGTTGAAGTATATGAGCGCTTGAATGTACTTGTTTTACATAACGGAACTTTCGTCTTTTAGATTTTATTTAGCATAGAATAGTATTTCAGGGTCGAAAGTGATCATCGATGTAAAAAAAAACTAAAAAATGGTATTTTGAAGTAAGTATTTTGAGCTCTGAAATCACTATTATTTAGGCCATTAAAACGTGCTCCATGTGAGCGGTAATATTGTTTGTGACGTCAGATTCTCAATGCTACGCCTGAATTTCAGTGGAGGTTACTTGTTTTTTTTATTGTTTTCTTCGAGAGATAGATGAAATGTTCAGTCTTTCAGACGAAGAATTTAAAAAAACGACCTTGATTTACTTGAAGAATTAACCATGTGCAGTCTTCGCGTTGAGAATTTTACGTCATTTCGTTACGCTGGTCAGGACATGAACGATTAATGGCGGACATAACTCCAGATTCGGAGTCACAAAAATAATACTTGCCATCGTCAAAATGCAAAACGGTTTCGACCGAGTAATATTTAGCAGCTCTGCTTTATAAATACGTAAAAATATCGATAGGTAAAAATTTGATCGTAGTACCACTTCAACTCTTTCCTGTCCGGCCCAAAATGGGTCATAGAAGACCCCGAAGTCGGACTCAATCGAAAAATACGGCGCACGGTAACGCAAGATTAAAAATTGAAATTGACATGAGATCCACTCACGCGCCAAATTTGATTTGATTTCATAAACAACTCTGCGATTGGTGGCATTTTGAATTTTCATGATGCTTACGTGGGCGTGCAAGATGGTCTTTTCTAGAATAATATAATGTTTGCGGGTATTTCTTTTGTTCTCACAGGGCCATTAACAACTAATATACCTCATATCCATTTTGCTAATCGTACCTCCGTTGACGGCAAACCAGGTCTGATTAGAACTTCTCATACCCGGTTTGACGCCAACGGAGGTACGATTACGAAAGAACAAAATAAATACCCGCAAACATATTACAAAGGAATAGCATAAAAAGAGGTGATTAACCATTAAACGTCCCGCTCGATTTGGGTCATTTAGTAAAATTTTACTAAATGACCCTCATCGAGCGGGACGTTTAATAGCTAATGAACTTCTTTTTATGCTATTACTTATAAAAATGGAAGTTTTTCAACCTGATTTATGATAATTAATACTAATTTATATTAACATAATGTGTCTTAGAAAAAATATACGAGCCGATATCAGGTTTAAACATGATATAAAACAAGATAATATGATAATAAAATTATATGATAACAAGATAATAAAATAATGATATGTGTCTTGTTCGGAAAATTCAAAAGCATTGGTATAGGTTTCGCAAAAAGACCAAGTCTCGAATTTCTCTGTCATAGCAGAGCGGTAACATATCTAAAGTTTGCAGTCTCTCCCTATATGAAATTTCGCCTATTTTTTATCTTAAAATCCATCTTGTCGCGCGTTTTTGGATTCTTTCAATTTTGTTCTTTAGAGACACATTCGATGGAGACCAAATTTCGCTATCATAGCATAACTGAGATTTGACAAGAGATAAGTATAATGACCGCCGGATTTTTGTTTCGGTCAATGGAGGACAAGTTCTCTTCAGCAGAAGCGAATTTACCAAGCATCTTATTTGGTATCATTCGAATGTCAGAGTCCCACGAAATTTTTTAGTCACAATCACACCGAGATCTTTTCCTCTTGGACGCGAAGCAAAGGGGTTGAGGACTAAAAAAATACAATGGAACTGGAACGATAATTATGGAGAGCAGAACTTTGTCATCATGTTCGGCGGTCTCCATATCGAAATGGTATTCTTGAAAGGCATTGGAGGATGGCTGGAAGATGGCGGATGGACAGCCGCACTAGTGGACGCACTTCAGCTTATAATGCCCCAGATGTCTTCTCTCAGTTCAGTAAGGCTTGTTCACAATCCAGAAGTCCCAGGCGTATGAGCAGTAGATGAAAACAAGCGCGAACTTTTTAAGTTCTTGGCTGATTGTATTGCATCTCTCGAAGTGGAGAAACAATAAAGTAATTTCACGGCAAGCAGGTTTTGTCTGGCTCCCTGTACACACAGGGACGTAATTTTTTTTTTAACAAAACTAAAGAGTATATTATATTTATACATTAATAGATTATGGAACGATAGATTCGGTTCTGTAATAATTAATATCTGGCCTTATCACTGTCATGCAGTGGCATGACTGTCATGCACTATGCCAGTGGCATGGCAGGGGGGAGGAGCCCACAAATATGTTTTGACCAGGGGCCAAAAATTTCTCTCGGCGGCCCTGATCCGATCCGATCCCCCCCCCCCCCCCCCCCCCCCCCCCCATGGATGAGCCTTACCGAAAATATACCTGTATGAATCAGACCTTGTTAATATAGCGATAAAATACTTTTTTTTAAATAAAATTAAGATCCATTAAAAATATTAATCAACCAAATGTTCTTTCAAAAAATACCACAAGAATAAAGGAATAAAACATAGAGAAAGTTGGAGAAGCCTGAATCAGTGTTATCCGTCTCAACTCAACTGTAAGAATGGGTTGAATATCAAATGTTGACCTGTACGAATCGGCTCATCCATAGGGCCGGATAATAAATGGAACGTCCCATAAAGACGCCGACACGAGAATGCTGTTGCATGTCTTGAACAGGGCCATGAGAAGATCCTTCCGCTATACGCATAGCTTTCGCAACAGTTATGGTTATTTCCAGAGATACAAAGAAGTGGTTCAATTTTGGTTGTTTTCAACCCGTCAGGAAAGGAGATAAAACACACTCGTGCATTATATCGCGTTCATCATTGCACGAACATGAGAGGGCAGTGCAGTGTAAGTCAACCTCTTGTCCTGCATCCTTGTAACGTCTGGGCAAGACTTCCACGCTTCTATAGACTATAGAGCTGTCTTCTTCCATCTTCCTGCAAATTAACAAGACACAGACCACAGCACACAATCGGTAAAGGCGTGGAACACTCAGGCTTCTGGAGATCTCGTCTCAATAAACCGACTGTTATCAATGCTTATAAATTTCCCGAACAAGGAATATTATGTTAATATAATTAGTTATCATAAATCAGGTTGAAAAACTTTCATTGATTTTTCTAGAAAAGGCCATCTTGCAGTCCTTGCACGCTCGCGTAGCATCATGAAAATTCAAAATGCCACCAACGCAGAGTTTTTTTTATCAAATCAAACTTGGCATATGAGTGGATCTCATATGCCTGGCGCTTGTCGATTTTCAATTTTTAATCTTGCGTTACCGTGTGCCATGTTTTTCGATTCACGACTTTATCAGTCTTATACGACCGATTTTGACTGCGCCAGACAGGGAAGATTTAATAAACTTTTTATCCTATGGATAACTCAAATTACAATAAGTCTTCGACATTATCACTGGTGACACCTGAAAAAAAAAGAAATAAAGAGTACTTCCGGTAAAAATATTTTACACTTTCGGTCCAGATTGTTGCCCGATGAAAATCGCTGTTTTTGTCATTAATCTTTATTTTTTCTAAAAACACCGATGCATAAATACATATATGGCTATACAAAATGTGTATTTTCAATAACAAGCGATTTCCAAGAAGTTATGTATGTTTTACTTCCGGTTCAAAATGGCGGCCATTTTCAATACCCACTATATCTCGCAAACCTACGAATTTTTGCGATGGCTGCATATCCATATTTGATAAGCATCTAAAGTCCCTCCCTTCTGCCAACTTTCATGCTTTTAAACAAAAGTTGCACAACTCGTGCACATATCCACCCCACTATCAAAGGTTATAAAATATACACTCTAGAAACTGTTTTGTCAAGTTTGGGAGAAACTGAATTCTTCCAAACTCTGTAAATCTTTGCAATAAGTAAATACAAACATGGTGAAAACAATTTCTATTTCATTTAAAAATTAAATACTGAATTAGACAATAACAAGCTGTATTAGAATTATCAGAACCAATCAAATTCTTCCCCCGTCTGCACTGAGAAAGGCCACTTATTTTTAAGTTATTGAAACCTTCCTGGACGGGGGGTAGTACAGCCTCAGGGCGTGAAACTCGAAACCTTGAGTAATACGAATTCGGGATAGTTGACAGGTCCTTTGCTTTAAAACCGAAAATAACGATCGTTGAGAATCACGCAACATACCTTTATCTCTGAATGTTTAGAAATAATGCAAGGAAGAGGAAGAGGCAGTTATCTTGGACTCTTATTGGAGTCCAGTTTAGGAAAATCAATGGTTGGCTCAATAAATAGCGAGAATTTGCGAGTGGATAACAAAGAAGAATATCTATCTAGTACAGACAAAGAGGTTGCCAGTGTTTTACCACCGCAACAGACACAAGATGAGGCTATAAAAGCAGGCAGAACAAGTAAGTTTGAGAATTAAACGAAAGTTTTAATAGTAGAGGTTTATTTGTAAGCAATTATAGTGTGTGTTCCCCTGTATATTTAGACTGTATAATATGAATTTCATTGAACACGTGTTGTTGTTTGATCAAACGATAACGTATTGATGAACTGCCGAGATTTTAGGAACGAAATACTTACGTTTCGAGCGGAGCCCTTCATCAGAGGAAGAGTAATTAATTATTTGTCTTGTATTGGTATTTTTAAAAAAGAAATTTATTAACAACAAACAATAGAAGAGTTCAAGCAAATTACTGTACACCTAAATTTAAACACATTGAAGATAAAGGCAAGCTTAATATTCAAGTACTTATTCAATCATCAAGCTTCAATATTATACAATCTCAATTTTTTCTTTAAAATGAAGTTGAGGAAACATTGAGACTCAAGGGAAAACAAAACTAATAGTTTCCCGGGGAGTGTTTAGTCATAGCAAGGCCAAGGGGGGGGGGGGGGGGGGGATTAAACAAGTTTATCAAATATTAGATGTGTGAAGTTGATCGTCTAGGTTGTTGTAGTCTTGAGAAAGACTATTGTTGGTGACTGCCTGGACGATCAACTTAACGCATC